>JAHRHZ010000008.1:5705171-5956374 GCA_024137785.1 Ginglymostoma cirratum | reverse complement strand
ATCAATGTGGACTTCACAAGCTTCAAAATCTCCCCTCCCCCAACCGCATCCCAAAACCAGCCCAGCTCTTCTCCGCTTCCCTAACCTGTCCTTCCTCTCACCTATCCCCTCCTCCCACCTCAAGCCCCACCCCCATCTCCTACCTACTAACCTCATCCTGCCTCCTTGATTTGTCCGTCCTCCCTGGACTGACCTATCTCCTCCCTACCTCCCCACCTACACTCGGCTTTACTGGCTCCATTCCCGCCTCTTTGACTGGTCGGTCTCCTCTCCACCTATCTTCTCCTCTATCCATCTTCTATCCGCCTCCTCCTCTCTCCCTATTTATTTCAGAACCCCCTTCCCCTCCCCCATTTCTGAAGAAGGGTCTAGGCCCGAAACATCAAGCTCTCCTGCTCCTATCATGCTGCTTGACCTGCTGTGTTCATCCAGCTCTACACCTTGTTATCACAGATTCTCCAGCATCCGCAGTTCCTACTATCATTGACTATTACTCTCTGTTTCCTATTGCTCAGCCAGTCTTGTATCAATATTGCTACTGTCTCTTTTAATCCATGTGCTATAATTTTTCTCAAATTTTGCTGTGTGGCACTGAATTAAATGTATTTTGAAAGCCCACATACGCCACAACAATAGTACTACCCTTAGTTATCCTTTTTGTTACGTATTCAAAATACCCAGTTGCTTCATCTCCCCTCCGCTCAACTGTCACACTGTTATTGAGCTAAGGGTTGTGAAAGGCTCAGTGAGAAATCAATATTCTGGATAGGCAGTCCAGTGGGTACTGGAATGCTACTCCTGAGCAGTTCAGGCAACAAAGCACATCATTAGTAGATCACTTGCCTCTTCAATGACTCCCCTCTTAGACGAATGAGCAGTGTTGTACTTCTGTGTCCAGTATCAGACTGGGGGTTACACAATGGGGTCATTAGGCTTTTGAGGTACCCCTTGTCCCCCATGAGCCAGCACCTGGAGAATGATATTTTTTAATCAACCAGTTCAGAAACAATATGACACATCTCTGGAGCAAGCAGGACTTGAACCAGGCCTCCTAGCTCAGAGGTAGGGACACCACCATTGCACCACAAGAGTCAACCTGGAGATGATACATAAAGCAAATCATTAATAGTACATGTGAGTTATGCAAAATGCAAATGTCATGACAGGTCTCTGGATAGTGGACCCATATCTGCATTTTTATTTTTTTCTCTCTGTGGTTACAAGCAATTTGGACATTGAGAAAGTAAAATCCCTTCCTGTTTGGCTGCATGATGCCAGGGAGCAGTGAGTGCCACATATGGGCAGGCATTGACCCCCTCTTACCTGAGAGGACCCAAAGAGGGCTGCAAATCTAACCACTCTGGCAGCTTAATTGTCTGAGTCCAGAGTGAATTGGAGAAAGAGAAATGCTTTCCTGAGAAAGGCATTGGGGAACTCACAAAGGCTTGTGGGGGCTGCTAAGTGGGCTGTATTACATAGGGTATTGGTTTGTTGGACAGCTGGTCTACAATGCAGCAGGACACCAGCAGTGTGGGTTCAATTCCTGCACTGACTGAGGTTTACCATGAAGGATTCTGCTTCTCAACCTCCTATCCTCACCTGAGGTGTGGTGACCTTTGGGTGAAGCCACCACCAGTCATCTTTGTCTAATGAGAGAGTAGGACTATGGTGACTTTATTATTTTACCACGCACCAGATTTGAAAGGTGTCACTGGTCAGGAAGTTCAATGCCACTGTGATCCACAGTGCTTCTTCCCGAGCCATGTGGCTGAAGATCTTACTGCAGGAGCTATTGGATGTAGATGATGGTATTCTTAATGATGGGAGGACCCTGCGCTCCTCTGTCAGTACTTGCTCAATCTTTGGTACACCCTGTCTTGTTACACTGCTCGATCCTCAGTAGACCCTGTCTTGGTACACTGTTCCATTCTCAGTAGATCCTATCTTGGTACACTGCTCCATTCTCAGTATACCCTGTCTTGGTACACTGTTCCATTCTCAGTAGACCCTGTCTTGGTACACTGCTCCATTCTCAGTATACCCTGTCTTGGTACACTGCTCCATTCCCAGTAGACCCTATCTTGGTACACTGCTCCATTCTCAGTAGACCCTGTCTTGGTACATTGCTCCATTCTCACTAGACTCTGTCTTGGTACACTGCTCCATTCTCAGTAGACCCTGTCTTGGTACGCTGCTCCATTCTCGGTAGATACTGTCTTGGTACATTATTCCATTCTTGGTAAATACTGTCTTGGTACACTGCTTGATCATCAATAGAATTTGTTATGGGACACCACTTGACAATGCTGAAGACTCTGGTTCCCCTCTTTAAGCACTGTTTCCTCATCCACCGCTAAAGCCCTCTGAGCTCCCGGTCCCTGGTGTAATTGGTACTGATAATTCCTTCGTCTTCTCCCCTGTATTGCATCAAAGCCAGTCCATCTGCCGGCTTCAGCTGGGCAGACACTTTGCTTTACTGTAAGCATCTGTGAATAACTAGCAAGAAAGAGATGCTTGGTTTCTCTTTGACAACTAGTCCTTACTCAAATCTTTGGACCCTTATCGGGCTGCTCACATCTTAATCAAAGGCCTGTCCTGCCGTCACCGCAACATGGGGAGGCCCATCCTCCATGACCCATGGCTCCTTGTCCTCTTCTTCATTCAGCTGTATGCAAGGAATTTCTGTTGAGCTTTATAGTGCATTCTACTGCTGTGGCATTGTGGCTCAGTTTGACTCTTGGTAGCCTTCATTACTGACTGTGACATGACTGCAATCTTGGAATCAATAGCTTGTATAATAGCTTTATCCACATGCCCTTCAGATTCAGATACCCTGGTTAGTGAACCGTCCTGCATGGCTTAGAGTCAAGGAGCACAGAAAAAAGTCCTTTGGCCTATTGAGTCTGCTGGACCATCGCTGCCACTATCACCATCACTAATGTTGTTTTGCATGAGTTATAGGTCTTGACTGAGACCTGTTCAAAATCTCACATTAGTTTTAGTTTGGGTGTGTTTCAATTCACTTAACTCTGGATGTTGGTGTTGTAGAGGAAGTTGTGCCATCAGATCTCTGGCTCCTCCTGTTTCTAATGTGCATTCTCGGTGCCACATGTTTTATTTTTGACAGGCCTCAATGGGATACTATTTCGTATCAATTTTGTTTTTAATTCCTTCACTCTCAAATCACTGCACTTTCCCTCCATCCCCGTTGTCCCCTCTCCCATGTAACTGTGGCCCCATTCATCATTTCCCTTGACCTTCCTGCTCTACCCTCCCGAAGGGCACACTCATCCAGCTCCTCGCCCTCACCATTTGTGCCACCCCTTTTTCAATTCACCTCTGCTTTCCCCTCACTGGCACACCTGATTCCCCACAGCTGTTCCCACTCTCCTACCTTGCTTTGTTCTCCTTGTCCTGATCACTTTGACTCATCCCTCTGCCTTCTAGAGGCCTACCTCGATTCCCCAAGATCTTTCTGGCACCCCTAACATTGTAACTGCCTAAATACCTTCGCACCTTTATCAGTAACATTTCTGTTGAGCCCCTTTGGCTATGAGCTCCTTAAGCATGTCCTGGTCAGGTTTGCTGGCATCACTCAGTGTGACTGGACTGTATCCCTACTACTGCTTGAGGTCAACAATAGCACCTTGTAAGACCAGTTATAAATGAGACGTTGCATGAGCTGATTAGACCAGGCAGTGTGTATCCCTAATGCTGTGACAATTCACACAAGAACCCTGGACTTTTAAGGACCCAAGTTACTGAAGAAATGTGTATTCACTAAAGCTTCCAGGTAGAGATTTCCCTTGCCAGGTACATGCCTCTTTACGGGCAGGATAATGAGCATGTGGTTTTCCTATTTGATTGCTAAAATGAATGTAAAACAGAATCCCAATCATTGTGGTGGGGAAAGCTGATTCACCTTAAATGTTCTGAGAACTTAATACCGGAACTTTAACCAGTCATCAGGAATCTGAATTTTAGCCTCTACCCCCAGCTAAATTCCCCCTCCCTCCATACTAAATGCTCTTGGCAACGCCAGAAGATTCAGCCCCTTGACTTCAAGAGAAACCAAGGAGATGAGGAGATAGAGAGAAAAAGAGAGAGAGAGAGAGAGACAGACAGACCTATTAAAAGTGAAGTGAACTGGAAGCCTTGTATAGCACAGGGGTACTCTGATTGTCGTTTCACTATGAATCTCAGTGGGTTTCAGATTACTATCAGTTACAGGTCGAATGCCAGTGTATTACATAAAGCCCGTGAGTTATGAGGGATACTTGAGTGTACCCAGTATTCCAGTTAGTTACTGGAACTCAACTCATAACATCTCGTGCAACAGAACTACATGCAAAAATATTCAACTACCATAACGCCATAAGAAATAGGAACAGGAGGTAGGCTGTTTGGTTTCTCGAGCCTGCTCCGCCATTCTTTAGGATCATGGCTAATCAAGCGTTCCCCATGTCCACTTCCCTGCATTTTCCATAACCCTTGATTCCACTACTGATCACAAATTTATCTGTCTCAGCTTTAAATATACACAAGGACTCTACTCCCACACCTCTCCATGGCAAGGAGTTCCAAAGACTTTTTTTACAATTCATTCATGGGACGACAGCATCCCTGGGTAGGCCAGCATTTATTGCCCATCCCTAATTTCCCAGAGAGTAGTTAAGAGTCAACCACATTGCTGTGGGTCTGGAGTCATGTGTAGGCCAGACCAGGTAATGATGGCAGTTTCCTTCCCTAAAGAACATTGGTGAACCAGGTGGGTTTTAACAATGGATTCATGGTCATCATTAGAGTCTTAATTCCAGATTTTTACTTATTATTGAATTCAAATTCCACCAGCTGCCATGGTGGGATTCAAACCCTTGTCCCCAAACCACTAGGCCACCCCCTCCCTCAATTCATAATCCTCTGAGAGAAGAAATTCCTCCACATCTCAATCTTAAATTGGTGCTCCTTTATTCTGAACAAAAACAAAGCTGCTGAAAAAGTTCAGCAGGTCTGGCAGCATCTGTGAAGGAAAAAACAGAGTTAATGTTTCAGGTCCATTGGACCCGAAACGTTAACTCTGTTTTTTCCTTCATGATGCTGCCAGCCGTAATGAGCTTTTCAAGCAACTTTGTTTTTGTTCCTGATTTACAACATCCGCAGTTCTTTTGGGTCCCCTTTATTCTGAGATTGTGCCCTCTGGTCCTAGACTCTTCTATAAGGTGAAACATCCTCTCAGCAGTTACCCTGCCAAGCCCTGAAGAATCCCATGTTTCATGAGATCACCTCTCATTCTTCTAAATTCTGGTAAGTCAAGTTCCAACTTGTTTAACCTTTGGTCATTAGACAATCCATCCATACCAGAGATCATCGTTGGGAATCTTCACTGAACTGCCGTCAATGAAATGAAATCTTTCCTTAAATAAGGGGACCAAAACTGCTCACAGTACTCCAAATGTGGTCTCATAAGCTACCTTGTACAATTGCAGAAAGACTCCCCAGTTCTTCTACTCCATGAGTATAAATATGACGCAAGAGCTAACCTTTAGAAAGTAAATGCAATGTTTTGTAGAAATATGTTGCATGATGAGTCATATGAAGAATAACCTTCTGGGACAGTTAGCGGCTCTGACCGTTCACCTATAACTTCCCAAGACCCAATCTCCCCCTCAACCCTTATATCTCCCACTCCCACTGACAGTCACCCACTAGCCCATACCCGTAAAATCCCTCGGACCAAATTCTAGTTACCCCAGCACATCTGAACTCAACCCCTTAACTTTGACAACTCCCACTAGCCATGACAATTTCTTTTAAAAACTGTTTTTGAGGCTTGGTTTTAGAGTAGATGTGTTTTCTGGATTATTAGTGGTCTTTTGTTAACTTTTGTGACACAGCAAGTTAAATAATGGGGCACCAAATTTTGTGTGAGAATCTACAACTTGTTATATTTAGGCTGAAGGGAAACACCCAAAACTGAGAGAGACTTTTGACTTGAATGGGCCAGTCCAGTGAAGTCCCTGGAATTTGACGAGTGTAAAAAAATGCTCCTGAGAAGGGAAGGGTGTACAGTGAACTAGGTTACCTTGGAGTGAAGAGTTAGTCTCAGACCAGAAATGTTTAGATAAAACCCTAAAGAGTTTAGTTAAAGCTGAATACATTTAAACTCAGGTACGTAGAGCCATAGAATTGTACAGCATGGAAACAGATCCTTCGGTCCAACTCGTCCATGCTGACCAGATAGCCTAAATTAATCTAGTTCCATTTGTCAGCATTTGGCCCACATCCCTCTAAACCCTTTGTATTCATCCAGATGCTTTTTAAATGTTGTCATTGTACCAGCCTCCACCACTTTCTCTGGCAGCTCATTCCAGACACGCACCACGCTCTACCTGAAAAAAAAATTGCCCCTTAGGTCCCTTTAAAATCTTTCTTCTCTCACCTTAAACCTATGCCCTCTAGTTCTGAACTCCCCCACCCCGGGGAAAAGACCTTAGCTATTCACCCTATCCATGCCCCTCATGAATTTATAAACCTCTGTAAGGTCACCCCTCAGCCTTCTATGCTCCAGGGAACATAGCCCCAACCTACCCAGCCTCTCCCTGTAGCTCAAACCCTCCATCCCTGGCAAGGTTCTTGTAAATTTTTTCTGAACCCTTTCAAGTTTAACAACATCTTTCCTATGGCAGGGAGACCAGAATTGCATGCAGTATTCTAAAAGTGGCCTAACCAATGTCCTGTACAGCTGCAACATGACCTCCCAACTCCTATACTCAATGCACTGACCAATAAAGGCAAGCTTACCAAATGTCTTTCTTCACTATCCTGTCTACCTGCGACTCCACTTTCAAGGAATGATGAAGCTGCACTCCAAGGTCTCTTTGTTCAGCAACACTCCCCAGGACCTTAACATTAAGTGTACAAGTCCTGCCCTGAACTGCCTTTCCAAAATGCAACACCTCACGTTTATCTAAATTAAACTCCATCTGCCACTCCATCTGCCATTGGCCCATCTGGTCAAGATCCTATTATACTCTGAAGTAACCTTCTTCGTTGTTGACTACACCTCCAATTTTGTTGTCATCTGCAAACTTACTAACCATACCTCCTATGTTCATATGCTGATAACTCCAGGAAGAAGCTATCTGTAGTTTCAGTCTAAAAGTTGAAGTCATAAGAGGCCTGAATGCTCGAAGATGTTAGATACAGGGACTCTCGTGTGAGTGTTTTAGGCGTGGCTCAGTAGTTAGCACTGCTGCCTCACAACACTAGGAATCCAAGTTTGATTCCATCCTTGGGTGACTGTCTGTGTGTAATTTGCACATTCTTCCTGTGTCTGTGTGGGTTTCCTTCCACAGTCCAAAGGTGTGCAGATTGGGTGGATTGTGCATGCTGAATTGTCCTGTAGTGTCTAGGGATGTGTAGGCGAGGTGGATTAACCATGGTGAATGTGGGGTTACATGGATAGGTTGGGAGGGGTGGGGAGTGGCTTGGTCTGGGTGACATGCTGTTTGGAGGGTCAGTACAGCCTTGATGGTCTGAATGGTCTCTTTCCACACTGTAGGGATTCTGTGAGTTGTGTTTTAGATACTTACCAGGGATGTGATTTGTGTACTCTATAAAAGCTGTATAAAGGAGCGTATTGGGTTTGATAGGATTATATTTTTACTGTGTTCAAAAATCTTTATATTTGTTCTATAAACAGATAACTAGGAGTACTCTATTAATTTCTGTTCTTTGCAAAGTAGCTTCCATTTTCTTGTTAAAGTAAAATCTGCAGCATTGTGTGCTTATGTTTCTGTGGGCGACCACTTCACTGAAACCATAATAAATAAAAATGTGATCTATCTATATAAAGTCATGTATGGGATCTGACTTGTTCTGTAATACCATCAGCTCAGATCATAAAAAGAACAAATAAAATATGATCTATTAATTCCTGTCTGGGATCTGAATTGTCCAGTACTGACATCACTGGGATTATAACGTTTTCACAGGTAGTCAAGGATCTTTGAAACACTCTTCCTAAAAGGTGGGGAAAGCAGAGTCTTTGATGTTTCGAAGACAGAAACAGATAGTTTATTGATAAAAGTAAAGTTGCCATAGTCCTACCAGGCCGCAGGCTGCTCTCTCATTAGAGAGAGAGACAAAACTGGTGGCAAGGTTGAGAAGGAACATCTTTCATGGTAACCTCAGACAGAGTAAGAATTGAACTAGCACTGTTGGTATCACTTCACAGCACAAACCAGCCATCCAGCCAACTCAGCTAAGCAAAGGGGTGAAAGAGTAGTAGCACAGGCAGGAATAACGATTAATCAGATGAGCCATGATCTTACTGAATGGTGAAGCTGGCCTGTGTAGTCAAGTGGCCTACTCCTGCTCCTATTTTAGATTACTTGCACTTCTGTTTGTGTGATCTTGCTCTGTGAAAATTTTCAGCTGTCCCTCTTTACGTTGCGACAGTGCCCACACTTCAAAAGCACTCCATTAGTTGCAAAAATGTTTTGGGACATTTTGAGGTGGTGAAAAGTGTTTTAAAAATGCAAATTGTTTCCTATTCCCCACTCTCCCAAGTGTTCTTGACAACATGTAAAGTGTGATTTTTACAGCCTGTAATTTTTATTACCTGCCTTTTGTGCTGTGCGTGCATCCCATTAATGGATAACGTTTAGTGAAAGCAGTCATTAAACTACAGCTGACATCTAGTACCTCCTTAGACTGCCATTGACATTAGTGTACAACAAGTAAGTATAATGTTCATTCATAGCCATGGAAAATAATTGCAGATCAAAATAGCTATTGCTTGCTGAGCTGATTTAACTGTAACTGTGTGAGTTAAATGACAGTCATCTATTCTGTTTTACCCATTTTTTCCAATTATATCTGTCCAGTGCAATGGCTTTAAAGCACTACATTGCCTCTAAAGGATATTCATTTCCACATGTAGTAGAGGGGCCTATACATTGGTTCCAGGGGTTATTGACTCCCACAAACTGTAGATGCAGGGCACACATTGATCCAAGAGATAAAAACATTACCTGATACTGCACTGAGGGAAGCATATTGCTCCCTGAAGTGATTAATGACTTACATACTATACACATGGGCCACGTATGAACTCAAGGGGATGTTAATTGCATATTAATTGTGTTTAGTTGTAGGAGGATGATTGGCATTAATTGGGAATTAACTTGAGCCCTTACAAAAGTCGGCACAGAGAAAAAATAGTGTTTGTTAACTTGGAAGGTGTATGTCATGTGTGGGCCTGAAAATAAATACAAAAGTGCAAAAAGATTGGCTCCAGTTTATCCTTCACCAACAATTTCTGGAGCACATCTAGGGATATTAGCTATCATGTACTGTAGAAATGGAACACTACGTTGACACTAACCCTGATTGCTTTTTACATATGATAGATGTAAGGCTTGACAGTGATTCCAAGGTATATTGCAAACAGCATGCTTTCGATGTGGGATAACAGATTGACCCTGAGACTGATAGACTTGCATATATAATAGGTTAATTGACCTTGGTCTAGATTGAGTTGAAGGTTTAATTCTTATACATCAGGATTTCAGGAATCACTGTGGTTTGACCTTATTGATGACTGACCCCCATGCTTAAAGGACTTGCTGCCTATCCATACTAATCTTGCTATATGTTGAGAAATCTTTTGTTCTCTTCGCCTCATGGCTCTGTTTTTCTCATAGTCCATTTAAATTCATGTGAATTAAGAGTGACAAAGCATAACTCTCAGACACTCTGATCCCAAGTTGGAAGCCTCATTCAAGTCCCAAAGGTATGTTATTTAAGTAGCCCAGACAAGGACAGAGAGTTGTGAACGTAACCTAGTCCATCACGAAAACCAGCCTGCCTTCCATTGACTCTGTCTACACTTCCTGCTGCCTTGGGAAAACTACCAACAAAATCAAAGACCCCTCCCATCTCAGTTGCACTCTCTCCCACCCTTTTCTGTCAGGCAGAAGATACAAAAGTTTGAATACATGCAGTAATAGATTCAAGAACAGTTTCTTCCCTGCTGTTATCGGACTTTTGAATGGACTTCCCAAATGTTGATTCTGACCTCTCTCTCTCTCTGCAACTTCTCTGTGGCTGTAACACTGTATTCTGCATTCTGTTCTGCTACTCTGATGCACTTTGTATGGTATGAGCTGCCTGTATAACATGGAAAACAACACTTTTCACTTTATCTTGGTCCATGTGACAGCAATAAATCAATCAATGTACATCAATGTTGCCTCTCTCAAGTCACTGCAGAATGATATCCAAAATGAACGAATGAGGGGAGACAGAACTAATGATATTTGAAGCTATAAACATAAAGCAGGTCGTAAAATCTGGTCTTGCACAATATTGCATCCAAACCCTAATCGACAACATCATCAGTACCAGGATTAAACCAATACCCATCAAACCTGATACCAAAAACAGACCAAATAAAATCACCAATTCCAAATTCACGGCAATATCAATGTCAAACCCTGCATCAATGTCTTGAGGGTTATTATTGATTAAAAACTCAATTGGACCTCTTCATATATGCTGTGGCTACAGAGGAGATCAAGCACCAGGAAATTCTGTAGCAAGTAACCCACACAAGTCAAGAATATGATGAAATATTCTTCACTCACCTGGATGGCTGCGGCATCCTCAACACTCAAGAAATTTGATACCATCAAGCGCAAAGCAGCCGTCCTTCAACATCCACCACCTTCAGCCACAGATGATGATTGCAGACCGCATAATCTACAAGATGCTCTAAAGTTCCATCATCAGCAACTTGTGACCTCCACTAACTAAGGACAAGGGCAGCAGATGATTTGGAACATTATTACCTATAATTTGTTTTCAGGTCAAACCCCATCCTGCGTGGGAACTATGTCATTATTCTTTCACTGTCGCTGGGTCAAAATCCTGAAAATCACTTCAGATTGGCAAATGTGTGTCTCCACATCCCAAGGACTGCAATATTCAAGAATGCAGCTCATTACCACCTTCTCCAGGCCAATTAAGGCAATAAATGCTGGCCGGCTAGCAACACTCACGTCCCATAAATGAATAAAATAAAATCTCAACGTTGCACCAAACTCAATGTCATATCATTAATAAAGCCAATATTATGTCAACACTGACACTAACATAAAAATCAACAACAGCATTGCACAAAAACCGGAATACCACCACCATGAACATCACATTAACAATAACACTGACATCGAACTTAATACCAACATGGTTTCAGGGCCAACATGGATATCATAAGCAAGAACAATAAGAACATGTTATTAGTTTCAACATTACACTAAATGCAATGCCAACATCTTATTAGATTCAGCAGTTCAATCTTAGTAACACCAGTATCTCACAAAGACTAGTATCTCACTACCAACAGCACCAACATCCTGCAACACCTACCTCACCAACACCTCCATCTTACTAACACTATCAGCATGCCAACATCTCACTTGCAGCACCAATTCCACAATCTCACTAACACTCCCATTTCTCCAACACCACCATCTCACCAACACCATCACCATTATGCTAATATGACCATTTCATCACCAAATCACTTGCACCACTATCATATAAACAACCCATCTCAACCCCATCTCAGCAACATCATTGTACCATCAGCATCTCACCATGCTGCCATCTAACCAATGCAATCTGTGTTGGCAGAAATTACCAGAAATGGGAGTGAGTGTGGGAATCTTAGAATCGGATCCCACCATCATTCCAAAGACTGAAATTATTGAAATTAAGGTAGCAGGTTCGATTGATGTTTGAGATTTCCCTATACCTAACATATATGGCTTATCTCGCAAAATCTAACCATGTCTTTATGCAACCCTGGCTAATAAAAACTATCTTAACATTTTAGCCTATGTTTTACTAATACCAAAGTGATTTATCACTGGATTTTCATGACCTTCTTCCAAAATGTTGTTATGATACCTAAAGGGAACTGTCACCGGATGAACTATTGCCCACTCCTCCTTGGCTAGTACTTGAGGTGGTCTCCATTTCCTCATGGGCGTTTTATCTTTTAAATTTTGTAATAACATTCAGGTATTGGTCTGATTCAAGTAAGGTGTTTGATATAGCTCTCAATTCAAAATTCATCCAATAAAGAAAATGGGCTGAATTCATTTACTTTTGAGCTTGTTTACTTTTACCTCCTACTTTTTACTTACATTTTCAATATTAGTGTAAGATAATTAACTTCTTTGTCACTCTTTACATAGATTTTTCCTCTTCCTCTCTAATTCTGTGGCTCTTAAATCGAGTTACAGAACAGTCAAGAAACAATCCAGGATGTTCTGCTTGCAGTAACTCAGTTTCTTTAGCTTCCACCGAGTGTTCCAACACCTTCTTTGAGGCTAATAGTTTTGAATCAGCCAGGTCGTTCCCCAAATTAAAATCAATTCTTTCTACAAGGATTTGATGCATAACTCCAACTATACTTCTCCAATCACTATGTCACTTTTTAATCCTAATCTATAAAATGTAATCAGTTTATAACCTCTATATATATCCCTAATGTTTTTTCTTTCATTAGCCTTTTCTGGAGAACAAATTGTATCCTTAGCCAGCATCATTGACTGAATTGTGCCAGTGTCTCTCAATATCTTTATTGGTTTTAATCCCTTGATTGGTAGAGTAAGAGAATACCTCTCCTCCTTTAAAAAAAATCCTTTCTATAGTTGCCTTTCTTACATTGTTGCAGAAGTAACGGAACACTTCTTCCTTCAAGATAAAATATCAGAATCTCAAGAATGCTGACGCTCCCTCTCACAATAATTGAAAGAATTCTCTTGACTATCCTGAACTATTTCTTATTATATGGAAGCATTTCATTTTCTTTATCTGACTTTTAAGTTCCAACCTCTCTCATTTATTATTTTGGTGTCTTTCTGTTTGTTCCCAAAGGCTAATATGTATTTCATCCTCCGGTTTTCTGTTCCTGCAACGTCCTTGTTGATTCCCTTATGACCATTTCCCCACACATAATTGTGTATTTGATATATCATAGGTATTGGCCAGAACTGCCACCTCTTGGAATTTTGGGATTTGGTTCTCACCGAAGTATATCTTAAGGGTTACTGGAATTCTATGACTAGAATAATACTTTAGAATTTTTCTACCTTCATGATTTTCTTCAGCTGCTCAAAAATTTTCTTTTTTTACTATTCTCTGATTAGATTTCTTTCTTATAGTTCCAAATTTTATTGTTAAACTTCAGGGACAAACATATGCATTGAGTTTAACTGCTTCATAATTGGCAGACTGCTCTTCTGACAGACCAGAGTACACATTCAGAGCTGGCCAATATTAACACTACCTTTTGTCCACTTCTACATCACAACTATCTTTTCAAACGCATTGGTATATCGCTCAACTCCCTTCTCTGTAAATTCAGGAATTAAGTGAGGAATTTTAGTTGAGTTGAATTCTCTTGTGGAATCAGAATCATCCCCTGAAACTCTTCTTTAATCTTTTACACTGTTGCTTGCATTTTGGTACAACAAACAAGGGTAGGGCTTACACAGTTAATGGTGGGCCTTGGGTAGTGTTGTAAGAGTTCAGGTACATATAGCATTTAGCATGTTTGCCTTCATTGTTCATTGAGTATAGGAATTGGGAAGTCATGTTGAGGTTGTATAGGACATTGGTGAGGCCTCTGCTGGAGTACTGTGTTCAGTTCTGGTCACCGAGTTATAGAAAGGATATAATTAAGCTGGAGATGGTTCAGAAGAGGTTTACCAGGATGTTGCCAGGTATGGAAGGTTTGAGGCTGGATAGGCTGGGACCTTTTTTCCACTGGAGCGTAGGAGGTTCAGAGGCGACCTTATAGAAGTTTATAAAATAATGATGGATATAGATAGAGTTAATGGTAGTTGTCTTTTCCGCAGGATGGGGGATTTCAAGACTAGGGGGCACATATTTTAAGGTGAAATGAGAAAGATTTAAAAATGCCATGACGGGCAATCTTTTTACACAGAGGGTAGCTCGCTTGTGGAATGAATTTCCTGAGGAAGTGGTGGATGTGGGTACAATTACAATGTTTAAAAGAGATTTGGATAAGTACATGAATAGGAAAGGTTTGGAGGGATATGAGCCAGGAGCAGGCAGGTGGGACTAGTTTAGTTTGGGATTATATTTGGCATAGAATGGTTGGACCAAAGTGTTTGTTTGTGTGCTGTATGACTCCATGACTTTAAGTCATGCTGTATGAATTGTCCTTCTTTCTCTTGCTGTATTATTTCAAGCTTTTTATATTCTATTCCTCTTTCCACTGCTCTTTCTTTGTCTTACCCCTCACTTGCCAATTCAAGCTTTTCATTTCCATTTCTCTGTCCAATTCTCTCTTTTTTTTCCTCCCCCTTTCCATTTCTGTGTTTAGCCTTCAATTCAAGTTTGTTTCATTTATCCTCTTATATTTCCAATACAAGATTATTTTGATTCATAACAAAGTCTTATTTAATTCTAGTGGTGGTGTTCTACTTTCTGGTTTTACTCCCCTTAATTCTAAATACTGGGTAGAGCACTTTAATCGTCTCATCCTTATAGGATCTTCCTTTTATTTCCATCTTTATTTTGTCTGATAACATTCAGTTCAGTCTTAGTCAGAGATTTCAAATAATCTACTGTTACATTTACAGCTTCCAGAAAAGACAGAAGTTAATAGACTTCTAAATGGACCTCTCAAATTTTAAATTTAATGTTGATCTCGCCCTTTATGTACCATTGTATTCCTCACTCTGTTCTATTGCCCAAATGCACTTTGTATGGTATGATCTGCCTCTACCGCATGAGAAACAAAACCTTTCACTGTACCTAGGTACATGTGACAATAATAAATCAAATCAAAAGACTTAGCAACAGGCAAGGCATTTTAAAATTCCACATTCTGTAATATACTTCACAGCAATTCCCTTGTTTCTATGGTGAGTATCGCCACACTCTTGTTTCTTAAAGGATGCAGATTCTTCCTAAATGCCCGATCCCATAAGGAGCCTCGATTTATTTATATCCAGCTGATGTGAATACTGGACAAGTCAGATCGCAGAGTGAAATCTAGCTTGTTAAAACTTAACCTTTCTTTTAATCATTGAAATCAGTTATTGAGCACATTCGCAGAAGGCTGCCGGTATAGAACATAGAACAGTACAGCACAGTACAGGCCCTTTGGCCCACAATGTTGTGCCAACCTATTATCCTACTAAGATCAATCTACCCTGCATACCCTACATTTTACTATCCTCCATGTGCCTAACCAAGAGTCGCTTACAAGTCTCTAAAGTATCTGACTCCACTACAACTGCCGGCAGCACATTCCACATGCCACCATTCTTTTATTACAGAGAATAAAACATTATTTAAGGAAGAAAAACATGATTTAAGTTACACTAGACAAAATAAAAATGTTGGGAAGATTTCATTGCAGACATCAGAATATGATTCAACTTCACATTATTCTTTTTATCCGAGCAATAACCTTTTACATGCACCCAAGCCTCAGTGAACAGTTACCATTATCTCCACATTAAGGCTGCTTGCTCAGGCTGGCATGCTGTAACCAGTTTTCTGGTGAATTTCTGTGCATTCATTAGATGCTAGCTGTCTTCAGCTGAATCGAAAACAATCTACAAACTAAACTCAACATGACTTTAATTTCACAGCAAACCCATGAGCTTCTTAAACTTTATCAGCCTTTTACTGTCTGGCATCGTACTCACAGACTGACTGACTTTCTGAATATTTGCCTTTGTATGTCTTTGGACACCTTTGCAACAAGAACAAAAACAGAAGTTGCTGGAAAAGCTCAGCAGGTCTTCCAGCATCTGTGAAGGAAAAAAACGGAGTTAACATTTCGGGTCTGGTGACTCTTACTCAGAACATCTTTCTCTACCTTTTCTTTTTAGTACACTGAACTGTTCACCCCATGGGTTTAAAATCTCATTAAAATCTACTTTGTACAGATTCCCTCATGAATTTAAACAACTCAATCAAATCTCCTCTCAACCTTGGATAAAGCACAGCAAATACAACAACTCACCAACAGACATGTCATGCATGAGTCTGCAGGGCAGTCAAGATCATTTATGCGCAAGCACCCAAGGACCTAGCCCACTGAGAGCTAAGAATGGAGTGGCACTCATCAAGGACAGAGAAGCAATGAGTGCTTGTTGGAAAGAGAACTTCAAGGTCAGATACCCAGTCATAGAATCCACAATGCAGAAAGAGGCTATTTGGCCCATCAAGTCTGTACTGACCCTCCACAAAACATCACATGCAGTCTCACGCCCCTTACCTTATCCCAATAATCCTGTATTTACCATGGTTAATCCACCTAGCCTACACATCCCTGTACAATATGGGACAATTTAGTATGGCCAATAAACCTAACCTGCATATCTTGGGACTGTGGGAGGAAACCACCCGGAGAAAACCCACATCTATGTGGGGAGAACATGCAAAGTCCATACAGACAGTCACCTAAGGCTGGAATCAAACCTGGGTCCCTGGGGCTGTGAGGCTGCGGTGCTAACCACTGATCCATCATGCCATCACCAACGTTCTCATTTCTGAGGAGAATTATCCCATATTCTCCAATCCTCACACATAAGTGAAGCTCCTCATTTTTGGAGTCATTCTCTTGAATGTTCTCTGCACCTTCTCTAATGCCTTCACATTCTTCCTCATCTCTGGATGCAATATTCCAGCTGAAGCTGATTCATTAGGTCTAACGTGACTTCCTTAATGTGTTGCTATAATGTAAAAAGCAGTCTTGGTAGGCTTTATGTAATGTGAAAACTCAGAGAAAAATTAATAAACTAATGAATCATGTTGCTACATTAGCAGCACAGGAATTTTTAATGTATATTTAAAGAGATAATGATTTACCTTTCATTGTTCTTCCAAGATTTCTCATGACCCTAATAAACATTAATATTGTGAGATGAGTAACTGAATTGAACATTTGATTAGAGAACACAGCATGCGCAGGACAATAGCATCACCAGCTGGGGTTTAAAATCAACACTTTAGTTAATAACTGATGATAACAGGGAGCTTTGCAATCATCCGTTCCAGGCTCAGGAAAGAATGTGTGAGTGCATTCATGAGAAACATTAATCACTTGGAAATAATCATCAAAGGAAATCAATGAGGAATCAGTGCAGAATCTAGTTGGTCAGGAATGAGTAGTTAAGAATAGCTTTCTATCTGAGACGTTAACATCCTTGTACAATTCTGTAGCTTGATCACTCCGCTGAGGGAGATAATGAAAGACCTGTGGAGCACCACAATCTTTTGATAAGATGGCTCGAATGTGCAGGAGTGATCTGTATTTGATCTCATGTGTAGATGATCTGGGATGGTGCTGAATGTGATTATTTTATCCTCAGATGATCAATTTTGATGTGGCAAAAATGATGATGCGCGGAAGAATAGGTCTTGACATAGTCAGCCACATTGACAACTTCACTCGATGAAATGGTTAATTTGGTTGTGGAAAGTGAGAACACATAATACGTTGAACTTTTAATCAAGGAACTGGCACTGACTCCATCGAAACAATCGAGATAGAGTTAACCACATTGATTCCTATCTGAGGGATTGAAATCAAATTAAAGGGAGGTGGAAAATTTGGAATTGCAAAATTGGATTCCTTTGTGATAAGAGTGAAATTGTAACAATTGTCTGTTCGGGAGAAATATTACTTCCTCAGAGTGACCTACATGATAGATAATGGTACAATAACTGCTGGAGAACCTTTCAAATTTAGGGCTGATTTCTTCATAATGTGACAGTACTTGAGGGAAGCTTAGTTTTCAACTATAGTTTTCTGTATGTTTCTGTCTTTGTGTCACAATGCATTATTAACCAAGTAAAACAGACAAGATCAGCAAACGGTTACAGCTAGGTATTGATACAAATCAGTTGGGATGTGGACTTTACATAACACCCCTGAATCTTGAAGAGAGGGGAGAGGGTGCTCTTAAAGGAAGTGACATTCTTGGATTATTACTGTACTTTAAAAACCCTAATACTGTTTGATTATTAACGCATATGACAGAATGTAATGCTGGCATTGAAAAGAGGTTATCTGCCACGGAGGAAACATGACTAGTGAAAGAGGTAGTCTACAATGTGGAGCAGTCTTGTTTTTGGTGAAAATCATGCCTGTACTCTTTTGTGCTTTCAGCACTTTTGTCTGGCTATTATTTTTATTTGTAGTATTCAGAAGAACATTTCTGCAAACGCCTATGACTTGACCTTGTTGAAACAACAACGATTATCCTCATCTATTGTCAAGGCAATACTGATTCGACGAGTGACAAAACTTGAAGAGGTTTGTTCAACCTCCTACTCACTTGAGGGGCGTTGAAAGATTGTGGACTTTTCAATTTGATCTTTAATGTCAGTTTTTAAGAATGATGAAAACAATGCATTACAATACTTAGATTTTGACCTTTCTGATATTGCTGTTAAATAAGGTCAGTGGACTGTCAGGGAGCCACCAGCCTGGGGATTGTGTAATAGGCAAAGGCATGAACTTGTGAAAGAACAGAATTTGGTCCATAACAGAGGAAAGAACAGAGAAGTGTTAATGTTGACCAAAATTGGAAGGCATGTTGGAAAGTTTGACTTTGTTTGAAAGGCACGTTAGTTATTACGACTGCTTTAAACTGTTGATGAACAAATGTGTTGCTACTAACTGCTATCATCAAGAGGCTTACAATACTTTGGAAGGACAAGTTTAGAGATAAGGAAAGTACAGCTGTCCTCTCAAACAATGAGAAAGAATGAGAAAGGACAGTTTGTTTCACAGGAGCAAACTGGTATAAAAATATATGTTCTATAGAGATTTCTCTGAGTAGTTAAAGATGTCAAAGATAGATTAACCCTTCAATGTGCTATTGGTTATACTTGTTCCTCATTTTTATTGCTGAATATGATTGCAAGAAGTGTTCTCTGTGAAACTGGTCACAATTGCAAATAAAAGCTTTTATTTAGAAAAGTATTTCTATCTCAGTTAATTCTTAGTTCCCCCACCCTGATGAGTGAAAAAGATACATGCACCATGGCAGTTTAGATTGTTTTCTTTGTGGATCAGAGAGATGGAACAGCATTATATCAATGATCATCAAATTATTGAAAAAGCTAATGATGATATTATCTTCCAGCCCTAACATTTTTTGGTGACTTTAATGTGCAATTAATGTGCAAATCCAACAGAATTTTTCAAAGGAATGAGGAGCCTAAGGGCATGATGTTGTTTGTGTGAAGTAAACAGAAGAGTGATGTAAAAGAACTAACAAATATTGGACATTTATAACATATCCCTTAAACCTCTAAACTTACTGACTAATTTTGGCATTAGCAATGCTTAATGTCATTAATACAATCTTATTTGACCTGGAAGATTTAGTCCAGCTGCCTTCATTCTGAGTAAGGGTCACCAGACCCGAAACATTAATTCTGATTCCCCTTCGTAGATGCTACCAGACCTGCTGAGCTTTTCCAGCAACTTCTATTTTTGTTATTTTCATATGTACTTTATTATGATCATGTATAGCCACTGATGTTTTCAGTATATGCCTTTCTATAGTAATGAGTTGTTATGCTGTAGCATGTAGTCTAGGTATGTTCCTTTGCTTGAGTAATGTGTTGCCTTGATGCACATTATAATTTCAGTACATTACCTTACAGTAATTATATGTTAATTTGATGCTCTCTATCGTCCGAGAATGTGCCTTTACTGTAGTGATATGAAATTATATCCAAAAGAAAGATTAGAGTAGAGCAGTTGAGGGATGCATAGTAATGACAGTGTGATAATTTATTTGTCTCATGGTCATCAGACAACCCATTAGGGAGCTGTGAGAAGAAGAGATCAAAAGAGATATAACCCCTTTTAAAATTTCAGGACATAATTGATCAACTAATCAATCTTAAAAGGGATTAATCCCTTAGAGTGGATTTATTGCATCTGTGCTTAAGAAAACAATGCAATTGAAGTGCAAAAAACAAAAGTTCATTAGAATTGAGAATTCTGGTAGAGGACTGGTGGACAGTTAGTGCAATTTTCATTTTGAAGAAACTGGAGATCGAACAAACTCAGGAACTATAAACTAGTAAGCTTAAAATAGGGGAACATCTTCTCAAAAATGTAATGGAAAACCATTTATCAGCCAAAAATATTACAAAGAAGTAGTCAGCATGGACTTCAGAAGAAAAGGTTATGCTTGATTGACCTGACTAGATTATTTGAAGAAGTGACAAAAAGAGTAGACAGGGTAATATTTTTGGATTTTCAAAAGGGTTTTGTTAAGGTACCACATAATAGTTGCATTGCTAAAATCAGAGCAGATGAAGACAGGCATCAAGCAGCAGTATGGGAACCACTTTACACCATTTCCATAACAATTTGGACTCCAGAATCATCAATACAATGTCAACAATTGTGAATGACTCCAAGTTAGTTCACACCGAGGAAGATTTCGAAAAACTGCAAGTAGACATTAATAAACCTGCAGAACGGATGTGCAATTTGCAAATTAATTTTAAAGTAAGTGTAAGGAGCTGCACTTTGATACGAAGCATATAGAGGTCATGTACTCCTTAGAAGATAAGAGTTGAAAGAGGGAAGGGGAAAGAGGGAATAAGCATTATAGATGCTCAAATCCCTTAATGTAACAATACATGCTAATATGCATAAAAAATGTGAAGAAAATATTAGGTTCATTACTAGATGGATTGAATTAAAAAGCTGAGACATTATATTAGACCTGTATGGAACTTTGATTATACACTTGAAGTACTGTGCATTTTTCTGGTCCTTTAAAATTAGAAACTGGATGTAGCAGCAATGGGGAATGACGGAAGATGTTAGCAGAACTGAGATGTTTTAATTCAGGTGAAGGAATGACCAGGTTGGAGCTCTTTTCTTGGGAACAAATGGCCAATAGGTGACCTAATAAATCCTTAAAATTTTGTAAACATGTGATAGGAGAGATTAGGAAAAATGTTTCCATTTATTGAGGAAAGCAAAAATATTAGATACTCACAAGTGTGTCTAAATGCGAAATTGCAGAGATGCATCTTTACAAAGGATGTGGGACTTACACTACAAGCAGTAGCAGAATGGCTAAGGTTGTATTTAAAGGTATTCCAGATAAATACATGAAGAAAATTGAAGGGAAGAACTTGTGTGTGAGACTTACGTGGACCAAGTATCACTGGCCTGGATTTGTGTCACACATCCTATCCTATAGCATCAGTATGTCAAGCTACTGTATTGATGTGTGACCATAATGTAGCATATAGCCTCAGCATGTTCCTTCACTGTAGTTATATGTTGTGCTAATACACTACAGCCTCAAACTGTTTAGTTATTTCAGCCATGTGTTGGCATTATGGACCCAATGGTGTCTGCTCATTTACTTTGTCGGGTAATATGCTGGCATGATGCAACTTATAACTGAAGTATGTTAACTGACCAAACTATTATGTTTCCATCATGTGCTCCATAGCTTCAGTGTATTGAATTTCTTCAGTAACATATTGCAATATTGCCTTTTTTGCAATGTGATGACATGATACACACAAAAGTTGTGGTGTGGTTACTTAACTTAGTAATATGTTTCCCTGATATTGAGGCATGCCATCACCATGAGGCACTTTATAGCCTCTGTATGTTCCTCAGTCATAGGAATGAGTTGCCATGATGAACATTATAGCTTCAATATGTGTTCTTACCATAGCAGTATGATGCTCTAATATGCCCTATTTCCTCATAACATTTACATGTTATTAATGTGTTGCCATGATTCAGCATTATAAATATATCATCTACATCATTATACTGCTGGAAATCTGAAACAAACTCAGAGATTGCTGGAGAAACTCAGCAGGCCTGGCAGAATCTGTGAAGAGAAAAACAGAGTTAGTGTTTGAATTCAATTTGACTCTTGGTAGTTTTAGATGGTTCTGAAGCAACATTATACTGGACTCGAAACATTAACTCTGTTTCTCTCTCCACTGATCTGCCAAACGTTCTGAGTTTCTCAAGGGTTTTCCATGTTTGTTATAGCGTCATTATGTTTACTTCGCATAGTAGTGTATTTGCCATGATACACCCTTTGACATCAGTCTGTTTATATACATTGGTAATGTATCTCCATGACGCACCATACACACTGTATCCTCAATATGGGACTAGAGTTATAGGGAGAGGCTGAATAGGCTGGGACTTTTTTCACTGGAGCATTGGAGTCTAAGGGGTGACACTATTGAAGTTTATAAAGTCATGTGGGACATGGGTGGGGTGAATAACCAAGGTCATTTTCCTGGGGGGGATGGATTCCAAAACTAGAGGACATAGGTTTATGGTGAAAGGGGAAAGATTTAAAAAGGACATGAGGGGTAACTTTTTCACGCAGAAGGTGGTGGTGCATGTCTGGAATGAACAGCTAGAGGGAGTGGTGGAAGCAAGTACAATTACAGCATTTAAAAGGCATCTGGATGGGACATGAATAGGAAGGGCTTGGAGGGAAATGGACCAAATGCTGGTAAATGGACTAGGTCAGATTAGGATTTCGGGTTGGTATGGACAAGTTGGACAGAAGGGTCTGTTTCCATGCTGTATGACTCTATATACTTGTTTGGTATGGGGTAAAGTGTTGCAAATATGCACCCTGTAGTCTCGTACGTCAGTAACATATTGCCATGAGAAACTCTATAGCCCCAGTAGGATTATAAATTGTAAAAATTCCTTGTTGATTGAGGGGTAAATATTGTCTCGTATACAAGCGATAACTTACTTTCACTTCTTTAAAGTGCTGCCAGAGGATGTTTTGTATTTGTCCAGAAGATTAGATCAGGTATTGGTTTAACATCTCATCCAAAAGGTCACACGTTCAATGTTGCATCATTCTTTCAGCATTTTGCTGAGTATTAGCCCAGATTTTTCTGCTAAAGCCCCTTGAGTGCAATCTAAGGCTAAGCCATTCTGACTCAGAGACAAGAGTCCCATGCCCTGAAACACAGTTGATGCTGGCTTCACAACTGTTGACTTGCTCATGTAGTACCTTAAGTACAAAGCATATGGCATCAAGTTATTCTTTGATATTTTTCAATTATTTTGTAAATGCAGGGATATCTTGATTTGCATTGGACAGTTTTCCCAAGTACTTTGCAAGTGATGCAAAATAATGCAGAGCTTTCATGATATTTTTCTTTTTTATTACAATGACAGCATCCTATGATTTGATCAGCTCGTGGACCAAATCTTCTAGTGACAACTAAAGCGTCACTATGTGTCACTTTGGTGTCAAGACTCAGACATCCTGTTGAGTACTGTCGACTGATTGTGGTCATGTATTGCAATGATGATACTTATGATCGCTGCATGTTTTCCTACTGTAGTCTTCTTCTTGGCAGTCCCTCAGAGTTAGGGTGAAACTTGTTACAGAGTCCCTGAGTAAGGGAAGATGAAAGGAGAGAGGTTGTAAGAGATAGCAGTGAGGTCAATGAAAGGTGAATGAGGCGGAAAAGGGAAAGTAAAAGGCGTAGCTGGAAACATCATTAAAGATGAATCAAAATCACATCATTACTAAGCCTGTTGGGCAGTCTGCAGTTGGTAAGGGGTCGTGCATCTTCTGAACTTTCTTCTTGCTCAATCTCTCGCTGAGGGAATGTGGTATGATTTCTGGTTTTGAATGAAGGATGCTTCTTGCCTTTTGGGAATTCAGATGTA
This sequence comes from Ginglymostoma cirratum, assembly GCA_024137785.1. Taxonomy (NCBI): domain Eukaryota; kingdom Metazoa; phylum Chordata; class Chondrichthyes; order Orectolobiformes; family Ginglymostomatidae; genus Ginglymostoma; species Ginglymostoma cirratum. The sequence goes on along the minus strand of JAHRHZ010000008.1, from coordinate 5,932,586 downwards.
GTCCTAGTGATCAATGGGATTCTTCAAACAGGCCAAGGGTGGCCTGTAGGTCATCCTCTGGGTGTGCTAAGGAAGAAAATTACCTACATTCTAGAGGTTTCCTGTTGAACCTGTACTTAAATCTGAGGCTGGGTGCAAAATGTCCTTGACCTTGACAAAGATTGCCACTGGGAGAATGGACAAAAGCATGGGTTAAGTATACATCCTCACTTGACACTGGTTCTGTTGGGAAAGACATCACAATGCTGTCTGCTTTAGAAAATGGTAGCAGTTATTCAATTGTGCAGATGGCTTGATAAATTTCCATGGATAGCCAATCTGGCTGTGGGTCTTCCAGGGTAGTGTGTTACGAGAGTAGAAACTAGTAATGTCAATACAATCCTATTCCACGGTAATGCTTTCTCATGATGCACTATAAAACCCTCATGCACTCTGAAGTCCCAGTATATTTACTTATATATTTTAGAATCACAGAAACAGACTGTCGGTCCGACCAGACCATGCCAACCATAATCCCAAACTAAGCTAGTCCCACCTGCCTGCTCCTGGCCCATATCCCTTCAAACTTTTCCTATTCATGTACTTATCCAAATGTACCCACATCCACAACTTCTTCAGGAAGCTCATTCCATACACAAACCAACCTCACCCTGCTCAGAAATATTATTACGCAGCTCTGGTACAGTTGGGATTTGAACTCAGGTCTCTTGGTTCAGATACTACAAAAAGAACCCACCTTGTTTACTTACTTTGGTGTAAGTTCACTGTGTTGTAGTAGAAACACAACCATTTTTCTGAACTGCAGACTGACAAAAATGGGAAAAGATACTGCTTTAAACTAAGGAAATGTGGAAGAAGTTGTTTCACTTAAAAACAGGTTGCTGGAACTCATTGTGAGTTGTATCTACGATGTTGCCTTATTCAAGCAATGGGCGAGGTTACTAGACATTACCAGCTCCATGTAATTATATTCAAGGAAGTTTTGCCTGGCGACAGTCCTTTTTCCTCAGTTGTTGTGGGCTCAAGCAGGCTCAGCATAGAAGCGATGACCTAATTAGTTCCTGGGCAAGTAGCTATACTCCTATATAGAAGAGAAGCTGACAGCCTGCAAATGGAAAGCTCCTAAGTGTCTTTCGCTCCCTCTTGTGAGCGGAGATAATAGAAAATCCCATGATGGTTGTTCTCACTCACCAGCTTCCTGCAAGCTGCTCAGTACAAATTTCCTTATAGAAAGGAAAAAAAGTTAAAAATCACTTTCAGAGGTGCTGAATTGGCAAATCTTCAACTATTGAATGAAAGACTGAGAATTGACATACCCTCCACTTCCTGCTCCACAAAAAGTCAAAAGGAATCAGAAAGAACTGAAAGGAAACAACTCATCATTGTCAATGATCCAAACTGGTGCTAGTTTCACTTCACCACCCGTAATACTTATGTTTTGTCTTGTCTTTTTGTACAGGGATGTGCACGGAAATTTAAATGAAAATGGGGTGGAGTTTAAGTTATGGAGTTATAGGTTAGCATTGCATGCTTTTTTCTTGCCTTTAGGTAAAGAAAGTTTGATGATTGTTATTTTCTTGTTAATGAAAATGTCTAGTGATCTTATTATTTTAACCTGAATTGGATCATTCAGTCTAATCAAATTTTTACATGTGTGACAACTTCAGGAATAGTAGGGCTTGGTGCACTATTTCAGGGAGGCAGACAAGAGCCTTAGTGTTTTATTCATTTTAATAATAATCTTTTGCAATAATGAACCTCTTCATCCCTGTACAAATCCGTCCCTGGGGTTGTTCGCCATTGCACTTTCAAATTCTCAACTTTATGCTTTGTCCCCACATTTTTGTAGTTATCAATCTGCTCAGTCACAGTTCTCCATGATCCTTTTGTGCCCTTGTTCCCATTTAAAACATCAGTCTGCCTCAGCCCATAACGCCCCTCCTTTCCACTTCTAGGAATGCAGACTCAAATCATGGCCAGAACTAGCTGAGACACATGAACAGCGTAAGATCTTCCTTTTGCTTGTTGAAACTGCTCACTTTTCCAGGACCATCCTAGAATGCAAAGATGAGCCCTCACTTCTTTAGTCTATGGCAAAACAACTTCTTAAATTCCGTTTCTTCCATCCTTACCCCAGCAACAAGGGTAACGAGATTGTGGACATCTTTGTCACTAAGATTGAGACTATCCCTTCCATACTTCTTTCACAGGGTGTGGACGTCATTAGTTGGGCCAGCATTTATTGCCCATTCCTAAATGCTCTTTTACCTCAGGAGCCACTATTACAACCTTTATAATTTTTATTTAGATTCTGCCCCTCAGTGATATGATCCCAAAACACTTCAGATTTCATACATTCACTGACAGCATTCAGCTCCACTGTAGGATCCCTACAGTATGGAAACAGGCCATTCAGCCCATCAAGATAACACTGGCCTTCCGAAGAGCATCCCAGCCAGGCATACCCCACTGCCCTATTCCTGTAACCCTTCATTTCCAATAGTTAATCCACCTAGGCTGTACATTCCTGGACATTATGGGGAAATTTATCATGACCAATCCACCTCACATGCACATCTTTAGACTGTGGGAGGAAACCAGAGGACCTGACAAAAACCCATGCAGACACGGGGAGAATGTGCAAACTCCATACAGACAGTCACCTGAGGGTGGAATTGAACCCAGGTCCCTGGTGCTGTGAGGCAGCAGTGCCAACTACTGAGCCATGGAGAGGTGATACAAATGCTGGTGAGTGACAGAGAGAGAGAGAGAGGGACCGAGAGAGAGATCAGTAGGTTCCTGCTACAAGATTTACACTGACTTCTCTCATTAGGTTTCTTCAACAGGTCAGTATCTACTGGAGACCAGGTCTCTGTTGGCTCTGATTATCTACAAGGTATTTCCAAAAAAAGAAGCCCAGAGTTCCAATGGCAGCTGTCCATGCTTCTAATAGTTAGCTAATAGCAGGTGATAGGTGGATTCTGTAATGCAGTGTCTGAGAGTATAGCGGAGATAGATTTAGTTGAAGTGTTTCAAAGGGACTTGGATGATTATTTCAGTAGAAACGATGTGCAGAGTTACAGGGTAAATGCAGGAGATTGGTACTAAGGTAAAATGCTCAAACAACTGGTGCAGACACAATGGGCCATAATAACTCTGTGATTCTGCACCATAACAGTTCTGTGACTCTGCAATTCACTGTATTACCTTACCATTCCACAATCCATGTAGTGGTGCGCTGAAAACCGTTTGTCATCTGTTATACCGATTTGTTTTCCTATGAGCTGTTGTAACTATAGTAGAAGCTGCAAAAATAGTCAACAGGCTGCATGCTATCGGGTTCCTCAGGTCACTGCATGGACCAGGCTTTGCACCAGGCCATGGGCCAAACTGATGTTCAACTCTTTTATCTCTCTAGCCATGAAGCATTAGCATTCAGACAGGCCACCCACTGGATCAAACACTTGCTATATCATAGACACTGAGGTCCACAGCTGACCTCTCAGCAGCAAAACTATAAAGCAACATCACCCCTTGGTAAGATGTCACTTGCTATGTCCCTTCCACCTGGCATGTTTGATGCCTATCAGTGCCTGGTATGTGGCATTGAAAAGATCTAATTTCTGATCTAGCCTGTATGTTGTGCATGGTACCATTGTCTGAATCACCTGTGCCAGTAGTAGTGATGGATTTAGTGCCTTCTTACAACCATATTAATGTACAAGTTAGGAACAGCAGTACTTTGGCCACTTGGCCCCTCAAGGGTGCTCTGCCATTTCATAAGATTATGGCTGATCTGATGGTTACCTCAAATCCACATTCATGCCTATCCCCAATAACTTTTTTAGTAATCTTGCCTTACTAAGAATTTCTCCCTTAAAGGCATTTTTGAGAAGGCAGATAGTTCCTCTCTGCTCTCTTCTTCCTCCTTCTCTATCCTCAGGATAGTGTTTGGGGGAGAGGGTCTTGCTCTTCCAGTATGAAATCAGGGGTAGCATGATCTGAGCTGCTTCTGGCTACTGAGAATCTGCAATGTGAGAAACTGGGAGAGTTAGGGAGCAGACTTTGTGTCTGCTATACCGTGTACAATTGTGATGAAATCATATTGAGCTACTTAGTGAGGATCAATTTGAAGGTCAGGGCTCAGGAATAGTTCTGGTTGTATAAGGAAGCTGGGGTGGTGCAAATTTCTGCCTGTGGCTACATACAATTAATTTAGATAAATGTGAGGTGTTGCATTTTGGTAAGGCAAATCACGGCAGGACTTACACTTAAAGTTGGGGTCCTGCGGAGTATTGCTGAAGAAAGAAACCTTCGTAGTTCTTTGAAGCTATAGTCACAGGTAAACAGGTTTGTGAAAAAGGCGTTGGTACGCTTGCCTTTATTGGTCAGTGCATTGAGTATAGGAGTTGGATGTTATGTTGTGGCTGTACAGGACATTGGTTAGGCCACTTTTGGAATACTTTGCATTCTTTTCTGGTCTCCCTGCTATATGAAAGATGTTGTTGGCTTTGAAAGTGTGCAGAAAAGATTTACAAGGATGTTTCCAGGGTTGGAGGGTTGGATCTATAGGGAGAGGCGGAATAGGCTGGAGCTATTTTCCCTGGAGTGTCAGAGACTGATGGGCTATTTATAAGATAGGGCATGATAGGGCATGGATAGGGAGAATGGCCAAAGTCTTTTCCCCATAGTGGGGGTGTCTAAAACTAGAGGGCATAGGTTTAAGATGAGAGGGGAAGGATTATAATGAACCTAACTAAGGGACAATTTTTTTCATGCAGCGAATGGTGCGTGTATGGAATGAACGGCCAAAAGGAGTGGTGGAGGCTGGTATAATGACAATATTTAAAAGGCATCTGGATGGGTATATGAATAGGAAAGGTTTAGAGGGATGTGGGCCAAATGCTGGCAAATGGGTCTAGATCAGTTTAGAATATCTGGTCAGCATGGTTGAGATAGACTGAGGGGTCTGTTTCTGTGCTGTATAGCTCTATGACTCTTTGACTCTTAAGGTGAGGAATCATCTGAAGTCATTCTTACCTTTCCCTGCTCAGGTTCTATTATCAACTCTTGTCCTGGAAGAGAAAGAGTAGTAATTGTGACTGAGTGTATTGGCAGACATGCTTATGTGTATGGGTGATGCTTCACATGGTTGTAGAGGTGTGAGGTGTATTTAAGATTTAAGTGCCTATGACGATTGCGATAGGTGTGTCAACAGTAGAGGACAGTTGGATGGTGGATGCAGTGGGTGCTGACGTCATTATGTCGGTGACAGTGAAGTTATTGAGAGTGTGTTTATATGATGGTATCTTACCTAGACCACTTGTGCACTTATCTCATTTCCTGTTAAGTTCTTCAATGCTGTTCATGATCTCCACGTGACACATTCTGATCATTCTCAGGATAAAGAATTTTCTCCTCAATTTCCTTTCTGACTTATTAGAAACTACCACACATTTATAGCTCCAAGTTCTGATCTACATTGATCCTGCAGCCTCTTATTCTTCTGACCAAAATTTATCGCCTCACACTTTTCTATATAAGAATTAATTTGCCAAATGCACATCCATTCAGAAAGTTAGTTAATGTCAATCTGCAACCTGTGGACTGAGAAGTGAGAGTTAGAAACTGAACCATGCTGACACTTGGGTACACAATGACATACATAATTAATGGCAGCTATTTGATCTGCTACAATACTGTAATTCAAGACCTGATTTAATGGGATTACAAAACTGCTACAATTACAGACCAAATTTTCAGTTCATTCAGTGGTGAAAAGGTCAGTGTGCTTTTTGCATTGTACAGTTTGAGTTATAAAATAGGTAAACATTTGCAAAGAGCTTAAAATAAATAGAAATGCATTCATTTCACTTACAGTTGTAAAATAACCTGTCAGCAGGAGCTGCAATTGCTGACTCATTCAACTTGTTCATAAAGGCAACTGTCTGATTTCCAAATCAGTCACAGAGGGATATGAACATGAATTAAAGCAGGTGGTTGAAATAAGGGTGTTTGTAACTTCAAGTGTTGCATATAGCCGTGGCACTTCACTTTACTTTGGTGATAAGTAGCTATGATGTAGCCCATGCATTGAATTGGTGCTCTTGCCTCTAACTTAAAAGGTTGTGGGTTTAAATTCCTCTCCAGGACTTGAGCACTGAATCTTATCTGATGCTCTAGTGCAGTAATGTGTTGCTGATATCTTCTGGGTGAGACATTCAACCAAGACTTCATCTGTTCTTTCAAGTGGGAGCTTTCTGCCTGTGTGGGAGAGGTGATGGCCTAGTGGAATTATTGCTAGACTATTAATCCAGAGACCCAGGTGCCAGGGACTTGGGGTGGAATGATGTCATGGTGGAATTTGAATTTAATTTTTTAAAACAAGTTTGGAATTGAGAGTTTCATGATGACTGTGGAATAATTGAGAATTATTGAGAAAAAACCCATCTGGTTCCCTAATGTCCTTTAGGGAAGGAAGTTGTCATCCTTGCCTGGTCTGGCCAAGATATGACTCCAGACCCACAGCAACATGGGTGACTCTCAACTGGTCTCTGGGCAATTAGAATCAGGTAGTCAATATTGGTGTGACCAGTGACACCCAGATCCCACGAATAAATGTTTTTTTAAAAAAACTGGTTGCTATACTTCCTGCATTAAGACAGTGATTAAATTATTGTTTGCGAAGTGCTTTGGCATATCTCGAAAAATGCTATGTAAAAGCAAATATTTAATTATCTATGCAAAGTAATGGCCTTGGTGTGTAATATATATATATTACACTCATGGCTATCAGTATGATCCTGCATTGTTCTAATGGTTCATCATTTTTTTTATTCCTTCACGGGATGAGGGCATTGCTGGCTAGGCAGCATTTATTGACCATCCCTAACTGCCCAGAGTGAAGGTAAGAGTCAACCACATTGCTGTGGGTCTGGAGTCACATGTAGGCCAGACCAGGTAATGATGGCAGTTTCCTTCCCTTAAGGACATTAGTGAACCAGATGGGTTTTTCCAACAATCGATTCATGGTCATCATTAGATTGTTAAATACAGATATTTATTGAATTCAAATTCCACCATCTGCAGTGGCAGGATTCAAACCCAGGTCCCCAGAACATTACCTGGGTCTCAGTGTTAACAGTCCAGCAATAATACCACTAGGCCATAGACTCCCCTCACTCTACTATTTTTATGTTTCTATGAAGCAAGCTATAGACTAAGCATGTAGCATATTAAAACAAAGTGTTGATATAATGCAAGCCTGTAATCTTTGATGCAATAATGTTTTGTAATGATCTCCTAGAGCTTCAGTATGAATATAATAACATGTTGTCATGAGACAGCCCATATCCTAGTGTATTACCTTGATATATTGCTACTAATTCTATTGTCATGACGTTCAACACATTTGCTTCCTGTCATAATAATTAGCAATGATTTCCCAATACCTCAGTACTGTGGCAAAGTGTTGTCATGACACGGTCCTAAAGCCTTGATAACTTTTCTCATCTAACTACTGTGTTGCCATGATGCAATACATATCTGTCCTCAGTATGTTTTACTGCTTGTAGTAATATGCGTCCTGACGTATCCTATATTTTCTTTTTCTGTAGTAATCAAGCCTCACATATTTCCCTGTGATAGATATATGCCACCATCATGTACTGTAAGCCCTCAGTAAAAAGGGTCCAATAATTCAGTGGTAGTGTCCCCACCTCTGAGCCAAGAGGCCTGGGTTCAAGTCCCACCTGTTCTAGAGGTGCATTATAACATCTCTGAACAGGTTAATTTAAAAAGAACCTAGGGAATTTTTTTTGATGCTGGAGAGTTGCACTGACGTGTTACAGCATCAGTCAGGTCTTTGCACTATATGAACACATGATGCGCATTATAACCTTTGAAATATCCGTTCGTTGTAGAACTGCAATGACACGATGCATTGTACAGGTATAGCATCAATATGTTCATGCGTTTCAGTGATTTGTTGACATGACATATTCTATAGCTTTAGTATATTTATTTACTATTGCAAGTTGTTGTCATAATGTATCTTGTAGATTCCAAATGTTCCTGTTGCTCATTAATGCTGCTATGCTTTCAGTATAGCTTTGATATATTTCCTTACTTGACTGATCTGCTGCTATGACAGCCTTTACTTACACCTCACTGTGTACTTTCATTATAATTATGTGTTGCCATGATCCGACTCAAAGTCTCACTATGTTCCATTATTGTGGAAATGTGTTGCCCTGCGGCATCTTACAGTGCCAGGATGTTTACTTGTTGCAATAATTGCAATAATAACCAAACCATCCTGTAGTGCCCACAATGGGTCAGTGCGTCTGCTGCTTGTCTGGGAAACGTGAGGCTTAGATAATGGAGGCATATTCCTCTCAAGTGTCGACTGGACTGATTACCAACTATGAGTGATTAATGTTGAATAACATAGAACTGTAGTCTGTGCTATGGATTCTTTGAAATAAGCAACCAGTGTAATCCTCAGTTATAAATGATCCCAGGAAGGAGTTAGAAGCTATTGTCATCTTTGGTACACAAACAGTAAAATAATGCACAATCACACCAGAAGCAAGAAATCTCAAATTACTGCCCTTTTTATTATCTCATTTAATCACCCATACTGTAAACATAATGATTGTAATAAATACTTGTTTGCCAGAAGTATAGGGAAAAGAAAATTGATTAACAGAAATGATTTGTCCTGAAATGGTACTGCCCAAGTATGTTGCCTAAGTATTGTCTAAGCATAGCAATGTGCTACCGATGTAGGAATATCACTTCAGTAAGATCCTGAACTTCAGGAATATAGCGAGCCAGAAAAATTCCAACCAGTTCAACGGTTTCCCCATACAATGTTATTTATTCTGTATATCATTTATTTCCTCCACCCACCTCTTCCCACCAATACTGCTTATAATCTCATTGGAACATGTCGAAATTAGAATGTTTACTCAGCATTATGATGTGTTGCCATGAAATGATTGTTTCATATAAATGCTGGATTATTGTCTCAGAATTATAGAATGGTTACAGCACAAAATGAGGTCATTTGGCCCATCAGATTGATGCCAACTTGGTGTATCCTGTATCCTGAATATATTGATTTATTGTAATAATCTAATGCAGGATTCAACCGATTCTGCAGCCTCTTCTTGCTCGTTCATGATGGTACCATGTATCCAGTATGTTGCTATAAGACATCTTAAAACATCAATATGTTCTCATTTTGTGTTGTGCCATCATAATGTACAGTGCACCACCAGTACATTCTTTTTGTTATATTAATATATTGCCACATTACACCTTATAGCATTAATATGTTCATCCACTATTGAACTATGGTGCCATGATACGCCATAAAACATGTATAATATTATTCCAGTGATGTGCTGACAGAATGTAGTCTATGACCTCTGAATATTTACTTACTGCAGTAATTTGTTGTCATATAGCCCTGGTATGTTTACTTCTTATTGTAGAGTGTTGCCATGATACATCTACTGCCTTAGTCTGTTCTGTTCTTTTTCAGTAGAGTTGCCATGATGGACCTCATGGCCGTAGTACCTTAACTTGGTTAATGTGTTGCCATGATAACCCTGTCCACTCAATATGCAACTTTTCTTGCAGTAATATTTTGCCATATGTAACAGGACGGCTCAGTATGCTACTTTTCTATAGAAATGAGCCTCCCAGAGGCAGCCTATCGACTCCTATGTTCTGGTATTGTAGTAATGTGTTGTTGAGATGCATCTTAGAGCTTCAATGTTTGTTTGTTGCAGTAATTGTTGGACATATGGAAAAATTGAGAGTTAATAATAAAATAATCCATTATGTCCACAGCTGATAGATATGTCTACAGGTTGCCTTGGAAACACAAGAAGAGATGCAATGATAAACATGAATAATGGTGCTCTGGTTCTCTAAAGTGTAAAAACTGAAATTAACACTTTAAATAATGTAGAGAACTGTAGTCCATACTATAGGTACTTCAAAATGAACGACCAGTATAGTCCTCAGTCAGAAATTATTTCAAAGGAATTAGAAGGAGCTGCCAATCTAAAGGTCTATCTGACTGTCCTTGAAACACTGTCTCTTTGACAAAGAAACAGCATGTAACAATGACAGAGTCATACATTAACATTTGGTAGCAGCATGAAAACAACCTGATTTACTATCTTACACAATGTCTATTTTAATCACCCATGCTATACAAATGAAGTTTGTTCTTTACACTCCACAATATTGTACCTACTCAAAGCCAGTTGCCAGGACTGTAGAGAAAAAGAGGTTGACGAACAGAAATGTTTAGCCGCAACACACTGCTTTACCTCAGTGCATTTCTTGACTATAATATTGTGTTGCTTTCGTGGACCCTGTAGCCTTGGTATGTTTCTTCATTGTACTAATATCAACATATAAGGTAGGAAATTATGAGCTGATCCAACAGTTCTGCCCCATACAATACAGCTGAATGGTTGCAGCCACCAAATTCTCCCTCAACTCACCCACGGAGTCACATAGTTAAATGGGAAAATGTGTGGACAAGTTGTGCCAAGTAGCCTTGGTATCATTAGTTACCATTGTAATGCATTATGATGTAACATATGACCTCATATGCTTGCTTATCATAGTAATGTTTTGCAATAATGGACTGTAAAGCCTTTGTCCAGCCCTTTATCACATGACCATGGTGACCCTACAGCTTAAATATATTTACTTACCATATGAATGTGTTTCCGTGATGCACTCCATTGTTGCAATGTGTAAATCTTTTATAGTTTTGTTACTATTGTGCATCATATAATCTCAATACATTTCTTAGTAGTTACAGTTTTACCATGATGTACTTGATAGCTGCAGTATGTTCCTTGACGTTCATATGTGCTGCCATAATGAACCATATAGCCTAGGTAGAGTTTGTCACTAATGTATATTGTATGGATTTAATATATTCCTTTAAAACTGTAGTGTTGCTGTGATGTGCACCCTGTTGTTTTCAAATGTTCACTTATCCTTAATGCCTTGCAATGATATACACATTTTCTTGTTTGATATAATCATGTATCAGTATGATTTGTACCCAAGCTTCAGCACATTTATCTATTGCAGTGATATGTTAGGGTGACACATCCTACCATCTGTGTGTATAATCTAGGAATGCATTGCGTATGATGCACACTATAGCCCCAGCATGTACCTGTCTTGTAGCAATTAAGGTGCTGCCATAATACTCTGGGTTTTAAAGTACGAGTCTTCTGTGGGAACTACTCTGGTGGACTCTGTGAAAAATGAACAATTTCTGTATTGCTGGATATCCCGGTGTCAGCTGTGTTTGTCACAAAAAAAAAACCATTGTGATGGTAGATGAATTGTACCTAAGAGACAATTATCTTTGCAGGAGTGTTTTATATTTTCACAGAAAATAGTGGACGTTGTTAACGGGCTGTGGGTTTCGTGTAGAGCACCGAATTTCAACTTGTGAGATCCAGACATGATTCAGGCTGGCAGGGCAGATCACTTCTTAAAAAGGTAAGTATATCAAATAAACCAGTGGTCCAGCAAGAGAGAGAAAAAGAGTGAGCAAGATCTCCTGGATAGGTTTTTATTACCTAAGTAAGTCAGAGATTAATTTCCTGGAGCTTTTTTTTCTCTAGCTTTATGTAGTTTTTCATCTGGTTTTTACATCTTCCAGGATACCATATATAGTTTTGGTTCAGTGTAGAGTGGATACCATGTAAAACACAATAAGCTATCCCAATTGAATGAGACCGGATGATTGGACCAAGGATCTTTTGTTGTATACCACTCTTGATCTGATGTACCCAAAACAGTAGCTTCAATGCATTTATTTATCATAATAATGTTGTCACAATACGCCACCTATAGCCTCAATTTCCTTAATTTACTTCAGGATTTCACTTATATACCCCACATCTTCAGTAGCCGTCTCTTAATGATGTATAGCTGTGATCAGTTTTAAGAGTTTTGAAGGAATATGAGAAATGAACAGTCCTTGAATTCCTATTTGGATTGAATAGCCTCCTTTTATGTACATGTTACAACATTTGTCTATCGACTTGTATCTAATAGAAGTTCTATGACTCTATGACAATTGTCTTTCCAGGAGTGTATTAAACTTCCCCAGGACATGGTGGGAAAGGCTGCCAGTTCAAATAGTGGATGCCATTTCATTGATTTATTTCCCGCAAGACCTTGACCTGTTTCTAGATGGACATCACCTCTTACCAAAGGTAGGTATTTCAATTACTGCTGCCCTAGTTAATAAACTAAAATAATAAACTGCTGACCTAGTTTCAATCACTGAAGAGGGGGAGTTATCAAGGAATTTTTCAAAATGTTTTCCTTCAATTGAGCAGGGCTAATATTCATTTTCTTCCCCCTGTTTCTGGCTGGAGAGTCACAGGATTTTGGGTTTGGAAACTGTGAAGCACAGAGAGGTATTGCAATCGTGTGGGACAGTCAGAATGGGCCAATGGATCTTTTTGTTTCTCACAATGCTCACATGTTCACATGATGTTCCTGATAGACTCAGCATCTCTCAAATACTACTAATGTGTTTACACGAAGGACTCTGTAATGTCACCATGTTTCTGCCTTCTAGTAATGTGCTGCCAGCATGGACTTTATTGGGTCTGAATATATAATTATCATACAAGATATTGCTATTATCCATTTCTAGCCTCTGTATGCATATTTATTGTGTAATGATTACCCTAATACACCTTAAAGGGTAGGGTAAATTCTTTTACTGTTGTAGCTTTACCATGATGCACCAACAACCTCTATTTGTTCCTATATTCTGATGATATATTGCCATGTTGTAACCTGAAACATCAAGATGTTTCTCTGCTGTTGTTATACCTTGTAATGTAAACCTCAAAATTTTCCTACTCAGAGACAATGTTTTACTGTGATGCACCTAGATCTTCAGCATGTATACAATACTTACGTTTTGCCATGAGGCACGCCATACATTTTTGAGATGATACACGATATAGCAACAGTTTGTTAACTTACTGTAGTAATGCATTCTTGTAGTGCACCCAGTAGTTTGGTATGATGCTTTACTGTTTAATATTGCCATATGGTTTTCTACAGTCTCAGCCTTTACCCATTCTAAGTAATGTGTTGCCATAACTTTTCAAAACTTCACAGGATCTGTGGGAACAGACACCCTATGAACACTACTATTTGGGTGGATGATCCTCTGTCACACAGATGTTACAAGAGGCGTGAATCATGTAGGTGAATAACTTGTATCTAAGCGGCAATTATCTTTGCAGGAGTGTTTTATATTTCCAGAGAAAATAGCGAACATCTGGGAGAAACTGCCAGTCTGTGCAGTAGGTATGATTTTTCCCTCAAGCAAGAGATGGAGCTGTCTCTGGCTGCAGCAGAGGTCACTTCTTGCAAAAGGTAGGTAATGCAAGGAGTTCAGGAGTGGAGTGATCTCTTGCCTAGTTATCGAAGGGGAGTCAGTGAGGAACTCCCCAGAATGTTGACCAAGGGCTCTCCAACCTGGTTGTACTCCTCTCTCCCAAGAGAATTGTGTATGGAATGGACAGAGTATTGTGTCACACATTGAGTTATCACAGTTGTTTTGGACAGCCTGGATGGACCAGGGAGTACTGTTTGCACATTCACATGATGTTCCCTATAGACTCTGTCTGTTTCCTTATTTTGGTAATGTGTTTACCTGAGGCAACCTACAGCTTGCATCTCTTTCACTAAAATGTCAGGAATCATTATTTCAAATTTCCAGCATCTGCAGTATTTTTGTTTATACATGACCTCAGTATGTTAATTGTTGTTTTAATATGTTATCATGTTGGACTCTAATGTGTTAGTATCAATATATTTCTTTCTGGACTCTAAGTGTTAATATCAATATATTTCTTTCCTGTAATAATGTCTTGTTATGGTTCACACTACAGTATCAGTATCATTGTTTCTAAAGTAATGTGATACCATGTTGTACCCTCAGTATGTTCTTACTTTGTGGTTATTTGCCACGATACATCCTATATCTTCAGTGTTTTACTTGTCAGAGGAATGTTTTGCCGCAAGACAGTCTGTCAATTTGGCATCTACCTGTATTACCATATTATGTTGTAATAATTGTACTACTATTGGAACAGTAAGTTTGCTTATTGCAGAACACAGCATATGATAATGTGGCCCTGATAGCTTCAGTCTGTTCATGAACTGCAATTAGATATTGCAGTGTCACACCCATTAGCCTTCAGTATGTTCCTTTACTGTTGTAGGGTTTCCACAATGCACTTTAAAGCCTCTGTACATTCCTGCTTCGTATTTATGTGTTGCCATCATCTTTGAAGCTAGGCTATACAATCCATTTTGGACAAGGCTGTGAAAGTGAATAATTTCTTCTGTACATCCAATTGGATTGGAATCTACTTGTCATGTGTATATTGCAAAAATGTACAAGGTAGTTTTCCTATAGGTTAAGCATATTCATTAGCTGTGGTAATATGTTGCCATGATTCACCTGATCACTTCAGTGCATTTACTTAACGTGGGAATGTGTTGCCATGATCCTACAGCAACCTGTACGTAGCACCTTGTATATAGCATTCTAGTATAACACCTTCAACATAATAAAATGTCTGTACTCATTTTGTATCAGCTCATCATGTTCACTCATTGTACGAACGTGTTGTAATATTGTACCCAATAGCCTCAGCATGTTTCCTTCCTGCATGTGTCATCATCATGGGTGTATATCTTCTATATTTATAAAATGTCATAGAATATACAAATGGCAAAGAAAAGGCCATTTGGCCCAGCTGGACTGGGCAGTTACTTATGTTTCACATGAACCTCTTTCCATACAGTCTACATCATTGCAGCCTTTAAGTATATCTTTCTGTTACTTTTCTTTCATGTTCTCATCTCATTCACCTCTGGAAACATCCGAAAGTAGGTACCTCAGCCACTTCTTATGGTAGTGAGTATAGATTCTAAACATGCTGCATAAAGAAGTGTATCCAAATTTCTCATTTGGATTTAGTATGCTGTTTGGATTGCCTCTAGATTTAAATTCTCCCAACAGTTGGAAACATTTTCTCCATGTCTTTCCGATTCAGTATTTTTAAGAACTCTATTGGGTCGGCTCCATGTCTTTTCTAAAGGGAAAGCCTTTTCCTAATTGAACTTGTCGAGTTGTAATCTCTCAGTCTGGCATTAGCCTAGTCATTGATTTTGCACTTTCTCCAGTCCATTTGTGTCCTTTTTATAATATGGAGACCAGAACAGTGCAGCGGGACCTGACCAGAGTTCTACACAGGTTTAATATAACTTTGCTGTTTCTGAATTGTATGTTCCTAAGAATAGATAGCAGTGCTTTGGACAGTAAGATATAGGAGTCGAATTAGGCCATTCAGCCCATTGAGTCTGCTCTGCTATTCAATCATGGCTGATGTGATACTTAACCTTAATTTTCTGCCTTCTCCCTGTAACCCTTGAACCACTTAATCTTTGTTAGCATTTTTAATTATTTTGATTGCATGCTCTACTGTTTTAACCTGTTCCCCTCCATTCCTCCGCTCTGTTCTACCCACAGCAGTTTATTTTTTTATTTTTCTAAATTGCAGACAATCTTTCTATTTTTCCTATCAAAGTTCTTCACATTCGTCTATGACTAAGTTTATATTTTACTTAACTGCCTTTTCTGCAAGTTTTTCAAAGCCTTCTTGTATTAATTTGTATTTGACCATGTTCTATTTTGGGTCCTGCAGGTCTTAACACAAGTTTGGGTCATACTCCTTGGTAACAATTAAACTATGTCTACTATTACAACGTATGTGATGGTAAAGTTACACAGCAGTGTGTTCTGAGCTGTACAGGTTTCACTTCTTAGCAGAGCACTAACACACAACTTTTCAGGTCACAGTGACAAGATAACTTATCTCATCCATGTATTCATTAGATCTTATTGCAAAATGTTGCATTTCCCCTCAGTTCTGGCAATGCTTCCTGGATTGTAATATTTGCAAATTTTGATAATGTTTCTGAGTCCAAATCATCAATGTGAATTATGAACAATACTGAGGGTGGTTCTGATATTTATGGAAACCAGCTGTTCACCATTTATACCACACACCCTAACTTTTGTCATAAGCCTCCAGTTTGCTATTTGTTGAAAACCTTTTTAAAAATTCAAGTTAAATTCAAATTGACACCTACTGCATTATCCTTCTCCTGTCTTTCCATTGCTTTGTCACTGGATTGTTTCAGGATAGTCCTCATGACCTAACTTCAGTAGTTTTATTTATTGTAGTAATCTGTGATGCAAACTACGGCCTCAGTAAATTATTATGGAAGTGTGTTGCCATAATGCACCTGTATTCTTTTTGACAATTTTCTGGATGCATCCGTGAGCCACAGAATATCGCCTTATTGGGGTATTGTCTTACCGTATCACACTCTATAGCATAAAAAAACTATATTGTGGTGCTAGTATGATGCATTGTATGACATGTCTTTTGTTTTACTTGTTGAAATAATATGTTGCAAAGATTCATCTTCAGCCTTGTTTCCTGCAGTAATGCATTGCCTTGCTGAAACCTACAACCTCAAAATATTCTTTACAGTTTCAGAGCTGGCATGATACACCTTAAAGCTTCAGTGCATTTACTTATTGCAGTAATGCATCTCAACAAAACATACGTTATTCTTGAAATTTTTCGTATTCTTCATCTTCATATGCCATGTTGAAGTTGCAAATATTAGTTGATTTAATGATGGCTCCAGTTGGGTCAGTATATTCTCACTTAGTAATAATGTGTTGCCCTGATGCAGCCTAAAGCAGTGCAGATTGACTGTAGTGTACGTTGCCGTGCTGCACTTTAATAAATTTCTTTACAGTAGGAATTTGTTGCTGGGATGCACTTTAAAGCCAAAGTATATTCCTGAATGGTAGGAATATATTGGCATAATATGAGTTGTATCTTCCATATGTCCTTTTAATGTAGTAACAAGATCCAGGGATCTACTTTATTGACTCAGTATCTCCTGTTATTGTAGTTAAGTGTTGACATGTGGTCAAACATTTACTTTCAAATAGAAATGTGCTGCCAGGTTGCTCCACTGCACTCCCTTAGTATAATATCAATGTTGTGTTGCGTTGATGCCTCCTCTGGCCTCAGTACCTATTTACTTCAGGAACATATTTCCACAATCCACTCTGTGAGATCCTGTTTTATTGCAATGTGTTTTCCTCGATGTTGCTATAAGACTCAATGTGTTTCTTTACAGTGGCTATGTGGGTGCCATAAATCCCTCAATAGTTTCAGACTGATAATGTACCTTAAAGCCTTGATATGTTTCTTCTGCTCATTGGTGCCATATTTGCCGTAACCTCTGTGTATTTCTTTTCTCACGGGAATAATACACCATATATTTTCAGTACATTTACTTCTTATAGTCTCATAGACACGAGGTGCAGTGAGTCCACAGTTTATTTACTTATTTTCGGAATGTATTGCCATGAAGGACCATATAACCTCTCTTTCCAATAGTAAACTATTGCATCATGTAACCTGCTTACCTATAGTTGTATCTGTGATCCCACTTTAGCCTTAGTATGTTTACCTATTTCAGCAATGTGTTGCAGCAATGGATGCTGTAGTCTAATTATGTTCACTTACTGTAGAATAATACGTTGCCATGATTTAGCCAATAACCTCAGCATGTTTATAGAATATTGTAATGTCTACTGTAGCATAATGGTTATGTTTCAGGATTAGTAATCCAAATTCCTTGGCCTGTGCTTCACTATGGCAATTTGTGAATTTGAAATCAGTTAATCAAACAAATCCAGAATAAAAATCTAGTAGCAGCTCTGGTGACTGCAAAGATATCAGGTTGTAAATAAAAACCCAACTGACTCACTATTATCCTTTGGGGAAGGAACCTGTTAAAGGCACTCAGTTGTATTTGCAGTAAAACCTGGTTTACACTTGTATAAGTGAACATTAATAGGCTCTGTTATACACAGAGAATGGAAAGGGATGACACCCTTCAGCACTCTATAGACTTAGGCTCCAGTTTCACACAATTGGATGTAACTGTGACATTGCAAGTTTTGCACATGCTCTTCTTAGAGTTCAGATACTGTCAACTCTTTACACCACAATATCAAATCTCTGATTTTTCTTTAAGAGGAATAAAATGCACATGCCACTTGGCATAAGAAACAGAAACAGAAGTACACAATTTACTCTAGTGAGCCTGTTCCATCATTCACAATATTAAGGATGAACTTGAACATCATAGCGACTTTCCTGGTTCCAGTAACAGTTGATTCCCTTCATGCCCAAGAATCTTTCAGTCTCAGTCTTGAATATATTTATCAACTGAGCATCCGCAACCATCTGGGGTGAAGAATTTCAAAGATTCTTGTCTCAATGAGTAGTGAAATTCCTCTTTATCTTAGTCCCAGTCCTTGGAACAGCCCTCTTTGTGAGACTGTTGGTGATATTGTAGGGAGTAATAAGCCATGATGATTACTGGGTAGGCATCATCACCTTTCTGGGCCCTTGCTGTGCTTTAGTGAAAGCATCATGCAAATTTGAATCCTGAAGGATAATGGCATCAGGAGCACCGCCCTAATGATCTACATTGACATTCACAATCTGCAACTGGATGTTGTAAAGGATTATCACATTTCAGAAATAGAATCTGTTCCTGTTCTGGTAGATTACAGGCAAATTGTTTTATGCCTCCAATAGTTTGTGAGTTTCACTAATGATCACTGCACTCTGGGGAGTCAATCAATCCTGTGAAATGGAATAGTGCTGGGGGTAAATGCAGACTCCATGTGGACTATGGCCTCTGAGATCACCTTATTGCCAGCCAAGTGGCACTTTCCACAAGGACCAACCCGAAATGACTGCATGCGTAAAGACCACAGTATCCTCGTGGATACCGAGCTGGCCCTGTGGGAGGATGAAGATGGCTAAATATTCTCTTTTAACATGTCAACAGCATTCTCACCAATTCCTATTCTTGTTACACACACAGCTCACACACTTGACCTCAAACAGCGGTCTCTTTGTGACTCTCTGAGGTACGTAATTGTTTCTTTTGGTCAATTTCCAGGCATGGTGCCTGATATTAGCTGTTGTCCCATATGCCAGCTTCTATGTTGTACCATACAGTTATGAATGGCATGATGCCAGGAGGACAAGTCATTTTTTTCCCTCATTTATCTTGCTGGCTTATTTAAGCATTTGGGCTGTGGATGTCACATAAATTTGAAAGCATTGACACCCAGGGTCTCGCAGATGATCCCTCCAAAACAAAACTCTGGCAGCTAAAAAGCTCCCTCTGGCTGAATCCAGGCCAAATTACATGTGCACGGACTTTAAGTGATGCCAAAGCATGGTCCCTCATCATATCAGACAAGCCCTGAATTTTACTGGTGAATTTGCTTAGTATAGTCTACTAATGCTTTCCAGTGCTGAAGCATAGAGTGTGCTGTTACTTCTATGAAAATATTAGAATTTGAATTTGAATTTGCTATTTCAGCACTAATAATAGCCATATTATGCTCCTGAATTGAAAGGGCGTAGTAAGATAATGTACCCTGGCAAGATTTCTGCTTTTCTTTGAAATATCACCACATAGAGAGAAGAAAGGGTCGCAGTTTATTGTTTCATCTGAAAGGCGACACTCTGACAGTGCAGCACTCCTTCAGTGTGATCCTAGATATTTTCACTTAAGGCTTGGGAGTGGGACTTGAACCTATGAATTTCTGACCTTGAACCTAAAGCACCACCAATTGACTCACAGCTAATGATCCGGGTGAGTTCCCATGGTTACGGTCATGACAAAAGTCTCTGGGTGATTCAGGCCCATGTTGTTTTCATTTGCCTCTTTTGAAAGCTTCTGTGGTCAGTGTTTTAATTATAACCCTTCACCATTCTACCTTTTCTATTCACTTAACTAAGAGCATACACAAATCTAATGAGTTTTGAAAATTTCTATAGAAAATCCATCCTCAGGTACATAAGGCATTCTGATTGATTGGTGGAATTGGCGATTGTCTATAACCCAGTCAGGACCAGACGATCCTCATCAGATAACAGGGTGACCAAACAAAAACTTCCAAATCTGGAGGCGAAATAGACAATTGTTTTGGACAGACACAAAGATTGAAAGCTTATTGTGTTTGTCATCAGACCTCAGCCAAGTCTAGAGGTATTGCTCAGGGATCTTGGCACAGCAACCCAAGGGCAACCTTTGATACCAGTCCAGCACCTTGGACATGATCAGTCAGCCATTCCAGGCAATCAGGGTCGGGATACTCTCCACGTAAATGGTGAGGAGCTGAACTTCTTGTACTAGTCATTGTCAGGACTTGCCACGTACTCTCCTAAGTCATAATCTTCTCACGGTAGACAGTAAATGGCAGACCCTTAGTAGCATCAACATACAGAGGGATCCAGGCTTACAGGTCCACAGTTTCACAAAAGTGGCAACACAAGTGGATAAGGTGGTCAAGAAGGCATATGACATGCTTGCCTTCATCTGTCAGGGCATAAAGTATTAAAACTGGCAAGTCATGATGCAGGTATGTAGAATTTTAGTTAGGCCACGTTTGGAATATTGGTCAACCTATCACCCGTCTTGACACTTTCTGCCCTATTGTAGGTTGTTTAGAATGAGAAAGAGTCATGGTACTAAGGGAGATGAAAGTGGGCAAGATAGCTGTTCTTTTCATTGTAGGCGGGTAAGTGTTGGACATTCCTCCAGATGATTGAGAGTACTTTAACCTTGTTGGCAATCTCAGAGGAGTCTGGACGGCAACCTCAGATAAGTCTGGCATGGTGTTGAAACTTTCACTGATAGTCTTCAGGAAACAGGATGGACCTTCCAGAATCAAAGTAACAATCAGTATTTTTGGTGTCAAAAAATTTATGCCATGTAGCCCAGGAGTTGTTTCTGGAGGCAGCAAATGAAGTTGGCCCATTCTGCTTTGTTACCGATGGATATAATGCAACTCATGAGTCGGGGACTCCATCCTCTGTGCCAGTTCCTCTATCCCATCTGCTTCAATATGCTGGGACATCCAAGTCAGATGAGACTACTGTTGGCAGAGATACTATCTCATTCACAGCCCAGCCCGACACAGAGGGGGTCTAATGCCAGGCTCCTGAACCACAGATGGAAAGCTCTTACATGAAGCCATCCATTGGCTTTGCAGCTGTATGCTGTGGGCCTTCTCCATCTGGCCTGTCTTGTGCTTCTATCAACAAAGACAGACTGGAGGTTGCATTCTGGTATTGGTAACAATGATTTGCTGCATTTTTTGAGCATCACGTGCCACTCTATAGATTCATGTCAATTTTGCTAACATACACTGCAGCATGACTGAGTGATACCCTGTTGCACTGCTAGCCTCCAACGCCCTCTTGACCTGGATGGTACTGCCATTGTAGGCCATCAGCGTCGTTGCTCTCAGAACCAACAGTACTAACTTGGAAGGGCCACTTTATCAGCCTCCACTTTGCGTTTTGAGCCCTAATTCTGTTAGAATCTCTGTACTTGTGAAACCCACAACAATTATATATCCTGTAGCAACCACACACTAAAAAAAATCTTCATTTATGTCTTTCTTTGCAAAGCTCACTCTTTATTTATGTTTTGTTCTTATAGGCTTACCCATCAGTAAACAGGAAATGTGTTTTGTTCTAGTCATTGTCAGGACTCAATATATACTCTTCCAAGTTGTAGCCATCTGACAGTAGAGAGTAAATGGCAGGACCTTTCGTAACATTAACATACAGAGGGATCTAGGTGTACAGGTCCACAGTTCCCTGAAAGTGGCAACACAGTGTATATGGTGGTCAAGAAGGCATATGGCATGCTTGCCATCATCTATCAGGGCATACAGTATAAAAACTGTCAAGTCATATTGTAGCAAATGGAAATTCAGTTTGACCATATTTGGAATATTGATCACTACACTACCTGAAGAATATGGAGGCTTTGGAGAGGGTACAGAAGAGGTTTATTAGGATGTTGCCTGGTTTGGAGGGTATTAGCTATGAGGAGAGATAGAACAAACTTGGTTTGTTTTCACTTGAACATGGAAGGATGAGGGTTGACATGATAGAAGTCTACAAAATTATGAATAAATAGTCAGAGTCATTTTCCCAGATTAGAAATGTCAATTACTAGAGGTCATAGGTTTAAGGTAAAAGGGGATAAGTTTAAAGGAGATGTGAGAGGCAGGTTCTGTACATGGAGGGTGCTAAGTTCATGGAATACGCTGCCAGAGGAGGTGGATACAATAACAACGTTTAAGAAGCATCTTGACAGATACATGAATAGGCAGGGAATAGAGAGAAATACAGGCAAAAGATTTTTAGTTCAGAAAGGCATCATGTGTTGGCATGGTTTTGGTGGGTTGAAGGTCCTGTTCCTGTGCTGTACTTCCCAAATTGTCAAACTTCCCTCTAGTTTGAGGATTGCCCATAGACTTCATGCACTGCCTTCTCCTGGGAATCGCCAGGCAGTTAACTGAATTGTGGCTGACCTTGTTTGCTGTTCCATTAAGGCCCCAAGGTTTGCGAAGGGAGAACTGCCAGGCCTCAGAGAGATACAGGCGGCTGCAGCTTTATAGCCTGCCATGTCTAAGTTGGATCCTCCCACAGGAACAGCTGGAATAATGGGGACTCGTTGTCCAGGTTCCTTTCATCTTGTTGCAAAAATCAGTTGTCCCCACCACCTTTGGGTGCACACTTTGCAGGTTGAAGTTTTCATTTATTACAGTACATTCTCCATGCTGAAGCTGCTGGGACATCCATTATACACTTGCTGATGCATCTTCTCACTTGTGAAGAGGGGAGGGGTCTCTTGTGGTCACGCCCATGCTTCCCCTTTGAGGTGTGTAATTGGTGAGTGAAGCAGTAACTGAAAGGTTACAGAGTTTCTTTTTTCTCCAAAGTGGTACATGAGCTTTTCCTCCTGAAGAATGTGCCATCCTTGAGGAGCGAGTCAGAAATCTGCTGCACAATGTTAAGCCCAAAAAAAAGAGAAGAAATCCTTGTGGATCTTTGGGGAGATGCATAGGTCACAGGAGCATGTTACCTTGCCAGGAAATGGCCGCCTTGTATTATTTGAACTATATCTATGTTGATGTCGGAATTGTTTCTGAGTATCAAAGAATGTGCAAGAATGGTATTGGACATTGGAAAGGGAGAATTCTCTAGTTCTGTTTAGCAGGAGTAAAATCAGCCAGTCTGTTTTTTATTCACTCACTGGACACGGACATTTCATTGAATGGGTTAAATGCACGCCACATTGTAGTAGGTCTGGAGTCACATGTAGGTCACCAAATAGGGATGGCAGTTTCCTTCCCTAAAGGATGTTAGTGAACCAGATAGCTTTCTTCCGACAATTAGCAATGGTTCTTGGTCATTGTTAGACTCTTGATTCCAGATTTTTATTGGATTCATATTCCACTGTTTGCCATGGCAGGATTCAAAGAATTCAGAACATTACCAAGGTGTCTGGATTAACAGTCCAGGGATAATACCACTAGACCATCATGAGACTGTTAATTTCAGGGGCTTTTTTGAGCTCAATTTCCTACCATTTGCCACAGCAGGAATCACACCAGGTCTGTGGGTTATTAGTCCAGTGACAATACCATTAGGCCATCGCCTCCTGTATAGCTAGACAGTATTCTGACTTTACAAGGAAATTGTGTGCTCATTGTCAGCGAGGTACTGATAGAGGACACTCTGCCATTCAAGAATCCGGAATTTGGGAGTGTTGGGAATGTTGTCACACATTTAGGAGTCTGTACAGGACACCCTCCTGACATCCACTCAAGGTATATGCTATAATCCTTAATTGACAAATCATGTAGCTCTAAACTAGGTGGATATTGCAGATTTCATTTCCTTCAGATTGAATTATTATGAATGAATTGAGATTTATTGTGCTATGCTGTAAGACTGGCTGATCATGAGTTTTAATGTATCACACATAAGGACCAATTGTATGCACATATACATAATCACACAGGCATTACATACACATTGACATTGGTGTTGACATTTCATTTGCAGTCACTTGTATTTGTATTTAATTCTGAAATGAAATGAATGGTGCCACAATGACAACATGGCTTTGCTATTTTTTTCACTTACTAAGAATTTAAACAAAGCAATCACAAAGTCACAGAAAACCCACCCAGAAATTGTTGGAGAAAGTCAGCAGGTTTGGCAGTATCTGTGGAGAGAAAGCAGACTCAAAGTTTCAGGCCCAGTGACCCTTCTTCAGACCCTTCATCACTGGACTTGAAATGTTAGTTCTATTTTCTCTCTCTCTCTCCACAAATGCTGCCAGACCTGCTGAGTTTCTCCAGCAATTCCTGTCTTTCAGATTTCCAGTATCTTAGTTTTATTTGAACAATAATAGAGTTTGGGGTGCACAGTGCACACAGGATCTGTGAGGGTGGAATGTCAGGCCAGGAGCTGTACATGACTGTGGGTAGAGACAAGTCTCACCAATACTCACAAAAGCAGAATGGGCTGCCAGGCTGAGAGGATGGGAAGTGGTTGGGACAGGGACTGTGAGGGTGGTGACAGCAACTGTGAGAGTGGAGAGTCAAGGTTCGGGGTCATTGGTCAGGAGATGTTTGAAAATAAAAGGAAAGACAACTGAGATGATGAACCTTACTGGAGTTTATATACAAGCATGCATATTGACTTGAAGATGCAATAGAAGGTCCAGTATGGTATAATCAGAGTCTGTGCTGAAAAGGCATGAAACTACTGCTACCAGATTTCTGACCAATAGAATGGCCAGTCTATGGTTTCCTCCAGTATAAATCCAGTCCTGACAAGGCCGAAACCAGAACACACCAGGAGATCTTGATCCGGTTTTGTACGGGTTTCCTAATGGTTTGTATGTGTTTTTCCCTCTAGGGGTAAACTCATTTTGCCTGTTACATTTTACCACAGCCTGCTCATTATCTTTTTGTTTTTAGCTTTGGCACCAAAAGCCCAGCAGTAAGCCCATTGGAGATGCACAATGAGCAATCTCAACTCTGGAATTTGAAAGGCCAATCTAAGAGTGGAATTTGGAAGAGTCTGGAATTGGAAGTGAGAGAATCCAGGGAGTGGCAGCAATTTCAGGACAGGCAAAGGCTGCACTCCGTGTCTGTGATGCCTCCTTTAGTGCATTCCCCATCTGTGTTCCCATCTTAATGTACTCCCCATCTGTGTTCCCATCTTAGTGCACTCCCTGTCTGTGATGCCTCCCTTGACATACTACTGAGAGGAAAGGTGAGGGAGATGTTGTCCCTCAGTGACAAACAAAGGGAACGTGCTGTTGCCACAAAGGTGCATTGGCAGGAGGTGTGGTCCAAGAGGACAGGAACAGTGACATCATGATACACTCCTGAATTCAGTGCAGGAGGTGTTTTCGAATCTAATGACAGTCAGAATGGTGAGTACGGTTGCACATTCCCCTATGTCAATACTTCACGCCTTCATTCTTCCTTGTCAAGCTGACCTTATCCCATCACTCCTCACACTCACCCACCCACTATTTGTGCGCACATTCCCATGATCCCAACGAACCATCTACTATTAACATTCAACTTCACCCTTCTACTGTCTTATTCCTCACCCACACCAAAGGTATTGCATCCATTGCTGGGGCATTTGCCATTACCATCATGAATAACTTTGCTCTTCTTCCTATTGCAGGAGAAGAGAGCATAGGACATTCAGACAAGAACAAGTGTCTCTCTACAAAATCCCAACTGCTAACTTCAAATGAGGAAGTGCTGGCATTTCAGCATCTCTGACCCTCAGACACTGGGAGATGGGAAACTCCCAGCTTCCTGTTGACACAATAAGATATCAGTGACTGTCATGTCAGACTTGATTTCAACAGTGAGTGAAATTTGATCAGGTTCAGAATGATGACTTCCGCCTGACTTACTTTGAAGGGTCTAAGCCATATCTTTTTTCTCCATCAGGGTCTTCACATTTGCTGCAGGACCCTGTGGACCTCATGGAACCTCAAGGGGAAATTGGTTCATTTCTGAAGAAACACCGTCACAGGATTTATGCAGACCATGCACCCACTCAGATACTTGCAATTTGGTAGGTTCAGTTAGACAGATAGTTGGATTTTCACCTGCTAACAAGTGAACAAGGTGGTAGGGACAGTTGTGGAGCATCTCATCTTCTCCATCACCCCCATATTAGTCAGTACCTGACATGTTACCTCAAGTGTCAATGGCTGAGTTTGCCCCCTGCCCAAAGAGATACAGGGGGAGTAGTATGTGGTGGGGCCTGCATGGGTACCCAAAACTGGATATTGCCAGCCTAGAGGGTCTCAGCAGTCAGGACATGTGGATCTACATGGCCTGCCTGTGCCTCTGGTGAAGCCAAAATTGTAGAGAAGATAGACTAAGGCATTGTATTGTAAAAGAGTATTCACATGAATGCATGCAAAAATCATAATATTTTGAAATTTCCACTCTTTGTGTTTTGAGTTTGTACTACTTTATTTTCTTGCCCGTTCTCATTTGTTGACTTTTACCCTTCTTGATGACAAATAGCAAGAGATTGAATTCACCTCGATTAATGTGGGGGTGCAGCGATTTGCAAGGGGTTGTTGGCTGAAAGGAGCATGTAGCTATGAGAAGGTTTGACTAAATCAGCCTTGGTAGACATTGCATTAGTAAGTACATGACTGACATCTGGGGCAGTTGGTACTCAGTCACCTCCCTCCTCGTCTTTCCAGAGTCCTCTGCAATCTGTTCATTGCACCAAGATCTTCCTGTGGGTTCAAAGATTATTGCTTGGCAATGCTGTGAAGAACCCAGGCCACCAGGACCAGCCTGGATACCTAGTATCCCCCGAACTAGGCACCTGTGGTGCATCTTCAGTGTGCCAATCATACTATGGCAATCATTGCAGCACTGTCAGTTATCTGGGTCAGAATTCCAATGGGTACCAATGGCAAACTACAACCTCTATTGATATAGTGACTTTAGCATCATGAAACTCCCCAATGTGCTTCACAGGGACATCTATCAACAAAATTTGGGAGCGAAATGGATGACCAAAATCTGGTCAAAGAGATAAGTTATGTGGAGCACTTTGATGGCAGAAAGTAAAGTCAAGAGGCTGAGGGGAGCCAAGAGATTGGGCCTACACCACTGTTTGTACAGCCAGTGATATGACAGCAGTTGAAGAGGTCAAAGTTAGATGAGTGCAGATATCTTGAAGTGTTGCGGTGATGGAGGAGATCACAGAGGGAGGAGCAAGGTAGCAGAAAGATATAATTAAAACCAAGCATGGCAGGGTGGCATGGTAGCTCAATGGTTGGCTCTGATGCCTCACAGTGCCAGGGACCTGGGTTCAATTCCACCCTCAGGTGGCTGTCTGAGTGGGTTTCCTGTGGGTGCTCTGGTTTCCTTCTACAATCCAAAGATTTACAGATTAGGTAGATTGACCATGTGAAGTGTCCAGAGATGTGCAGGCTAAGTGGATTAGCCATGGGAAATGCAGGGTTACAGGGACAGTCTAGGTGGGCTGATCTCTGAAGCATTGGCTGGGCTGGATGGCCTGTTCCCACACTATTGAATGATAAGCATGAGAATTTCAAGATTAAGATGTTGCTTGACTGGAAGTCAATGTAGGTCATTGAGCAGAGGTGACTGGGACCTGATGCAAGTTAAATGCACTCATCAGAATTTTGGATGACTTCAAGTTTCCAGTCACTAGGTTAATGGAGCCCAGTGAGTTGGAATAGTCAAATTTAATTATATCAAAGACCTGATTGACAGTTTCAGCAGCAGATGAGCAGAGACAGAGGTGAAGTTATCTGATTTACAGAGATAGTAATAGGCAGTGTCAGTGATGGGATGGATGTAACTGCAGAAGCTCAGCCCACTGAAGTTTGAAGGCTCCAATTGCTGCCTGTTTTAGGTGCTTGCAAATTGAAAGAACTTGGACTGCGACAGAACAAAACCATTGTAGTGGCTTTCCTGGGAGCTCTGTCTAAATTTGCAGAAATCTGATCACAAACCACATTGAAGAAGGAGAAGCACTATGTGTGCACGGTTACCAGGAATGGCTAGCAACAGTTAAAGCCAGCTTACACTACTCACTGTTAGCCTGTGCCTCTTAAAGAGGTGGTGTAGGCCCCAGGAGTCCTCTGTGACCTGAATCTGACCTGGAAAAGAATGACACAGCACGAGATAAAGCAGCTTTCGAGTATTTCAGATTTTTATATGGAGTTTTTGTATGAGGCTCAAAGAAGAATTTTCTAAATGCGGAGTGAGCTGGCATTTGTCACACATCCTTAATTGCCCTTGTGAAAGGTACAGTCAGCCTTCTTGAACTGCTGCAGTCCATGTGGTGTAGCCAAGCCTCCAGTGCTACTAAGAAGCAGGCAATTCTAGGTTTTTGACCAATGACAGTGAAGGAACGACAATTATAGTTCTGGGTCAAGATGATGCGTGGCTTAGAGGAGGATATGCAGATGATGGCGTTCCCATGTATCTGCTGCCTTTGTCCTTCTAAGTGCTCGAGGTCACAGCTTTGGAAGGTGTTGTTAAAGGAGTCTTGGTCAATTGCTGCAGTACATTTGTATATGGTACATGCTACTGCCACTGTGCATTTGGTTGGAGGGAGTGAATTTTGAAAGTGATGGATGGTGTGCTAATCAAGTGAACTGCTTTGTCCTGGATGGTATCAAACTCCTTTGAGTGTTGTTGGAGCTGCATTGATTCAGCAAATAAAAAATATTCCAGCACAGTCCTGACTTGTGCCTTGAAAATGCTGGATCAGGTTTGGGGAGTCAGCAGATGAATTACTAGCCACAGAGTTCCCAATTTCTGATCCGCGGTATCCCCATTATATACACAGGACTAATTAGGCTTCTGGTCAATGGAAATCCCAGGATATCAATGGGGATGTACCATATCTACAAAGGCTCATGCCCATTCTTAGAAAGAGGTGAGAACAGATAGCTTTGGAGCTCAATGCCAAGAGTCAAACTCTGAGGAGATGGATGTCACAGTGCCATAGGATGTCCAATGACATCATATGAGTGGTAGAAGTGAATGTATCATCAAATGCCATATCCTGCCAAGTGCAGCAATAGTCTCAGATACTGATCACTTCACCTCAGCCCATCATTTACCAACTGCCTCCATCATTTCAGACTCTGACCTAGTGTTTATATGCTGCATCAAATCCACACACTGATGTAAGGCTCAAATCTCAATCTTCAAATCTTGCATACACAAACAAATATTGAACCACGGCAGCCACATCATTCACAGAGACTGATTGACACTCAGTGAGACACTTCTTTTTTACAGGAGAATGTGACACAAAACCAGAGTTGGCAGCAATTAATCGGAGGCAGTAGCAGATGCACTGCATATCCTGAGGAGGAGACAGTGCTGACTGCCATTGCTCAGGCTATGACAAGTGCAGGTGCTGAAACCATCAAAGGTGAGGATATTTTCAATTCTCTCTCCCTAATTCTCTCTTCCACATTGCATTTCCCTGCTATTTCTTTCAATTTTTTTCTTTATTCTTTAATGGAATCACCAGCATCACCTGCAAGGCAAAGATTTGTTGCCCATCCCTAATTGCTTTTGAATTGACTGGTTTCCTAGGCCATTTCAGAGTGTTGTTAAGTGTCAACTATGTTGTTGTGAGCTTGGAGTCACAGCTAGGCCAGCCTGGGTGAGGACATTAGTGAACCAGATGTTTTTTACCATCAGCAATGATAGTTTAACAGTCACCATCACTGAGACTAGCTTTCAATTCCAGCACGGTGGCTCAGTGGTTAGCACTACTGTCTCATAGCACCAGGAACCTGGGATTGATTCCACCCTTGGGTGACTGTCTGTGTGGAGTTTTCACATTCTCCCTGTGTCTGCATGGGTTTTCTCAGGGTTCTCCCAAAGTTCTGGCTAGGTGGATTAGCCATGGTAAATTGCCCACAGTGTCCAGTGATGTGCAGTTAGGTAGATTAACAATGGGAAATGTGGGAATAGGGTAGTGGTGTGGTTCTGGGTTGGATACTGTTCGGATGGTTGGTGTGAACTCGATGGGCTAAATGGCCTGCTTTTACACTGTAGTGATTCTATGATTATCGTTAGACTCTTCATGCCAGATTTAAATTGAGTTCAAATTCCATCATCTGGATTCTGGGATTTAAACTCAGGTCCCCAGGACATTACCTGGGTCTCTGGATTAACTCTGAATCTACCTATTTCCTTCCCCTTCCCCCGCCCCCTCAGAGAGATATATATGGTGCAGATGGTGCACCTTTTCCCTGTTTTTGCACCACAACCTTACCCTTGTGCATTTCTCCTTCCAGATATACAAGAAGGTCAACTTAACCAGGAAGTGGAGGAACAGCAGGAAGAAAGTGGTGATGAAGACTCAGTCTTGTCACTCAATTCACTCTTATGGCCACAAGCTGAGATATTGACATTGCACATTTACTGAGGAAACAATCGAAGTGCGATTTGCATTTGGCAGGACACTGGACATGAGTGGTGTGCACACAGGTTTGGGGAGGATAGATGCACAGTTTCCAACTCTGCAAAGGGTGTAGTTACACATAAGTTCTCTTATAGGACTCAGGTGAGCATTTCAATAGCAGCTTACAGAGAAAAACCAACGGGTATGCACAGAGATAACAAGGTGTGGGGCTGGATGAACACAGCAGGCCAAGCAGCATCATAGGAGCAGGAAAGCTTGACGTTTCGGGCCTAGACCCTTCATCAGAAAATGATCCTATGATGCTGCTTGGCCTGCCGTGTTCATCCAGCCCCATACCTTATTATCTCGGATTCTCCAGCATCTGCAGTACCTTTTATCTCGGGTATGCACAGAGCCTAGGATTCATCCTCTCTGGTCTGGAAGTGGTGCCCAGCTCTATCAGCACAATTGTGGAGCCAACACAATGGCCAATGTCACAGTTTCCATTCTAGCACAAGCAGCATTGAGTTGATGTGGAATCCTGAAATGGTGCAAGTCATCTTGCTAACAACTCAATATCCTGCCAGATGGCTGTGGATCTCGGTGTGCAAAGGCAGTCCAACCACAGCACTCAACCAGATAAGAGTGCTGAGCTGCCATCCCAGTGAAGGGCACTGGTTGTGTGGGGCACAGACCTGTGGTACTCTTTTAGGATAGCAGCATTCGGGCCACTCTGGCCACTGCTGGTCAGCAAGCCAACCCAGACTGCTCTCCACACTAAAGTGTTATGGTCTACAGCTAGGCCTTCTAGACTCAAAGCTCTTTGAGGTTATCCTTGGTGGCCATCTGCAGTCTCCTCCAATGAAAGTCAGCTGCCATGCTGTTGCCACTGAGTTTGTATTGCATTGGAGCACTAGTCCTAGAAAATGGCAAAAGAAAGACAACTCCTAAGGATAACCCATAATGAGTGAATCAGTTGAATTTTGTATGCACCGTGAAATGCTTTTATTTAGAAGGTTGGTTTCGAATACTTATTATGTGGCAACTTTTCCTTGATGTTGGGCTCAATAGCTGGTCAGTGATGGAGAGAAGATAAAGTGTGGGTATTTTGGCAAGTGGGGAATTGGTGTTGCAGAGGCAGAGTTTTTGATGTACAGGCCACCAGGCAGGGGTTGCCGAGATTATTTCCATTTTACCTTAGCTGCCTCCTCCTTCTGGTGTACAAGACTCTAATTCAGCATCTGCTAGAATATTGTTCATTTCTGGACACCACATTTTAGGAAAGATGTGAGGTTACATGAGACAATGGAGAAATGGTTTGCAAGGATGGCTCCAGGGATGAGGAACTTTAAGTAATTTCAGTTATGAAGATAAACTGGAGATGTTGGTACTGTTTTCCTTGAAGAGGATAAGTCTGAGAAGAGTTCATAAAGATAATTCAAAACCATGAGGACAGATCAGACAGAGAGAAACTGTTGCCTCTTCCAATAGGTGCAAGGACAAAAAGGCACAGAATTGGGATAATCGGCAAGAGACAAAAGCAATATGAGGAAAAGCTTTTGCATGCAGTAAGTGGCTAGGGTCTGGATGGAATATGTGGAGACTGTGGTGGAGGCAGCTTCAATCAATATATTTGAAAATGACTTAGACTGTTATTGAGAAGTTACAAATTGCAGGGTTACAGGGAGGAGGCTGGAAAATGGCGTTAATGAAACGTTCATTCAAAGAGCCTGTTGGTGGATTGAACGGCCTCTTTCTGAAGTCTAATAATTCTAGGTGTCTTCCGTTCCTGGGTTACTTAATGTGTGGTTAGTGAAGGACTGTTCCCTCCCATTGGCCAAGTAATCCCTGCCTGGAACTACAATGAATCTTGACACCCTCCCTATTGAGTACTGCAGGGCTTTTCTTGAAGGATTCTGGCAGTGGAAACATTGTTCCATCAGATTCCATGTAGTAGCATGGCTTTGCTTGTGCATTGTTGGGTTGCACACTGGAGTTACAAGCAATGTGGTCAACGGACAACATTTGTTGCCAGTTAACCAGCCTTTGGTCTGACATATACATGGTATGGTGAACTGCTGAAAAATTAAGACATTAAAATTGCTGCCAGTGCACTGAACATTAATGTATGGTCAAACACTGGTCTGAGGGAATAGAAATCTCTTTTAGCTCTCGTAGGAAAAAAAAATGAAAGGTAGTTACCTCTGAATGAATAGAGATCATCAGTTCTGTCTGTCACTCAACTATGACAGTGAATTGCAAGATGTTGTGGACAGCTCCAGCCTGGAAAGTTTTGGATGCTTGAAAGCTCCTAGTCACAGTCCCCTTTACAACCAATGGAAATGCAGTGCAAGCCCTGTTCTGAGGTAGTAGCTATGGGTACAATTGGTACAGCTTTCAGAGAGGCACCCTTTTGAAGCACAGACATCTCACAAATTATTCCTCACTGAGGATCAGGTCAGAGAATTACTCCTTCAGGCCTCAGTAAGCTGATTTACTCTAGTTCTACGTGACTGTGATCCAAACAAAAGCCTCAATTTATCCTATTACTGGAGTAATATTCTCACATTGCTAGGGATGCACCTTCCATCTCGATGTGTTTATTTATTGTGATCATCGATCAGAGAATCTCAGTATCTTCATTGGCTGTTATAATATGTTGCCATGATGACATCCATAGTCTCAGGTGGAAATTACCTCAGAAGGGACATGTTGTTTTGAGGGAGTGCAGTGCACGTTCATTGGAATACTAACAGGTTTCCAAAGGATAGGGAATGAGGGGAAGTGATGGCCTAATGGTATTATTGTTGGACTATTAATCCAGAGACCAGATGATGTTCTCAGGACTTGGGTTCAAATCCTGCCACAGCAGATGGTGGAATTTGAATTCAATTTTTAAAAAAAATCTGGAATTAAGAGTCTAATGATGATCATGAAACCATTGTTGATTGTTAGCAAAACCCATCTGGTTCACTAATGCCCTTTAGAGAAGGGAACTGCCATCCCCACCTGGTATGGTCTACATGTGACTGCAGACCCACAACAAGGTGATTGACTCTTAACTGCCCTCTGGGTATGTAGGAATGAGCAATAAATGCTGGCCTAGCCAGCAACACCCTCATCCCGTGAATGAATGAAGGAAAAAATGAAGCAGTGTAAGCTAAACTTTTGTTCCCAGATTAATAGAGGGTTTGAGGTATAGATGATCATGGAATTTTGATGTGAATTGACTGGATAAATAGGAAATAACATTTTTCACTGAAACTGAGGAACAAGCTTAAAATCAGAGGCCGTAAGGGATGCAATTCTTGCCCACATAAAGCCAGAGATTCCCACTAGTTGATCATTTGAAATTTATGTGTATTATTCATTCATGGAATGAGGGCATCTCTGCCTAGACCAGCACTTATTGCCCAGAGGGCAGTTAAGAGTCAACAATATTGCTGTGGATCTGGAGTCACATGTAGGCCAGACCAGGTAATGATGGCAGTTTCCTTCCCTGAAGAGCATTAGTGAACCTGATGGGTTTTCCTGACAATTGACAATGGATTCATAGTCATCTTTAGATTCCTAATTCCAGATTTTTATTGAATTCAAATTCTACCATCTGCCATGGTGTGATTCAAACCCAGGCCCCCTGAATATTACCTGGGTCTCTGGATTAACAGTCTAGCGATAATACCACTAGGCCATTGCCTCCCCTATTGACATGTGACAGGTTTTGGAGTGGGGTAGCTGGATGGAATTCAGATGCTGACCAGCCACAGTCTCAATAAATGGTGCAACTAGGCTTGAGATGCTGATTAGCCTCCCCCTGTACCAATGCTCATTTACTGCAGTGATGTGAGACCCTGATGAGTCCCAATGCCTCATTGTAATGCTGTCACAGTGCTGTCTTCAGCATCAATGTTTTCACCTCGTATGGTAATATGTTGCCAATGACGAACTCCATACTGTCACCATGTTTACTCTCTGTCATAGCAAGCTACTTCCTACAGTCTCAATATGTTCACATTGTAGTATTGTGCAACCTTGGGGAACCTACAGCCTCAATATGTTGATTTATCAAGTAATACATAATAACCAAATATTGCTGTTTTACATTATATGATGCTGTGCTGGTATTGTTGTGATGCACCATCTGACCCAATCTTCTTACTGCATTAATATTTTGCTATACAATGCTTGCTATGACCTGCAGTAGAAGCAGAAACAGGCCATTTAGCCCAACTGTGCTGGTATTTATACTGCAGATAGGCTTTCTTCCATTCCATCTGACTCATTGAAGCCTTCAAGCAGGTCTCATGCAGTCATCGAATTTCCTTTTGTAAGCACTTAAGCTATTTTGCCTCAACCATTTCCAAGGTCAAATTACTCGCTGAATGAAGAGGTTTTGTCTCATTCCCCAACTGGTGTCTTCACTTACAGTAATGTTGTCTATTGATGATGCACCCTATAGCCTTTGTATATTTATTTACTGTGTTGCTGTGATGCTTTTGGAATTGATATCCTTGTTGCTTCAGTTGATCGGGGAACTATTACATATAGATGCAGTTTTTCACATTCTGTAACCATATGTTGCTGCGATGCACCCTACTGCAAAAGTATCTTTACCTACTTTAGTAATTTTTTGAAATGAAATATCTCATTTAGCCTCAGATTTCCAGTTTTTGCATTTCGGTGGTGCTCCCATTGACCCAGTATGGTTATATTCTCCAGTAATCTTTTATCCTGAAGCAGCCTGTAGAGTTAGTATCTTATAGTGTATGCCATAATGTCTTGGTACATTTAATTAATGTAGTTTATGTATTATTAGGATGCCAGTGCTATAGGCACAATATGTTTACTGACTCCTGTAGGGTGTTACAATGATATTACCTGCAACCTCAGTTCATTTATTTACTGTGCTAAGGTGTTGCTATGATGCATCATCTACCAGCATTACTTTTAGTTACTGGAGTAATGTGTTTGTTACAATGCTGTTCTTAGCTCAAGGTTTATTGCCTATGTTGCCATGATTCACCCTATAAGCTGAGTTTATTTTCTGATGCGGTTATTTGTTGTCATAAAGCAACCCATTGCCTCAGTAGGTTCACACGCCTCAGTAACGCAATGCAATGATGCACGCTCTAGCCTCTATTTTTAATTCCTGCATGTATGGTTAAGAATCTCCCTGCTTCCGGCAGTAACACGTGGCTATGATGTATACTGTAGCCTCAGTACACAGAATTAATTTGACCGTACAGCACAGAAACAGGCTATTCAGCCCATACATATGACAATGTTAATACTCCACATGGGTCTCCTCTCATTCCATCTAGCTCAGTTCAGCCTGTGATAAGTTCTTTCTGTATCTCTCTCTCTCATGTAGTCACCTGGTTTCCGTCCTTAAATATCTAAACTCTTGCTGTGACCACATTCTGACCACTCTCCGAGTGAAAACAGCCTCTCCTTTTGCCAATCAGTACATTTACTTACTGCAGCATTCAGTATACTTGATGCACCCTACAGCCTTGGTAGGTTTAGTTACTGTAGTAATGTAATGCTATCATGCATCAAATAATATCAGTGTTGAATACTTACTGTAGTAAAAGCTATTGTAGTAATAATTTATTGTGACAAACCCTACAGGGTTTGTGTGATAATTTACTGAAGTACTGTGTTGTTATGAAGCATGTAGCCTCAGTCTGTATACTTACTATAACGTGTTGCCACCGTGCAGACTATAGCCTCAGCATTTACTTACTATTGTGATGTGTTGCTGTGATACATCTTATCATTTATCTATTGTACTAGTATTTTAAAAATTGCTGGAGCCTTGCAAATTAGATTTTTGTTTTACTTCACCCTTGAGACTGGATTAGTTTTGCACCTTGAATGGCTGCCAATATGTATTGATAATGGTGTGGCATGGTCGATGGAGCCTCAAGTATCTCAAGAACCTCTCACTCAGTTGTCAACCAGGCCAACTGCAGTACACTGTAAATAACTGAAAATTCGACTCCATTACGGCATGTTTCACTGAGAGTAACGTTAGGAAGTGACTAAAATGATGCCAGGCAGTCGAAAGTAACTGATAGTGTTTGCCTATGCACTTCTTCACAGAACACCCTTGAAAGACCAGTCAGATGTAAAGATGACCAGCAGAAGCTGTTAGACCAGGTTGTTATGAAATGTTTGGGTCGATCGGAGAACGAGAAATCAAATCAACCATCACGCAATCACAAATGGAAGTGTCAGTGAGTTCCACTGTAACACCCATGATTCCACGGACAATGGACTGATGCAAACAAGTCTAATGATCTTACGAGAGCTGAGAAGGTTAGTATAGTTTACTGGGTAAATATATTTTTGCGCATCAATGAGTTTTTTTCCCCTGAAAGTTGCTTATGGATGGCTGAATTCCATAGTCAAGTGAGTTGTAAAAACTGCACTGTCGTGGTGACAGCTTGCCTTCCCGAGGTGATCCATTTTGTACCTTTTTATCCAGGTAACAAGTGAAAACATAGTTGAATGGATGAAAAGTGTGCCCCATTAGTACTCAGCAACTAATGTGTTGCTTTCCCTATCTGTTTCTGTCTGTGTACAGGAAGATGAATCAAAATACCCAGCAATTATGGGCGAAGGCTTGAGGTGGGTAATTCTTGAGTGAGTTTAACCAACACGTCCCTCCACTACAAGGGATAGCCTGGACTCCAAAGGGGGATTAGACTCAAGTAAGGTGAGCGTCATGTTCTGGAGTATTGTCTTCTTGCCAGAATATAAAGATGATTGAGGCAGTATAAAAAGGGGGCATTGAAACGTGGGAACTCCATGTGTGTTTCATGGGCTGCATTATCTTTCTACTGCAGGGCAGGTAAAGGAATTTTGAAAGGGAAGATGCTGGGATATGTGAGGCGGCTTGAGCTGCTTTGTCTGTGCCAGTGTTGTACACGGAATGTGATGATGCTGTGTGACAACTGGTCCTCCTTTAACATGTAACATTTTGTTTTCATTTCTCACAGGTCCACAGCAACTCAAGAGACAGCAGGAGTTGCAGAGGGCACACTTTGAATGTGGGGAGAGGCAGAGGAGGAATGGGGCCTGATGTGGAGGTGGCTTTTGGGGTTGCTTTAGGAAGAGGAGGAGATTGCATGCACGAGGAGGTCAAACAAAGTAGCATTCACCTCAGCTCCTTGTCCTACCTCCATAGCATCTCCTTCCCAGCCTCCTGCCAGATGCATACATGCCATGCTTCAAGCTGCTGCCACCAGGGGTCAACTGAGGGAGTTGTGATATTGGGCTTGTCGTCTGAGTCCAACCTGTTGGGAGGTTAGGTTTGGGGAAGTGTCGGTGAGGGAGCACTGACATATATGGGGTTCATGTGCCTTGGTCACCTGTAAGATGTGGTGGAGTCAGTCTGAGGACAAGTTAGAGGAGAACAACATGAGCGGGGAAAATTGAAGGAAATAGATTGGGGATGGAGGATGGAGGTGTTGGGCAGGTAACTTAGCGAGTGAGCTTGGAGATTAAATGCTGTAATAATACAGTACAAAAATAGTTGGATGGTCTATTGCAGAATGTGACCAACTTTGAGCACATTGTGGGCACAATTTGCCAGGTTGTGGCATGATCAGTGACTCTTATATGCGTTCCCCTACTGAGCAACACCCAGTAATGATACAGTGCAAGGCCATGACCAAGGAAGGCGGGTGTCAGTGCCATTTCCTTACACCGCTCGCTCCACCCTGGGACGTAGGAGTTGGGGTGGACACAGCCCTTATAAACTAAACCCTCAAAGGAATAATTGCAATGTGAGTTTGCAGCCTGAATGATAGTAGCGAGATTTATTCATCTCTACAACAGTTTCTCAGTATAGACAAAACATCAAGGGTGTGACTTATGGACTTTGTGAGACCAGTGGTCAAAGTTTATGGCAATTATCACCTCATGGGGTATTTCTTCCTTTCCTTTGCCCCTGCATTAGCCCATCCATAAATTACTGGGCAATATCAACAATGGGCGAGCAATGATTTCCCAGAAATGTTTGGTCAATGTATTACCAAGGTGCACCCTATATTTCTTTACTGCAGTAATCTGTTCTTACACTGAATCCTGCAGCTCAAAAAGCTGCTATACAGCAGTAATGTGTGGTCACTATTGTCTTTAATCGAAGCCTACTTGCTAATTGTAGTAATTTGCTGCCAAGTTGTGAACAGGATGTATACAAGGTATGTTCTTGTGTATATTGCTGATGATATTTGACTCCATGGTGCCTGTTTTATGAATACTGTGAGTATTTTTTGCCACTAAAATGATGTCCACAGTGGCCATGCTCACATACTCATGCAAACCTCTAGTGCCAGACATGCTGGATGCCATTTTGGTGAGGGTTTTAGCACACACAGGATGCAGTGGCTGGATATATACACATTAGGATGACTTTGACTCCAATGAGTGCATGAAGGAAATGCTACCATTTTGGAGCCTAGTGTTCCAGTGAAATTCCTCTTTTAAACACACATGGCTGAACAGCAGCGCAAATGACCTTCCCCATCACTCCCCGCAAACCTCACACCAATGATATTGAGAGGGATCTTTGATTTTCTTCTGCTTGATGGCTGGTTGATTTCTGCTGTCTTGAGCTGTGATTGTGAATGTGTTTGGGGGTTTCTGGAGTTGTTGAAAGTTGTTGAAGTCCCTAGGGTATTCAGGAACAGGTATTGGAAGGACTTTGTCCTGACTTCAAGGATTCTGGAAAAACAAAATTCCTACCAGACGGGAGTACAGTGGCTGTACTCTTTGAAGTACAGCAAGACAGGAACAATGAGCAGGGGCAATACACAGTGCAAGCTGCTGGGAAAGGGAGGAGGGAGAGAAGGGCTGTCAGCTGGATATCCATAGTGACTGTGTAATTGACAATGGTCATGAGCTCTTTGGCTTCTTCCAGACTGCAGCAGATGACATTTTCAGAACCTCTCAATATGCAGAGAGGAAGCACTGGGACAGTGGTAATATGACTGGGCTGGTAATCCAGGGCAGTGTTCTGGGCTGTGCATTCAAACCCACCATGGCAGGCAATGAAATTTGAATTAGTTAAAATCTAGTTTAATGGTGACCATATACTCACTGTCAATTGCTATAAAACCCCTCTGCTTCACTAATACCCTGGTAAGTAAAACTATCATCCTTGGCACAGCCTATGGGTGGCTCCAGACCCATAGCAACATGCTTGACTCTTAACTGCCGTCTGAAATAGCCTGGCAAACCATTCAGTTCAAAGGCAAGGAGGAGTGAGCAAAGAATGCCAGCCTTATCAACAATGCTCACAAACTCACCTAGGAATAAAAAAGAACTAAGGAAGTGCGTTAAAATTCTATATTGCAAAAGAGGCAGATAAACTGAGCACATAGCATCATGCAGGCTTCCTCCATTGTGTGGTATACTATTGACTGTGCACACTTTGCTTTGTGGATATCAAAAGTCAACTCTTAGATGTACCACAATTGAATTGTAGTTTTCTCAAATTCAGGGCACTGTGTGACTTGTTGAAGTCCTCTGCAGTCAAGCTCGAGTGTAATCTCACCTTCTGGCAAGTTTTCCCTGTCCTACTGGCAAGTCACTGAATCCTCGTGCCTCACCACATGAAGCTCCTGCCTCTATGGCTTCAGTTTGAAATGTGCATCATGCCAGCAACTGAATTGATGCTGAGAATGGCTGAATGATTGATAATGTGTCTCCTTCATCACTGTCCTCCTGCTCTTCCCTGCCTGTCCAAGTTACAGCATCTGAAAGCAAAAATGACATAATTGTACAGTTATGGTGAGTGGTCTCACGTAAGGACTTCAATCGGGCTGTCTACAGACAAAGGTAGTGCATTGTTTTCTTAAATCCACTTTTGGGATGTGGGCATTGCTGGCTGGACCAGCATTAATTGCCAGTTCCTAATTGCCCTTCAGGAGATGATGGTGAGCTGCCTTCTTGAACCACCGCAGTCCATGCTCTGTAGGTAGATTGACATTGCTGTTAGGTAGGGAATTCAAAGATTTTGACCCAATGACACTGAAGGACCCGTGATCGATTTCCAAGTCATGATGGTGATTGGCTTGGAGGGGATTCTTGTGAAGGTGGTGTTCCCAAGTATCTGCTAGTCTTTTCCTTCTAGATGGTGGTGCTTGTGGGTTTGGAAGGTGCTGTCTAAGGGTCTTTTGTGAATTTCTGCAGTGTATCTTGTAGACAGTACACACTGCTGCTACTGAATGTCTGTAAATGTTTGTGGAAGTGGTGCCAATGAGGCAAACTATTTTGTCCTGGATTGTGCCAAAGTTCTTGAGTTACACTCACCCAGGAAAGTGGAGAGTATTCCATCATGCTCCTGACTTTGCACTTCGTAGATGGTGGACAGGCTTTGGAGAGTCAGAAGCTGAGTTATTTGCTGCAGTATTCCTAGCCTCTGATGTCCTCTTATAGCAATTGTATTTATATAGTTAGTCCAGTTCAGTTTCTGGTCAATGGTAACCCGGCATATATGATTGATGGTGGATTAACAGGCAGGTTAGTTAGGCTGGAATCAATGTCAAAAAACATGTAAGTGTCCCATCTTAACTTGTCAGAGGGATTTGTGCAGACAGTAGAGCCAATTCTTTCCAGGCTCAAGGGGTTTGGAATAGAGGGTTCTTCCTCCTGATTGTTCTCCAGTGACACTTGCTGGAAGTGATTGTGTAGGCTTTGATTGAAGACTGGAATCATTTTGGCTGTGAATGGACCCCTGCAATCAAATAATCAGCTGGCAACTCATTAGGAAGGCTCAGACATGAATAATGATCACTTGAGTGATGACCTGCAACACATCACTCACTATTCATGGAACCAGAAAGATGTTGATGAAAGAGAGAGGACGAAAATGTAAACATTGCAAAGGAAGAAAATGAAACAAACTCTTGGTGTGAACTTGCTTTTCATTTTCAAATACTGTTCACACTGTTGAGGTTTCTCTTAAAGTGAATGAAATATAATGAATATAATAGAAAAATAAAATAAAACGTTTGGTGGCAATAAAAGCTCAAGGGAGTGGTGGGCCATCTTGTGGCACAGTGGGTAATGGCCCTGCCTCTGAGATGAATGCTCTGGGTTTAAGTCCCATACTAGGATGTGACAGTTAAGGAACATGTGTATGTAATGTGGCCAAACAGGTTGAGTCTTAATCTATAGATTCTTCCAACACACCTCGGGTTAGCGCTAAGAGCTGGAGAGACTCTGGGTCAATAATTGATGATACTCAAACTTTAGCCTCATTCAGGCTTCTGACTAGGCTAATGTTTTAGGAAGAAAGAAGCTGTGGAAAATAGACCTTATGCATGTGCTTTGTCTGCCTCCTGCATCTTTAGATGTGGGAAGTTGTCCAAGTCTTTATGTTGCCATTTAAGTGGAGAATGGTTCTGAAGGCATAAAAGCAGTCTCCAAAGAATTCACTCTGTTTAGATTGATCAGACTACCAATAAAAAGAAAAAGTGACGAGAGCATATCTTCACGGCTGCAATGTTATTAGAATGTTATTAGAATGTAACCAAAGGATCTGCTTAATCTCTGGGGACGTGGATTTTGACCACAGCATCATGGATTTAAACTTAACACAATTCCCAATTGTTAGTTCTCTTAAACCTTGAATCACGGTTCTGAACTTCACATTTGGCTGTGATTTTCCAAAAGGAAGTCTTATGGAACAGTGGGTAGTGTCCCACTCTCTGAATCAGAAGCTACAGGTTCAAATCCCACTCCAGGGCTTGATGGCTGAGGAAGGTGCGTTTGTAATATTGTGAAACAGGTTGATTGTCAACCTGCAAAACTTTCTGATTGTGTCTGTGCCAACCAGTAAGATCAGGAAAACACTTGGTTGGCCATGCCTAATGTGGAGTGATGCCCCTCTGGTGATATGTTAGTGATCTGCTTCAAGGATAAATAAGAAATGAAAACAGACATACGCACATACATCTGCCTCCTGTATCAATAGAAATGGGGAAAGCATGTAAGTCTAAGTTGGAATAGTGATAAGTTTTTAAAAGTAAAAGGGGAGAATGGTTGAATAGTTTCTCAAGTGTATAATGAAAATGACGAAGGTGACTTCATTATTTGGTAGGAAGTGGAACAAGACCCAGACTCTGTTTCAGCAATGCCAGGGCCAAAGGATTTCACTTGTGGTAATCGTGGTATCCTGCCAAAAGAAAGATGAAATCATAGGACTAAAGCCAAAAAGAGAAACATAAGGAGTACAGTCACACAAGGCCCCTGAAGTTGGTGGATTGCTGGTTCAGAAATGGATACAGTGAGTGCACCACCCCAAAACCTAAATGTGTCATAATGGCTTCCTACAGCACTGTACCAGGGCACCTGTACAGAGGCCAATATCCAGTCACCAAGTCACCCTTTATTTACATGTGCACAGTACATTCTCAGAGTCAGTCCCTGAAGTGAGGAGACTCTCCGAATCCCCTGTTTATTCTCTATCAGCCAGGGCTCCCTGATTGGCTCAGGTTACAACCCCAATCAAGGATCTCATAGTCAATAAGATCCACTTGGTTCCAATACTACAGTATCCATACGTCGAATAAATAAATCTGAGGTTTCGAAAGTTTACATAGAATAAAAGAAAGACTTCTGAGACGTTGTGGTTTGGTTAGGAAGGAGGAAGGTGTAGAATTCTGTAAGTACATCTACAGTTAAGCAAATGATGGAGGTCTGGTTTCCTATCGTATCATCTGGCTGTTAAAACTTTAACACCAATACTTGTTCAGCATCAAATCCCTTATTTTTCTTGTTGTTCATTCAGTCTCCCAACCCTCACTCTTTCCATGGCAGTCCCAGGAAAGTAAGTCTCCCCATTCTTTGAGAATGCCATTGTCAAAACCCTAAATGCCAAGCATTTGGTCCTTTATCTCTTATGACACTTCTACAGCTACCAACCTGCTGAAAACCCCATCAATATCTCCACAGTTTCTGCCTGGAATGTAAAGATAACCCCCAGATTCATTCTGCACTACAAACTGCCTTCTTAAACCCCTCTCACCAGGTCCCCCCAGCCCGACTTACAACAAAAGTGAAGAGTTCATCGATTTCTTTGTCACAATGATTGAGACTATGTAATTGGTTGTCTTTGATGTTTCACTGCCTTGCAGAAGCTACCAGCCTAAAAGTCAGAAATTACACAACACCAGGCTATAGTCCAACAGGTTTATTTGAAAACACAAGCTTTCAGAGCCTCGATCCTCCTCCAGACGTCAGTGAGAGAGGTAGTATCAGACGCACAATTTATAAGTAAAAGATAAAAGGGTCACACCACTGATGAGAATGTATTAAACAAACCTAAGATGTTGTTAAAGTTTTAATCAGCTGGAAGGTCTTAATTGGTTAATATGTATATGTAAATCCCCAAATTCCTTTCAAGTCACTGTCCTGAGAGAACTAAAGATTTTTTCAGTGTAAAGATGTGACATTTTAGGTCAGACGATGCATGTTAGATGTGAAGCCTTGTTCAGAATCTGTTTGTGTTTTGGTTTGGCGTCAGATTAGTTTTGTTTCTAAAGCAGGAATTTATAAAACGCCACACTGACTGCCTGTATCTGAAAATACAAATTCACCCCATAGATTTACACTGATAAAACCTTTAGTTCTCTCAGGACAGTGACTCGAAAGGAATTCAGGGATTTATATATACATATCAATCAATCAAAACCTACTACCTGATTAAAGATTTAACAGCATCTTAGATTTGTTTAATACATCCTCATCAGTGGTGTGACCCTTTGATCTTTTACTTAAAATTGTGTGTCTGTTACTACCTCTCTCACTAACACCTGA
Organism: Ginglymostoma cirratum; assembly: GCA_024137785.1. Lineage (NCBI taxonomy): Eukaryota > Metazoa > Chordata > Chondrichthyes > Orectolobiformes > Ginglymostomatidae > Ginglymostoma > Ginglymostoma cirratum. Next base: position 5,888,202 of record JAHRHZ010000008.1, on the reverse strand, counting down.
AGAAGGAGCAAGGATGTGAAAGCTCAAATTAACCTGTTGGACAATAACCTGGTGTCATGTGTTTTCTGACCTTGTCCACCCCGGTCCAACACCAGCACCTCGACATCATGCCTAAACACCCTCCAAGTTTTCTCGTCTGTCCTAGCCCTGAGCTTTTTAGCTTCTCTCCCATCTCTTCTCATATCCTCTTGGAATGGATCACATCTGTGAGACACGCATCTTTCTCCCTCAACCCCATTTCCTCCAAACTGTTGACCCACAACTTCCCATTGGTCCCGCTGTTAGCCAATATTGTTAATAGTTCTCCTTTGATACCTTGCCCCCTCTCCTTCCAATCTCAGCATGATACTTGTCTATCAAAAAAAATTCTTGACCCTACCTTGCAATCTACCACTCCAACTACTGCCTCCCTTTCCTCTCTGAAGTCCTTCAATGTAATATTGTCTTTCACATCCACTTCACACCATCACAGAGTCATACAGCATGAAAACAGACCCTTTGGTCCAACCGTCCATGCCGACCAGTTGATTGAGTCCCATTTGCCTGAGTTTGGCCTATATCTCTCTAAACTGTTCCTATTCATGTACCTGTCCAAATGTCTTTTAATTTTTGTAATTGTACCTGGCTCTACCAGTTCCCCTGGCAGCTCATTCCATACATGTACCACCCTAAGGCTCCGCCTAATTTTGTCTGCCATGTGGATCTCCAAGGTCTATGCATGGGCAGTGACTTCTGGATGCAAGAGTTAAGGAATTTATATTCTGATTGGCATGAACAGATACTCCCACCTGTTGTGCCAATTGGAGGAAATGTTGGTGTCCCTCTTTCCCACAAGTTCATGTTTGTATCTTTGCAATTACAGCTATTATGTACCAAAATAGCTTTAATCAAAGTCACAAAATGACATGTGCAATAGTAAACTAATCCCTCCTCAACTTGCCTGCGGTTTTGACAAGGCTGACTGCGCCATCCTCTTCAAACAGCTCTCTACTCTTGTCCAGCTGGGTGACTTCACAGGCTTGGCACTATTCTTATAGACATGATACTTAACTCTTAACTCTATCCTTAGCCCTTCATCTGTGTACTCGCCCTCATCAACATCATCCTAAATTTCAGGACTACTTTGCACATGAATATTTATCACACCCAGCTCTGGCCCATCAGCAGCTCTTTGGACCGCTCTGCTGTTTCTGAACTGTCACATGTCTTGACTGACATGCTGTACTGGATGAACAGAAATCCCCTCCAATGACGCCAATGCATTGACTTCCGCGTTCAGTATTTGCGGTGCCACAAGACATTGTCTTCGGGACCTTGCCAAAACCTCTATCTAACAGCTCCATCCCTCTGACAATAGTCTGAATTAAGCCTTTCTGAATACGTACTAGGTTTCATATCTGACCCTAAGGTAAGTTTCAGGCCATGTAGTCATACCGTCAATAAGATTGCCCATTTCCACCTCCATAACATCAGCTGACTCTAGTTTATCTGCTACTAAAACTATCATTTATGCTCTTGTTATCTAAGGTCTTGATGATTCCAATGCAGTACTGACTGACTCACCTTGTACAAACCCCTGGAAGCTTGTAGCCAACCAAGACTCTGCTTCCAAATCCCTTTTACCCACTGAGCCTGGTAGAGCAACTAGGGTGGCATGATGGCTCAGTGGTTATACTGCTGCCTCACAACACCAGGGAGTTGGGTTCCATTCCACTCTTGGGTGACTGTCTGTGTGGAGTTTGCACATTCTCCCTGTGTGCTCCTGTGTGACTTCCTCTTGGTGCTCTGGTTTCCTCCCATAATCCAAAGGTGTGCAGGTTAGGTGGATTGGTTAGCTGTGTGAAATGCAGTGTTACAGGGCTAGGATAGGGGGTGAGTGTAGTTGGCATGCTCTTCAGTGGGTCAGTGTGGACTAGATGGCTGAATGACTTGCTTCCACACAGTATGGATTCTATGAACTACTTGGTTCTAAAGTTTGTATCCTTGTTTTCAAATCCCTTCTTTTCATGGGGTTGAAAGACTGGAACGATAAATTCATGCAAGTTTAGAAACCAAAAGAACTGTAAATGCTGTAAATCAGAAACAAAAACAGAAATTGCTGGAAACATTCAGCAGGTCTGGCAGCATCTGTGAAGAGAAATCAGAGTTAATGTTTCAGCGGTCTGCTTTTAAGGACAGGTCACTGGTCCTGAAACGTTAACTTTGATTTCTCTTCACAGATGCTGCCAGACCTGCTGAATGTTTTCAGCAATTTCTGTTTTTGTTCATGCAAGTTTAGATTGGGTGAATACAGATGTGATGGGTAGAACTGAGGAACTTTGGATGTAGACGAGGTTCAGATCAGGCGTCTGGCATCCTAAGGCATTAAGCTAGGAACATATTGATTGCAATGATTCCCATTATGGCAGGAATGTCTGACTTTTAGGAATAGCTTTGGTCGAGATCGAGCCTGAGCGGCTGTTTTTGGCTCCAATGAATAAGTATCTGCAATATTAATACTCTGTATGTAAAGTCATATGATTTGGGAGGAATAAATTCTGTTAGGATTACATACAAAGGATGGACCTGTAACATAATGAAAAAAACAGTCATGATGTACAACAAAAAATGAACAAATATCCAACAAAACATTGATCTTGCAGACAAAATAATGGACCCAATCCTCAAAACAATTGAACCTGTACATAACAAAAATATGAATATAGTGTCTTTATTGTTGTAAAACGCCCCAAAGTACTCACTGGTATATTGTAAGATAGAATTTGACACCAACTGATATTAGGAGATACTAAGGCAGAATAGGTAACAGGTAGTCAAAAAGGTAATTGTAAGGGGCATTGTAAGGAAGGAAAATAAAGTAGAGAGATTTAGGGAGGGGGTTCCAGAGCCTTAGCTGCTGAAGACATGGTCACCATTGGAGCAATTGAAATCAGGAACGCTCAAGAGGCCAGAATTGGAGATAATTTGTAGGACTATTGGACTGAAGGAAATTACAGAAAGAGAGGGGTGAGACCATGAACGGTGTTAATGCAGCATATCTTGATGTATTTGTAAATAGATACAAAGTGGGTGCTGATTTTGACTACAGTCCATCAGTTTCCTTGATTTAATGAGGACAAAGAAACAGCCCCAGGCTCTAACTCCTGATTGTCATCCAGCTAAGGATACCTGTATGGGCTCAAATGTCATCCCACCTTCAATGCCTTGGAGATAGATTAACATTCTGGTGCCTGGGAATGGGATTGAGCAAAGAGCAGGCTGTTGGGGGGTGGGGGGCAGGGGCTGGGGTTAATTTTGATCGTCTAAATGTGAAGCGTTCATAACCTTTTACAAATGATTGCAATATTGTCGCACCAAAACCTGACACACACTCATCACTAATAAGTTTCTAATCTTAGAGTACAACTCTAAATTCATTCTCTTATGAGTATGACCTGCTTCCTTGCCTAAGGGGATAGTCAAAAACCATTTGGGTTTTTGCTACAATTTTGCAGTTTTCATGATCACTTTTACTGAAACCATTTGTTTATTTTTTTTCTGTTTTTTCCCAGAATTAAATCCACAAACTGCCACTGGAGATTTGAATTCATACATCTCTGGATTAATAGCCCATGCCTCTCGATTACTAGCCCAATGACAACCTAAGCTTACTTAGTAATAGATGGAAAATGTTTGGTGAACAGCAGTAGTATGTAATGGGCCATTTGTTTGGCCTGCTACACTCCTGGCTCCAACAAAGAATGTTAACCCAGCACCAGTGAAGAAATGGCAAATATTTGTCCAACACAGGATGGCACTGGACTTGGAGATGCTATTTGTCACGAAGAAGATGGATTTACCTCTACCATTTACATCTTGAGAAAAAAAAAATTAAAAACATCGAATGCAATCAGTTTAGATCATTAAGCACTGCTCCTATTTTCTTGGACAGTAGTTACTGGAAATATTTCTGCTGTGACAATTTACACCTCCTCTAGATCCACCTCTTTTTCTTTAATTGTATCGTTTTGCCTTTTAGGATCATTCTTTATAATGTAATCACTTATTGCCTCCACCTTATCACAATTCATTATCCCCCTTCCATTTTCCTGCCCCTATAATTGCTTAAAAATCGATTGATTGATTTATTGTCGTCACATGTACCAAGATACAGTGAAAAGTGTTATTTTACTTGTTGTACTGGCAGGCAGTGCATCAGGGTAGCAGAACAGAGTGCAGAATACAGTGTTACAGCTACAGAGAAGGTGCAGAGAGAGAGGTCAGAATTAAGAATTTGAGAGGTTCATTCATAAGTCTGATAACAGTGGGGAAGAAATTGTTCTTGAATCCGTCCATACATGTATTCAAAATTTTACATTTTCTGCCTGATGGAAGAGGGTGGAAGAGAGTGTAACCAGGGTGGGTGGCCTTTGATTATGTTGGTTGCTTTCTAGAGGGAGCGGGAAGTATGGATGGAGTCAATGGATGGAAGGCTGGTTTGTGTGGTGGACTGGCTGTGTACACAACTCTCTGTAATTTCTCACAGTCTTGGGAAGAGCAGTTGCCATACAAAGCTATGATGGAACTCGATAGGATGCTTTCTATGGTGCATCTACCAAAATTGGTAAGAGTCCATGTGGACGTACAGAATTTCCTTAGCCTGAGGAAGTAGAGACATTGTTGTGGTATCTTGACTGTCGCATTGATGTGGGTGGACCAGGACAAATTGTTAGTGATCATCACTCCCAGCAACTTGACACTATCAACCATCTCCATCTCAGCACCATTGATGCATACAGGGCCGTGCTCTCCACTCTGCTTCTTGATGTTAATGACAGATCTTATGTTTTGCTGACATTGATGGAGAGATTGTTGTCCTTACACCATGCTGTTAAGTTCTCAATCTCTTTCCTGTATTCTGTCTTGTCATTTTTGAGATCTGACCTACAAGAGTGGTGTCGCCAGCAAACATGTAAGTGGAGTTGGGCTGGAATTTGGCTACACAGTCATTAGTGTATAAGGAATATTATAGGAGGCTGAGTACACAGCCTTGTGGGGCACCTGTGTTGAGGATGAAGGTGGAGGAGGTGCTGTCACCTATTCTTACTGATTCTGGTCTATGGGCCAGGAAGTCAAGGATCCAGTTACAGAGGGGCAGTGAGACCCAAGTCTCAGAGTTTAAAAGATGAGTTTGTTTCGAATTATTGTGATGAAGTCAGAACTTTAGTCAATATGTAGGAGCCTGACATAGATATCCTTGTTATCCAAATGTTTCAGAGATGAGTGTAGAGCCAGTGAGATTGTGTCTGTTGTGGACCTGTTGCACTGGTTAGTGAATTGCAAAGGATCAAGGCAGTTTGGTAGGCTGGAGTTGATGTGAGCAATAACTAACCTCTTGAAGCATTACAACATTAACAGTCTAACTTCCTGTGGCTCTCATGAAAAACTATTGACCTGAAGTGTTAATTCTCCTTTATCTCTCCACAGATCCTGGCTGACTTTCTGAGTGGCTTCAGCATTTCTACTTTGGATTCAGCTTTCCAGGAGTATCCTTTACTTTTGGTTAAAATGGTCTTGATTGTTGCATTCAGTGTATCACACTGAATTGCTGTGGTGTGTGGGCTGACAGACTTTTTGTACCCACCCCACTACATGGGATCTGTGCTACAGTCACTGACAAGATACGTGTGTTCCTTTATAATGCAGTTATTGTGGCTGTGCTGATTAGGATCATGATCATATTCAGTTCACTAGTAAGACCCTAAGGTTCTGCTGGTCCTGATGAACATTAAGCCTCAGAGCTCTACACTCCTACGCTAGCCGTGTACTTTTGTCTGAAAAAGAGAGTGCAGTGAACCATGTTTTTAGATTGTGCTGCAGGAAACAGAAATACACTAAGATATGTATCACACTTGTGAGTCTATCAAATGTAACAAGTTGAAGGCTTTTCAAAGAAAGTGCATCACTTTGGTGATGTAGAATATATCAGTTTGATAGTATGGTAAGCGGAGGCAAATGAGTGTTTACTGATGAAAATGAACAATTTGAGAAATGGACCATTGAGACTAAGCCAATCTGAATGTAACAGTTTGAAAGTGTACCGACGAGACAGCATAAATTTGAGCTGTGTCATTGTACACAAGCCTGCAGTCACAATTTGTTGGTACACCCAAGTGAGAGTATCTGCAAATTTACAATTATGTCAATATACCAAACTGAGAATATATCAATCTATGTGTGTACCAGTCGAAGTGTAAGTGCACCAGTGAGGCTGCAATTATCTCACAGTGTAACAATCTGAGTCTAACAATGAGTGTGCTCCGGTCTAACTATATCAATGATAAGGGATGCAGCCTGAGTTTACCAATACAGCTGTACCAATCTGGCAATGTAAGAGTCTGAGAGTGTGCCAAAGTGTACCAGTCAGAGTGCACCACTCTGGGAGTGTAGACATCTGCTCATGTTGAAATATGAGTGAGAGAATTTGAGAACGCATTAATGAGAGTTTGCCAACCTGAGAGTGAAAGCTGTGAGTTTACTGATGAAAGTGTGTCAATCTGAGACCTCACCAACCTGAAGGTGAGAGCGTAACACAATGAGTGCATCAATAAGTGTACCATTCTGAGGGTATACCAATTGCAATATATGAGTGTGCTGGCGAGGGTGTGTCAGCTTAAATGTAATAATCTGCATCCATCAATCTGCCAGCGTAATAATGTGTGGTTATACGGTGAATATCACAATCTGAGAGTTTAGCAATTTCACATCGTGCTTATGAGATTGTGGCGATGAGCCTAATAAATTGCAAGTGTACATATGAGAGAGCACCAATTTGGCAGTGTGATAACCTGCAGTATACATTCTGAAGTTGTATAAGAGTGTACCAATTCAAGGGTTCACCAGTATTGTGTCTTAATCTGAAAGTGAGTGTGCACCAATCTGAAAGTATGCAGTGAGATGGCATCAATCTGGCAGTGTAACGATCTGAAAGTCTGGTTGTCCATGTATAACAATGACTGCACATCAAACTGCCAATGCTGCAATCAGAGTCTATAGCATTATGAACGCTTACCATTGAATAGTCCAACCTGACAGTATACCAATGAGAGGATGCCAGTTTAACAATTGAGAGTGTCACAGTCTGAGGTTGTATCATTCTGGCAGCAATATGATCTCAGCAAGCATCAGTGTTAGAGTGAACCAATGTGCAACAGTACCAGAGAGATTGCACCAATGTTGTTAATGTGCCGATCCGATTGTACTAGTGATATTGTACTAATCTTGTAATGCAAAACTTTGAGGAATTAGCTCATATTCTCCTCCCAGTGAGTTTGGAGGTGGATAGGGCATTTAATTGGGAGGAATGGACTTGGAGATGGACTCTGCCCGCACATCATTTAGGTCTGTTGTCCTAAACTATCTGCAGGCAGACCTGTCAGCATGAGAATTCACACCCAGCAAGTGTGTTTGAGTTGCTTGTGGTCACTTGGGGAGGACCCTTGTTCAAGGTTGAGGGACATACCGTTAGGAAGGGGAGACTTACTGTGTGCCATCCTCTTCTCTTTAGATTTAGATTTGTTACTTGTGTGACCATCGTTGTCATGATCCCCACCAACCCCACCAAACCCCTCTTGCCATCACTTATCTCTGGTCTAGGTCATTTGACAACCCTGTACCCTCTAGTAAGTGTACTTACTACCTGTAACAGCCACCATCTCTGGTGGTGCTATTGAGCAACTGAATTCTTGTTTCTGATTTGTTCTGCTTCTTGAAAAGTTCTATGGCCTATTAGTTGTCTGATTGGCTTACAACAAGGCTGCCTCCAAAGGAATTGACATGGCTCATTCATCCTAGACACTCACTGCCTCCATTACATTCCCCCTGAGAGTACACCAATCTGTGAGTGTAGCAATGAGATTGAATCAGTTTGAGAGCACAATAAATTGAGATTACCAGTGGGTAGGCCAACCAATGAGAATTCACCAGTCTGACAGTGTAACATTCTGAGCATGTGCTTTTCTGACATTTTTCTGTCAATGTGTGCCAGTACAAGAGGGCATCAACAAGGCAATGTATCCATCTGAGAATGTGGCTATGAGGGTGAGAATCTGACACTATTAATGTGAGCATGCCAAAAAGCTTGTTACAATCAGAATGGCTCAATCTGAGACTATAGCATGACAAGAACCTAATAAAAGTCTCGTGGTGTAACCATACAGAAATATGCCGCTGACAGGCTGTAACACTGAGAACTTACCAAAGCAAATATGCTAAATCAAGAGTGTATTAATAAGTGGGTGTTATTTAGAGCATGTGATGATCTTGGAATGTGTAAATGAAAGGAACAAATCTTTAAGTGGACCTTTCTGCATGCGTCAATTTCCCATCATAACAATCTGAGCATGTTCAGTCAGAAAACAGTCAGTAAGGGTGCACTAGTCGAGTTGTATAGTTATTTGAGAGTATACTAATGAATGTGACAATTCGAGAGTTGATAAATGAGGGCACATCTATCTTGAAATTGTGCCAGTCCAACATTGCACCAACCACTCCGTGCCAGTATGAGAGTGCACCATTACAGGACCAGTCTAGCAGCATAACCATTTGAATATGTACCAATGAATATAACAATCTACAAGTGTGTCAACAAGATGCCACCTATCTTGAAGTGTAACCATCTAAGAATGCAACAATCTGAGAATTTACCAGTAAATAAATCAAAAAGTATGCAAATCTGACAGAATAACATTCTGAAAATACACTAGTAGGACTGTGCACAGAGAGTAACAATGTGATATTGCACTCTGAAAGTGCACCACTGGGAGATTGCAGTAATTAGGTCATCAATCTAGCAGGGCAAATGTCAAAGAGTGTGCCAATGAGTGTAATGATCTGTGAATGTACCAATCTTGCAAGATTGCCAATCATGCATCAATCAAGAGTGTACCAGTAAGAGTGAGTTTGAATATGCACCAATTTGAGCACGTAATGATGAAAAGGTACGGATCTACTTATACATGAATTAGTGAGTTTGCCGTTGAGAGTGTGTCTGGAACATTGCATCCAACTGGGCAGGGCCACAATCTGACAGTGTGTCATTCTGATATTGTACCAATGAGCTTGTACCAATATGACAGAGCAGCGCTCAAAGTGCATCAATCTAAGAGTAAAATTCTGAACATGTGGCAATTTGTATGCACCAAAACACTGTGTTGAAGTGGCAGAACAACCATTCAAGGGGCTTCGAATGTGTGTAAAACTGACACTGTACCAATGACAGTGAACTAATCTGGACTGGTAACAATTTCTGATGTTTGTACCAAGTAATATGCATAATATGACAGTGTGTCAGAGAGAACGTACCATTCATGAAAATCTGAAAGTGTACCAATCAGTGTATCGATCAAGGTGAACTGATCCAAATGTACTCATCCGAGAATGTGACAAGGTCACCAGCGTGGCAGTGTGCAATCTGAGAATGTCCTATTCAGAGTACACCAATCTGTGCAGTGAAAAGTCTTAAGAATACATCAGTAAGTGCACCAAACCAGGAATACACTAAGCACAGTGTATACCAGTCAGAGAGTAATAACCTGAGAATATCTCAAAGGCAGCAAACAAATCTGAGAGCGTACCAGTTGAGTGAAATAATTTAAAAGAAATACTGAGAGTTTACCAACAAATCAGTTCCACTCTGGCAGTGTAATATTGGAGAGCGTAATCAATGGGAGTGCCCCAATGAGAGAGGAGCAGATGGGGAGTAATAATCAGCCTGGACAAATTTGGCAGTGTATCAATCTGAAAATATATCAGTGAAAATGAAATAATTTTGGTGCAGTAAACTAATAATGTAACCATTTAAGAATGTAATATATTGACAGTAACCAGTGTGGCAAATTTTCAGGCTAGCTGAGCATGCAATACAAGAGTGCAGCACTCTGACAGTGTCTTAGCCTGAATGAGCAGCAGCCTGAGCGTACTCTTCTACGAATGCATCACAGTAATGGTGTAAACAAATGAGAGTGCCAATGTCTGTAACAATCTGAACATGTTCAGTTAGAAAACCCAGTAAGGGTTCACCAATGTGGTTCTATAATCATTTGAGAGTGTACCCGTTCTGAAGAAGGGTGGTTGGACCTGAAATGTTAACTCTGATTTCTCTCCACAGATGCTGCCAGACCTGCTGAGATTTTTCAGCAGGTTTCTGAGTGCTGTTCAATGTAGCATCAAAGTTTGTGTCAATGGGATTGACCCATCTTGAATATGTATGAATTGTAGAGTGTACCAATCGGAGCAAGTTAAGGAGTTTATTAAAGTGCCTCGATGTGGCACTGTAACACTTTGAAAGAGAAACTGAGAGTACCAAGAAAAAGCCAGCATTCAGTGTTAAAATTAAACAGTATACTAATGACAATGAAAAAAAATGACAGTGTACCAATACAGAGGAACTAACCTGGTGTAAAAGTGTGAGAACATACCAATGGGTGTGCACAAAACTGGAAGTGTAAGAATCTGAGCATGTACCAATCCAACAATGAGAACTACTAACTTTTAACTGTACCACCAATCTGAGAGCTACATATGAATGTGCACCAATCAAACAATGCAACAATCTATGAATGAGCCAATGAGACTGCACCAATATGACAGTTTAACAATTCAAGTGTTTGTCAATTCATGTTTACCAATCAGACTACAGCAATGTGAGCAAACCAGTTCATATGCACCAATCATGGCACACCAACCTGTGTACAGCACGCATGTACCAATCTGACAGTGTGCTCATTTTCTAATGTAACAATCTAACAGTCTGCCAATGAGTGTGCCAATCTGATAGTATACTCATGAGATTGTGGCAAGAGTGTAAAACTTGGAGTGAGTACCAATGAGTGTGTTCCAGTCTTGGAGTGTGCCAATCTAGGAGTGCATCACTGTAGAGTGCACAAGGCTGAGGGTTGTCAGTCTGAGATTATGTTAATCTGAGCATGCATCAATCTAGAAAAAGGACTATTGACAAGGCACCAAATTAGCATGATAACCTTCTAAGAATATACCAATGAGATGGCAAAATCTGAGTATGCCGTTGAGAGAGTTCTAAAGCAGTGGTATAACAAACTGCTCATTTACCAATGCATATAGGAACCTGACAGTGCATCAATCTGTGAATACAGCAATCCAGAAGTACACCGCATACTGCCTGGCATGTAAAATTTCTGTTTGTGATATTCTGAAACTGTACCAACGACAAGGCATCAACTGAGCTTGCGTCCATTTCTGTTCACTTCAATCTCAGTGCAGCACTGAGAATATACCAATCCAAGAGTGACCCAAGTTGAGAGTATACTAATCTGATAGTATGCCAGTCTGAGAATGGGGCATTGAGAGCGTGTCAGACTGACACTGCAACAATATGAGCTTATACCAATAAAATTGGAACAATCTGAACATGTTCCATCTAATAATGTATCAACGAGTTAGCTCAAATACATGCGACACAATTCTTTGAGTGTACGCCAATATGGCATTTTAAAAATCAGGGTGTGTACCAGTTAGAGCCCCGCAATCAGAATGTATTCTTAAGGTGGCACCCATCTAACAGTTCGAGCATCTGAGAATGTGCCAACGGGCGTACTAATAACAGTGTGCAATCATTGAGTACACATTTCAGGAATGTACCAATTCAATCTAAGAGTTTATTAAACTGAGTGTGCACCAATCTGAGAGTGTAATGAAAAGAGTGAGGTAATCTTAGTGCACCAGTCAGAGAGTAAGTGCATGATCTTACAGCATTTCAATGTATGTGTATTCCAACCTATCAGTGTATCAATGAGGGTGACAATCTACATGCAGTAACCTGAGCATCTACCACTGAGAGCAAACCATTTTGAGAGTGCACCAATTTCAAGGTTCCAATGAGAATGCTCCAATCTGAGAGTGTACCAATGAGTGTAACAATCTGACAGTGTACCAATAACAATTAGAATATTCCAATGAAATTTTCCCAATGTAAAGTATGCAAATCAGAACGTGTATCAACAAGAACAAACCCAATTTGTCTGACAACAATCTGATAGTAGACCAATGGAATTGCCCCAATCCTATAGTGTAGCACTCTGAAAAAACACCAATGAGAATGCCAGTTTCAGAGTATGCTAATTTCAGCATGTACACAGAGAGTAAACCATTCTAGTACTGTAGTCATCCAAGAGTGTGCCAATCCAAGTGTGCACCAATCTGTATCCAACAATTTAAGAAGATACCAATGACAGTGCACCAAGCAAGCAGTGTGACCATCTGATTTAGAGTGTACTGATGAATGTTACAATCTGAGAGTGCACCAATTCAATAATGTACCATTCTGAGAATGGCCCAATCTGAGTGTAATATAATTGGTTTGCAACAATGAGAGGATTCCACTTTGAATATGTAAAGGGATCTAACTTTGTATAATCTGGGTGTGAACAAATGAGATAATAGTAATCTGAGAGAGCTCGATGACAATCATTTGATGTAAGAGTGTATAAATGGGTGTAAAAATGGGTGAACTAACCTGTATGTGCACCAAAGAGTGTGCGTGTCCTAATGCACGTATGAGTGTGCACTCATGAAAGAAATAATCCAAGATGTACCAATGAAATTCCATCTATTTTAGAAGATGCAAAACTAAGATTGCACAAATCTATATGTAACAATTTGAGAGTGCACCACTGAACTATTCTGAGTGCACCAATTTCAGTGTATACCATTGGAAGTGCCTCAATTTGAAAGTGTACAGATCTAATAGAGCACGTGTGAATGTGAACCAATCTGGTAAAAATGAGATGTACCAATGAAATTTCACCAATCTCAAAATGTAACTATAAGAATGTATGAATGAGAACACATCAGTCTTTGAGTGTACCATTCTGAAAGTAATCCAATCATAGTTTATACAAAGTGAGTGCATCAATTGATAATGTTCTATTGAGAGTGTTCCCAGTAGTACCTTTAACAGTCTGGAACTGTTCAGATGCGAGTAGAACTTTCTGGTAGTGTTAGTTTCACAGAGTTCACTAATCTGAGTATTCACCAGTATGAGGCTGCACTATCTGAACATGCACAAGTATGACGGTGCACACGTATGAGGGTATACTGCTTTGAAGGTGTGCAACATGAAGGTGTTCTAATTGGAGGGTGCACAATATGAAGTTGTACCAATTTGAGGGTGTGCAGTATGAAGGTGCACCAATTTGGGGGTTTGCAGTATGAAGGTGCACCAGTTTTGAGAGGGCGCCATGCTAATGTAACAATTTAGAATTGAACCATTGTGAGTGTACTAATGAAAATGAACCAAAATGAAAGTGCAATTTGAGAGTGCACCAATTTTACAATCTAACAATGTGACTGTGCTAATGAGAATGCAGCAATAAGGTTATGCTAATCTCAGAGGGTGCCAATCTGAGAGTAGTCTGGATGCACTAATTTGAAAGTTTGTCCTTCATAAACCTTTCCATAAATTTGAGTGTATTTAGTTCTGAAGAATTCCCACGCTAAACAGTCCGCAAGTTTTCAAACTGGGATACATGGAGCTGCTATGAGTAATATATAGCACTGAAGGAATTTGTAAGAGTGGAGAATGACATTTTTTGCTTCCGTTTGGTGAGTGTATGGCCAGTGGCACAGCCCAACTGCAAAATCATGTACATTCTGGCCAGCGCTATATTCGGTTTTGATGACCTTCATTACTAGGTTCCTTGTAGATGTTAATTAGGAGCTGAGTGTTAGTTGGAGGTCTCCTCCTGGGAAAGTGGTTTCAGAAGTGAACCAGGCTGTTGTCCTCTCAGGATTTTCTAGAAGCTACCTCTTGATATCAAGTGAAATAAAAATAAGTCAAAATGTAAAATGGGTTTCTGATTTGCTATCATTTGTTGTATACCACTGAAGAATGTCAAAATTCAGTCAGACAATTTGAAATCAGAACAAATTTCATATCAGCAATACATGAAAAATAAAGTTGAAACTTACTGTTGCTATGCAGGGATGTGATACACACTATTGTCATGGAAAAATGGACACATGTAGTATAAGTTTACAATCTTACTTCATGAATTTACCTAGCTTTTGATGCGGCAGTACAATTGATATTATATAAGATGGAGATAAATTCACTGCAGATACATTACACTTAATCAATATTCATGAACGGTAGCACTGAAGTAAGCTGTGTCTGCTCTTTGCCATACTTCTTTTTCTTTCTTTCTCTGGTCTCCATCTATCTGTTCACTCCTCCCCATCCTGTCATCAGCATAAATACTACCTTTTCCTGGGTGCTGAAGAGGGGTAATGGATTCAAAATGTTAACTCTGTTTTCTCTCCACAGATGTAGCCAGACCCCTGAGTTTAGCCAGCTATTTCTGTTTTCATGTGAAACTAAAACAAACTGAACTCTCTGTAGCTGGGAGTTGTTCCCTTTTGGGAGTGATAATGCTCTTCCCCAATGGTTTAACTCTGCTCTTCTCTATTGGGAGCAACTGCGTTCTACACTGGGAATAACAGAACTGTTTTCTGCAGGGACTAACAGTGTCATTTCCAAGTGGAAGCAACAGTCTTATTCTCTGTTAGGTGGAACAATACTCACTTCATTTGGAAGTATACCCTTCACCACTCATGGGATCTGTGCTGTCATTCAGAGATAAGCTTCTGAGTTTTTTCTGCTAAGTGTGTGATGCCCTTTATTAAAGCAGAACAAACTTAAACTTTATCCTTTCCTATGTATGATGTTAGAACTGCAACCACCACAAACTCCTGAGACCAAAGCTTCCTGCTTTTCGGTATATTAATGCCGGAAAATTTGACGTACATTTCATTGTCCTCTGGTTTTGCATTGGGACTCGGCTTAAACTAGTACTGTCACTGGCAAAATGATATCACCAAAAAAAGCTGACAATAAAATCTCTAGAAGTAAATTACTAAATATTGACCTTTACCTGACTTTGTCTAAAAGAAGAAAAGCCATTACCCAAAGTAAATAGATTAGTTGAAGCTGATGAGCCTTACTTTTCCTAGCATTTTGGAGGTTCGGTAGACACTGCCTTGTGAGTAATTATTTGCTTCAAGTGAGGATATAAATCTGTGTCAGGGCAGAATTCCCAAGGGAATAACATGTTCTGCACAGATTAACCACACAGGCAAATATTTGGCCAACTAAAACATGTGATGTCACCATGATATGTGAGTCAGCAATGCAAAGTATTTGATGCCAGAGAGTAAAGAAAAGATGTAATTAGAATATATCAGTAATTTTATTGCTAACTGTATTTTCTTTGTCTGGAGGGAGAAAAGAAAGGGCTCTTTGCATTTTGAAATTTAAGCCTCTCAGTTGTTAATTTGTGAATCACAGATCAGAAATGATTAAAAAAATGAATTACACTTGACTGCCTCTTAAGATGTTTTAGGTTCATACCAGAATCCAATTAATTCAATGAGTATACTGTCTGATGAATCAGTTCCATTTTACAATGTTTTCCATATAATTCAACCTCTTATTCCTACCCCATCCGCTATAACCTCAACACCTTCATTCTGAATAACCTCAGTGCCTCCCCCCACCCATCCCAAGAACCACAACACCCCATTTTTATCTAATCCCTAATAAACTCAATCATTCCTCCCTAACCCAACCCGAAGAATCTCAAACTCCTGCTCCTTACCTCATCTCGATTCATATCAATGTTTCCTTCCTACTTCATCCCCAGTGAGTTGAACTCTCACCTCCCTGCTCCATACTCAGTTAAAGTAAACCTTCTTCATTATCTAGTTTGCAATAACCTCAATGCCTCTGACCAACTTCTGGCCTATACCATCTGAACTGTACCTCCCTCCCTCAGTGCCATGTAAACTCAATCCAGTTTCTTACATTATTCCAACCTTAATTTTACCTCCTTCTGAAAACACTTCAAACTACATCTGATGATTCTCTTTGGAGAATTCCCTTGCAGGATCCATTGGTAAGCAATTCAGATTCCATCATGCTAAAGAAAGTGTCCAGATTGCCACAAGGATCTATAAGAGTACCATAAGACCATACCACACATTTCTGTATGCCAAAAGCAGTTGATTGGTACATCAAAATTCCCAGAATCATACATTCAGTGCAAATCAAATCCAGAACCTCATGCCTAGAAATCCATATATATTGTGTCCATAAGCCAACAAAAAGATGTAACTTTTTGTCAGCGTCCACATAACCATATGAATTGACATTGATGGGTGTATACTTTGTAAAACCAATAACTTGCTTCAGATTTTTCACCAACTGGTATTAAATTGTGGATCTCACATGGACAGGACTCACCTGGAGTGAACGATGTCAGACAAATATAGGAAGGTTGTCCAGTGCAGTTGTGGCTGTTCACTGTGGTTATCCTCACTGTGTTTTACTGTAGTACAGGCATTGGTCTATATGACAAGAATGTGGCATGGAGTTATTAATTTGTACTGTTCAGCTTTGGATGAGACTGTAATGCTAATTACAGTACAAGTTAATGCTGATTACAGTACAGAGGAGGCCTGGTTTATAATGCTCTATTGTATTATGAAGGCAATGAGTTCAACACCATATGAGACTGATGGATTGGAACGCTGAATACAGTGAGGGAGAAGGTGGTCATGTAAGCAGTACAGGGGAGATATGCATTGTAATAGTGAATGCAATATAAGGGAGCTGGTCTGTAATACTGAAGGAGACACTGGATGTTCTGTATTTTTTGCTCAGGGATTTTCCATTGTCGGTGCGTCCATTTGCCCCATTTAGCCAGAGCTTCCATTGAGCCCAACTAAATTACTATGGGGAAAAGTTGACATGTGACAACAGTTTTGTAATTAGAGATATAAATTTAGTGGTATAGTAGACAGTGAAGAAGATTATCTAAGCTTACAAAAAGATCTTGATCAATTGGGTCAATGGCCCAAAGAGTGACAGATGGAGTTTAATTTGGATAAAGGCGAGGTATTGCATTTGGTAAAACAAACAAGGGCAGGACTTATACAATTAAAATTAGGGCCTTGGGCAGTATTGTAGAACGGAGAGATCTAGGGATTCAGGTACACAATTATTCGAGCTTTGCGTCATGTATAGATAAGGTGGTTAAGAAGGCATTTAGCATGCTTGCCTTCATTGCTCAGGCCTTTGAGTACAGGAGTTGGGACATTATGTTGAGTTGTACAGGATGTTAGTGAGGCCTTTTCTGGTGTACTGGATTCTCTGTTATAGGAAGGATTTTATTAAGCTGGAGAGAGTTCAGAAGAGATTTACCAGAATGTTGCCAGGAATAAAGGGTTTGAGTTATAAGGAGACATTGGATGGCCTGGGACTTTTATGACTGGAGCATATAAAGGTTTACAAAATCATGAGGAGTATAGATAAGGTGAATGACTAATAACGTTTCCCTCGGGTAGAGGATTTCAAGACAAGGGGGCACATTTTTAAGGTGAGAGGACAAAGATTTAAAAAAGACATGAGGGGCAGTTTTTTTACACAGTCAGTAGTTCGTGTATGGAATGAACTTCTGGAGAAAGTGACGAATGTGGGTACAGTTACAATGTTTACAAAACACATCGATAAGTACACGAATATAAAATGTTTGGAGCGTTATGGGCCAAGCATAGGCATGTGGGACTGGTTTAGTTTTGGATTATTGTCAACATGGACTAGTTGGACCAAAGAGTCTGTTTCTATGCTGTATGACTCAATGACTCTACAAATTTTAAATATAAATACAGATATTTAACTGTTGTGTATTGCATAAACATAAGAACATATGAATATATAAACAAGGAACAAGTGTAGGTCACTCAGCTATACAGTCATACAGTCGTAGAGATACAAGCATGGAAACAGACCCTTCGGTCCAACTCATCCATGCCGATCAGTAATCCTATATAAATCTAGTCCCATTTGCTAGCATTTGGCCCACATCACTCTAAACCCATCCTATTCATATACCCTTCCAGATTCCTTTTAAATGTTGTTATTGTACCAGCTTCTACCACCTCTCTGGCAGCTCATTCCATATACTCACCACCCTCTTTGTGGAAAAGTTGCCCCTTAGGTCCCTTTTAAATCTTTCCCGTCTCACCTTAAACCTATGCCCTCTAGTTTTGGACTCCCCGACCCTGGGAAAAAGACATTGACTATTCACCTTATTTATGCCTCTCATGATTTTATAAACCCCTACAAGATCCCCCATCAGCCTCTGACACTCCAGAGAAAATAGCCCCAGCCTATTCAGCCTCACCCTGTAGCTCAAACCCTCCAACCCTGGCAACATCCTCGTTAATCTTCTCTGAACCTTTTCTAGTTTCACAACATACCTTCAAGCATGCTCCCTCAATCAATAAGATCTTGGCTGATCTGATTTTAACCTTAACTTTACATTTCTGCATGTTCCTAATAATTTTTCATTCCCTTGGTAATGAAGAATCTAGCTACATCTGCCTTAGAAATATTCAAAACTTCTTCATCCACTGCCTTTTGAGAAAGGAAATTCCAAAGACTCTTAACGCTCAGAGAGAAAAGATGTTTCCTCATCTCTAACTATGACCCCTAGTTCTAGATATTTCCCATAAGAGGAGACATCCTTTCAACATCTATGCAGTCAAGTCCCCTCAGGATCCTACATTTCTCAATTAAGTCATCTCTGGCCTTTACAAACTTCTCATTAGGCAAACTGCTTATTCTAGACATTAATCCAATGAACCTTCTCTGAACTGCTTCCAGTGCATTAATATCCTTTCATAAATATGGTGATCAGTACTGTACACAGTACTCCAGATGTGCTTTCACCAATGCCCTATATAACTGAAGCATAACCACCCCAGTCTTTCATTAAATTCCATTCAAGTTACATTCTATTAGCTTTCCTGATTACTTGCTGTACCTGCACACTAACCTGCTGTAGGACACCCGGATCTTTCTGTATCTCAGGGCTCTGCAACCTCTCACCATTTAGATAATATGTTTCTTTTTATTGAAATAGACAATTTCACCCATTTCCACATTATAATCATTTGCTAGATCTTTGCCACTCACTTAACCTACCTATATGCCTTTCTAGGCTGATTACATCGTCTTCACAACTCACTTTCCTACCCATTTTGTGACATCAGCAAATTTAGTTGCCATACCTTTGATCCCTTCATCCAAATCATTGACATTAATTGTAAAGAGTTGAGCTTCCAGCCAAAACCCCTGTAGCACACCACGCATGACATCCTGTCAGCCTGAAAAAGACCCACTTATTCCCACTGTCTACTTCCTGTTAGCAAGCCGATATGTTACCTCAATACCAGGTGTTCTTATTTTCTGCAGTAACCTTTATTTAGCATCTTATCAAATGCTTTCTGGAATTCTAAATATAGTAAAGGGAGGTGATGGCCTAGGGTGTTATGCTGGACTGTTAATCCGGAGACCCAGGAAATGGTCTGGGGAATTGGTTTGAATCCCACCACAGCAGATGATAGAATTTGAATTCAATAAATGTCTGGAATTAGGAGTCTAATGACGACCATGAAACCTTTGTCGATTGTCAAGAAAAATCCATCTGGTTCACTAATGTCCTTTAAGGAAGGAAATTGCCATCGTTACCTGGTCTGAACTACATGTGACTCCAGACCCACAGCAATGTGTTGACTCTTAAATGCCCTCTGGGCAATGAATGCTGACCTAGCCAGTGATGCCCTCATCACATGAATAAATAAATTTTTTTTAAAAATCCATTGGTTTCCCTTTATCTACAACACAAGTTACCTCTTCGAAGGGCTGCAATAAATTGGTTAAATATGATTTCCCTTTGACAAAACAATATTGACTCTGCCTAATATAATACAGTGTGGAGCTGGAGGAACACAACAGGCCAGGCAGCATCAGGGGAGCAGGAAAGCTGATGTTTCATGTCGGGACCCTTCTTCAGAAATGGGAGAGGGGAAGGGGGCTTAGAAATAAATAGAGTGGGGGGGTGCGGTGATAGCAGGTAGATAGTGGAGCGGATAGGTGGGAGAGAAAACGGACAGGTCAAGGAGGCAGGGATGAAGCTAGTAAAGGTTGAATGTAGGTAGGCAGTGGTGGGGATTGGTCAGTGAGGTGGGAGGAGAGGATAGGTGGGAGAGAAGAGAGACAGGTCAGTGAGGCAGGGATGAGAGGGGGGTGCTGGTCTTGGGATGAGGTCGGGGATGGGGAGATTTTGAAGCTAGTAGAGTCCACATTGAGACCACTGGGTTGTAGACTTCAAAGGCGGAATATGAGGTGCTTTTCCTCCAATTTCTGGGTGCCATCTTTGTGACACTGGAGGAGGCCCAGGATGGACATGTCACCCAGGGAGTGGCTGGGGAAGTTGAAGTGGTTCGCGACTGGGAGGTGTTGTTGTTTGTCGCGAACCGAGCGTAGGTGTTCTACAAAGCGGTCTCTGAGTCTCTGCTTGGTCTCACCGATGTAAAGGAGGCCATATCGGGAACAGCGGATGCAATAAACCACATTAGCGGATGTGCAGGTGAACATCTGTTTGATGTGGAAGGTTTTTTTGGGGCCTGGGATGGAGGTGAGGGGTGAGGTGTAGGGGCAGGTGTAGCACTTCCTGTGGTTGCAGGGAAAGGTGCCAGGGGTGGTGGGGCTAGTGGGGAGTGTGGAGCAGACGAGGGAGTCACAGAAGAGTGGTCCTTCGGAAGGCAGATAAGGGTGGGGAAGGAAATATATCCTTCGTAGTGGGGTCAGATTGCAGGTGGCGGAAGTCGCGGAGACTGATGCGTTGAATTCAGAGGTTAATGGGATGACGACAAGGGGAATTCTGTCTTTGTTTTAATTGTTTGGAGGGGGTGTGAGGGCTGAGGTGCAGGAAAAGCAAGAGATGCGGTCGAGGGTGATTCAACCACTGAGAGGGGGGAAGTTGCAATCCTTGAAATACGAGGACATCTGGGATATTCGGGAGTGGAACGCCTCATCTTGGGAGCAGACGCGGTGGAGGTGGAGGAATTGTGAGTAAGGGATCACATTTTTGCAGGAAGGTGGGTGAGAGTAGATGTGGTCCAGGTAGCTGTGGGAGTCGGTGGGCTTGAAATAGATATCAGTTTTGAGGCAGTCACCAGAGATGGAGACAGAGAGGTCCAGGAAGGAGAGAGAGGTATTAGAGATGGTCCAGGTGAACTTGAGTTTGGGTGGAAGGTGTTAGTAAAGTTGATGAACTGTTCGAGCTCCTTGTGGGAGCACAAGGTGGCACCGATACAGTCATCGATGTAGCGGAGAAAGAAGTGGGGAATAGTGCCAGTGTAGCTGCGGAAGAGGGACTGTTCCACGTATCCTACCAAGAGGCAGGCGTAGATACATCCCTGCCTCCTTGATCTGTCCGTCTTCTTTCCCACCTATCTGTCCACTATCTACCTGCTATCACCACCACCCCCCCATTAATTTCAGAGCCACCTTCCCCTCTCCCATTTCTGAAGAAGGGTCCCGACCCGAAAGGTCAGCTTTCCTGCTCCTCTGATGCTACCTGGCCTGCTGTTTTCCTCCAGCTCCAGACTGTATTATCTCAGACTCCAGCATCGGCAGACCTTACTATCTCTGATTGACTCTGCCTGATTATCTTGAACTTATCCAAGTGCCCTATTATAATGTCTTTAATAATAGCTTCTAACATTTCCCTGTGATTGATGTTAAGTTTACTGGCCTGTAATTTCCTTCTATTTGCCACCCTCCATTTTTGAATGAAGGAGTTACATTAGCAATTTTCCAATCTAAAGGAACCGTTCCTGAATGAAATGAGTTTTGGAAAATTATAGTTATGCATCAATGATTTTGCTGGCTACTTCTTTTAAGTCTCTGAGGATGAAATGGAATACATATATGGTAGTCCCTCAGAACAAAGATGATGCTTGCTAACATAGGGAGGCTGTTGTGCTGCAGCATCACACAGTTCCGGCTGACAAAGAAGCCTCCTGCAATTACAGCCTGCCAAAGGATTTGCATGTGAAGGATTTACAGATTGATAAGCAACCATTTTTGGCTGTGTTATGATGTGTCTTCCGTGGCTATGAAGTCCTGAGACGGGTATTGAATCCTGAGTTTTTGTCTCAGAGACACAAGAAAACAGAATGTATAGTGGTACGTTGTAACCTTACTCACTCCGGCAGCATGGGTTGGGTTCAGATCAGGCGTGGGAGTTTATTCTCCGGTCTTCATTGGGGCATAAGTTTAAATGGTTTGGAGATCAGCTGTCTGCCCAAACCCAGCTCATTCAATTGATGGAGTAGAAGGATACCCAAGGAAATTCTCAACAACGACTGCTTCTTTGAACTTCCATGCTTACCATGTCCGTAGCATTATCCTTTGGGAGACTTTTCTATGTACTACATTGGATGTTAATTGTGGCTCAGGTCATTCTCGACTCCAAACAGGAACCTGAGGACAAAATCCAGGCTGACTCACACACTGCTGAACTGTGGGTGTGTTACTAAGTTAGAGGTAGCGGTCATTTGAATGCAACATTAAATCACGGCCTTTTTCTGTCTTCTCAGGTGGACTATATAGATCCCACCCTACTATTGCAGGAGAGCTCCGTCTATGTCCTGATGATTATTTATCGCTCAATCAACATCACTAAAACTAGCTATCTGGAGATAATAATTTTGCTATTGGTGGGAGCTTTGTATGTGCCAATTGCCTGTTGCATTTCCTAAATTGTTGGCTGCAAGACGTTTTGGCATATCCAAAACCTATGGAAACCATGATTTCAAGTACAAGTCTTTCTCTGTAACTGTAAATTATCAGGGAGAAAAATTCTGTTTGAGTCTCACTTTCAACTGTTCTCAGTTCTAATTTGTATCCCATGAAAGTTGAACCCTTCAGCACTGGGAAAAACTTAATAATTTTCTAGACTGGAATCACCTAATTTTTTGAAATGGGATGATTTACTCAATTGCCTTTCCTAAGTTTGCTGTGATCTGCTCATATCTGTGAGGACAGAGAGAAATAATGTTTACTTTCTTTCTGGGGCATGCGTTCATTCAATGGGCTAAATGGCCTACTCATGTTTCTGTGTTCCTATTGTATAGGGTTATAGTGCCGGGATGGGTAAAAGTTATTGAAGTGTTTGATCAGTGAAGATCGTAAACGGTGGGGCAGGTTTGATGGACTGAATGGCCTACTCCTGTTCCTGTGTTCCTATGATTGTTTCATATATTTCAGCACTATGATGTTCCTCAGTGTGTCTGCCATGTGTTAGAATTTAAGCAGTTTACATGAGGAGCCAATATTTGCAGAGTCCATCAACTGCAAGAAATTTATTTACAGATATGTTCTTCAGTGAGTAGGCACAAGTAGCAATATTTGGCAAATCAAACTTGTAACATAAGTCCAGATGGTGTAGGGCCATTGTGAATATGTTGACTTGTTCTATTTACCTGTTCTTTAGTGTAACTCCTGGATCACCTTCTCTTGATGCTCATTTCTATTTCTGCAGAGCGTTCAGTATAATTTTTAAACTATATCCCCAGATTACAATTCTGTGTACTTTCAATTTCTCCTCTAATTCAAAAGATGGATGGTTTTGGGAATAACTCAGTTTTAGTCACTGTCCTGCTGCAATATGTTTTTGGTCTCAAATGTCATTGGAAAGGCTGAAGCATCTACTCCCGTCACAGAAAATGGATTATATTGTGTCGCACTGGTCCTTAAGTATGAACCAATGTGCAATTGAGCTTTGCCTCTGTGAAGATGGAAGGAAGGGACTAGAGTCACAGGCCTCCATTTATTACTCTTGAGCTTCTAACTACTTGGAGTTTGTCATCATTTGTGAATTTTCCAGGTTGGCAAGGTACATATAACATTACCTTGTAATTCTCTCAGTAAATCCCTTTGCCTCTCCACTTCCCTCTCATCCTTTTAAAATCTTCCCTACAATCGACTTCTTTGACCATCTTTTGGCCACATCTTGCATTCCCTCTTTCCTTTGGTACAGTGTCAATTCCTCTGTCTGACTACTCTCCTTGATAAACACTTACAGATGGTTTCTCCTCTCCATCCCAGGCACAATACAAATGCAAGTTTTTGTTGTGTGTGGTAGGCCACTGTTTAACCCACGGTGCCACTTAAGGCAGGTGATATGATAATTGATGTCTATTCAACTTTGCATATTTGAGCATTCAGAATGGGAGATTACTGAGTACTGTTGCCTCTTGAATGCCCTGAAAATAGTATCACACTGTAAGGCAGTGAATGCTAACTGCAGGCTTGAACCATAAGACGAACCAACCCACAGATTTCTTTATTGAGTAATGGTTTCTTTTCAGAGCTTCTAATTGTAGTGTTTTGTTGAGCACCTAGTGATGACTGACAATAAACAGAGGCAACTCCACATTCTCAACTTTAATCTCCAGCTTCTCCTCTATTTTTTGCAGATACCTTATGAATGTAAGCTTCGAGGGAAGAAACCTTTCGTTCAGTGAAGACGGGTACCAGATGCATCCCAAATTAGTTATTATCTTACTCAATAAAGAGCGAGTCTGGGAGAAGGTAAGGACGTTCAGGGGGATTTTTTTTGCAAGAAATATTTAATGGCTCATGGAAATTGTGCATTGTTGTGAAATTTTTTGAAATAATAATCCAGCAAAATGCTGTGCACAGATTCTCCAACCTGCCCTATGCACCAACCAGCTTAGCCACTCACAGAAAGTACAAGGAGCTGAGGAATGACCCTGTCCTAAGTCGTAATTGGAATTCTTCGTGATGATTGCATAATCCCTCTTGTTCCTCCTCTCAACATCTCCCAAAGCTCATGCAGCTTTCCACTTGCGACTCCTCCAGTAAACCCATCATTTCAACCAAGTATTTAGTCATCCCACCTCATGTCAGCTTGAAATAAAATCAGAAAGTTCTGGCAACATCTGTTGAGTGAGAAACAGAGCTGAGAGGGTGGTACAGTGGCTCAGTGGTTAGCACTGCTGCCTCACTACGCCAGGGACCTAGGTTTGATTCCACCCTTGGTAGACTGTCGGTGTGGAGTTTGCACGTTCTACCTGTGTCTGTGTGGGTTTCCTCCAGGTGCTCCTATTTCCTCCCACAGTCCAAAGGTGTGCAGGTTAGGTGGATTGGCCATGCTACGTTGCCCATAGTGTGCAGGGATGTGCAGGTTAGGTGGATTAGCAGTGCGAATTATGGCCTGCTTCCAGTCAGTAGGGATTCTACAATAACATTTCCAGTCCAATTTGTTTCATGTTGGCTTTTTGTTTGGCATCCACGTATCACAAAACCACAGTGCAATGGTTTGAGTAGAGCACAAAAGGAAGACTTTTGACCTGGTGCATCTGCTCCAAGCTCTCTGCAAGGGCACCTCATCTCATCTCACTTTACTGTGCTCTGAGAATCTTTTCTCCTCAGGTAATCATCCAATTCCTCTTGAAAGCCATGTTTGAATCTTGCCCTTCCACACTCCCAGGCAATACATTCTAGATCCTAACCACTCATTGCAGGAAATAAATGCTGTTGCTTCTTTTGCCAAACACTTCAAACCAGTGTCATCTGATTTTAGATTCTTCTGCCAATTAGAACAGTTTCTATTTCTCCAAACTATCCACTTCCCTCATGAAATTGTCGGGTCTAGCCAAATCTTGTCTCAACCTTCTGTTCTTTAGGAAAACAGTCCTGGCTTTGCCAAAGTATCCACGTAACTGAAGTCTCTCAGAACCAGTATGATTCTCTTAAATCTTTTCTGTCATCTCTCAAACACACTCATGTTCTTCCCAAATTTTGGCACCCAGAATTGGACATGATATTCCAGTTAAGGCCAAGCCAAAATTGCATAAAGATTCACCTTAGATGTCCTGCTTTTGGACTCTATGCCTCTATTTATAAAATCTTGGACTGTGCATACCTTAAACTGCACTCTCTGCCCTGTCACCTTCAATACTTTATAAGTTTCAGAAGTAGACCATTTGATCCCTCTAGCCTACCCAACCATTCAATAAGATCATGTCTGACCTGATTACTCCACACGGGTAAATTCTTTACACAGAGGGTGGCTCGCGTGTGGAATGAACTTCCTAAGTAAGTGGTGGATGTGGGTACAGTTACAATGTTTAAAAGACATTTGGATAAGTACATGAATAGGAAAGGTTTGGAGGGATGTGGGCCAGGACCAGGCAGATGGGACTAGTTTAGTTTGGGATTGTGTTTGGCATGGACTGGTTGGACCAGAGGGTCTGTTTTTGTGCTGTATGACTCTATGGCTCCTGCCTATATCCGATAACCTTACCCCCCTTACATATCCAGAATCTATCTGCATTTGTCTGAAAATGTATTCAAAAACTCTGCTTCCACTCCCTTTTGAGGAAGAGAATTCACAACCTTCGGGGGGAAAAAAAAATTCTCCTTAACTTTGTTTAAAATGAGCGGTGCCTAATTTTGAAATATTGACCCCTAGATCTAGATTCTCCCACTAGTGGAAACATCCTCTCCACAGCCACCCCTATGAAGATCCCTTAAGTTGC
This sequence comes from Ginglymostoma cirratum, assembly GCA_024137785.1. Taxonomy (NCBI): domain Eukaryota; kingdom Metazoa; phylum Chordata; class Chondrichthyes; order Orectolobiformes; family Ginglymostomatidae; genus Ginglymostoma; species Ginglymostoma cirratum. Next base: position 5,861,712 of record JAHRHZ010000008.1, on the reverse strand, counting down.
CTTTTATCCTTCTAAACACTAGCAGATTCAGAGTGGGTAGATGCAATAACAATTCACACCAATTAAATGCCTCCAGGTTGATTGTTTTAATCAAGTGGTTATTTTTTGGGAACATTTCCAGAATAGAAACAAGACTTTATTGTGGGTTGGAGCTTGAAGCGTTTATAAAATAGGAAACTGTTCATTCAGATGATTAGTTGCAGCATCTCCACACACAACGCAGATGTAAGACAAATCAACGAGAACCTTTGCAACTTCGAAAATACCAATCTGTTAAATAGTCATCTAAATAGGTGAGATTGACAGCTCGTTAGTCAATAACTAACCGAGTCAGATCCATGCTGATGCATAAAGAGTTTGTGTGAGACTCTTAAATAGCCGTATATATGAATTGTTTTCGGAATGATAGTTTCTACATGCAACACATCAGCAGAGAAATGACAAAAAGGTGAACGTTTCTTGTCCACCTCCATCAGGTCACCCTTCAGTCTCCTAAACTCAAAAGAATGCAATCCAAATTTGTGCATGCTGTCCTCATAATTTAACTCTTTGCACCCCTCTAAGTCAGTTGTGATACTAATCGGAAGTTCTGTTTATCTGTTTAGGTGGGTATTAAAAATCTTTTGGCAATTTTCAAATTGCAAAGGTGGGAAAAGATTTCCACCTGACGTTGATCCCTCAACCAGTGCAACAAATGTGGATTAGGTGACACTTTTTAATGGAAATATATTGTGCGCAGAACCTTTGTCTTTGTTGCTATCTCACAGCACTCTTTGAGGCATTAGAATCAAAACCCAAATAAGTGCAGTAAGAGGCCATTCAGCTCATTGTACCTGTTCCATTGCTGCCTCTTTAACTGAAGCTGTCTATACTAATCCCTTTATAAATACTTTTTTACATAATTTTGTTCTAAATTCTTACCTGGCCTAGGTTTCTCATTGGCCATGTGTGTTAAAGAATTCTGTGTGATTTTAACATAGAAACATAGAAAATAGCAGCAGGAATAGGCCTTTTATCCCTTCGAGCCTGCTTTACTATTCAGTATGATTGTTACTGACCTAATGAGTTGTGACCGGCCAACCCAATCTCCTGTTCCCATGTTCACCCCATACCCAGATCCCTCTAGCCCGAAGAACTATATCTAATTCCTTCTCAAAATCCATCAATTTTCTTGCCTCAACTGTTTTCTGTGGCAGAGAATTCCATAGGTTCAGTGGCAGATGAAACTTAATTTAGACGAATGTGAGGTGCTGCATTTTGGTAAGGCAAATCAGGGCAGGACTTATACACTTAATGGAAGGGTCCTGGGGAGTGTTGCTGAACAAACAGACCTAGGGATGCAGGTTCATAGTCCCTTGAAGCTGGAGTCGCAGGTAGACAGGATAGTGAAGAAGGCATTTGGTATGCTTCCCTTTATTCATCAGTGCATTGTGTATAGGAGTTGGGAGGTCATGTTGTGCCTACACAGGAGATTGGTTAGGCCATTTTTGGAATACTGAATTCAGTTCTGGTTTCTCTGCTATGGGAAAGATGTTACTAAACTTGAAAGGCTTCAGAAAAGATTTACAAGGATGTTGCTAGGGTTGGAGGGTTTGAGCTATAGGGAGAGGCTGAATAGGCTGGGGCTTTGTTCCCTGGAGCTTAGGAGGCTGAGGGGTTACCTTATAGAAGTTTATAAAATCATGAGGGGCATGGATAGAGTGAATAGACAAGGTCTTTTACCCAGGATGGGGGAGTCCAAAACTAGAGGGCATAGGTTTAAGGTGAGAGGGGAAAGATTTATAATGGACCTAAGGGGCAACGTTTTCTCGCAGAGGGTGGTGAATGTATGGAATGAGCTGCCAGAGGAAGTGGTGCAGGCTGGTATAATTAAAATGTTTAAAAGGCATCTGGATGGGTACATGAAAAGGAAGGGTTTAGAGAGATATGGGCCTAATACTGGCAAATGGGACGAGATTCATTTAGGGTATCAGGTTGGCCTGGATGAGTTGGACTGAAGGGTTGGACTGAAATTGGACTGAAGAAATTTCTTCTCATCTCAGTCCTAAATGGCCTACACTATATCCTTACACTGTGAATCCTGGTTTTGGGCTCAATGGTCCTCAGGAGGATTCTTCCAGCATTTATCCTGTCTAGTACTATTGGCATTTATGGGTTTCTAACCCTCTGTACAAATAAAACTCTTCCAAATTTTTGCAACGTCCACTGGTTCTGGTAAAAAAACTGGAAGTCTTGCATTCTGTCATGCTGGCTGACCTGCTGAGTCTTTACAATAACTTCCTTTCTGCTGCAAAGACAATTAAATTGTTGCTGGACAGTTGCTTGGGTCAATCAGATCTCATATGGACATTCCTTTAACATATTTTCATTAATATACGATGGAAATTTTCAAGTGGCGTGCCAAATATGACAAGGTGACCCAGTGGTTAATACCACTGCCTCACAGCACCAGAGATCCACAGTTGATTCCAGCCTTGGGTGATTGTCTGTGTGTGTGTGTGTGGGAGGGGAGGTGCGGAGAGGTGGTGGGGGTTGGTGCGGGGTGTTTGTGCATTCTCCCTGTGTCTGTTAGGTTTCTGCTGGGTGCTCTGGTTTCCTCCCATAGGCTAAAGATGTGCAGGTTAGGTGGATTGGCCATACTAAATTGCCCATAGTGTCTAGGGATGTGCAGACAGGTGGATTAGCCACAGGAAATAAAGGGTTATGGGTATTGGGTGGGATGTTCTTCAGAGAATCAGTGCACACTCAATGGGCCGAATAGCCTGCTTCCACACCGTAGAGTTTCTGTGATTCTAAACCTCAAAATGACACAAATCTGACAGGATTCTGAATATGGTACCAATGGGACATTTTTCTAGGCTATGCTGCATCTGGCATGATTCTGTGACCATTAATTAATGGCTCAGGACATGGTAATGTTGTTAAATTACTGGATGAATAATATGGAAACTGTAAGTTCAAACCCCAGTATGGCAGGTCCAGCCAAAGAACAAGTCACATAGGGAATGTTGTTCAGGAAATCATGGGCATGAGATTTGATTGATCTGACTCCAAGGTGCATTAGTCTTCAATTGACCAGCCGGTGATTCTGGTGAGCACCATTTGCCACGTGCCCTCACTTGGGTGTTGCTGGTTTGTCTGTCGTTTGGCTCATCAGTTCATGTTTGCTTCTCTGCAGGTTGGGAAATGGGAGGCGAAGAGGCTGACGATGAAATACCACGTCTGGCCCCGGTACTACTTGTTCTCAGAGTCGGAGGAGGAAGATGACCACTTGAGCATTGTCACGCTGGAAGAAGCACCATTTGTCATTGTGGAGGATGTTGACTCACTGAGTGGAACGTGCATGAGGAACACAGTGCCCTGCCGGAAGCAAGTTAAATCCACGTAAGTTTTGGCAATTTTGTTACATTTTACTTTTTGAATGATGGTTCTCTAATGGGCAATACAGCCAGGTGGAGGCCTGTCTTTAAGAATTGTAGATGCTGAGGTAGTGCTGACAGGTAGTATAATGAGTGACCATTCTGCCTTGGTGCCAAAGGCAGACTTCTATCCCTTTGGCTGTATGGGCCCTGGTTCTGCTTGAAAGGGAGAATTTTTATATATATCTTTGTGGAAAGTATATGTTGCAAATTCTTTACTCAAATGGAATGCAGGCAGGGAAGTGGAGTTGAGGATCATCATATTAGCCATGACCTCATTGAATGATGGAGCAGACCCAATGAGGTAAATAGTCTACTTCTACTCCTAAGTTTTATGGTCTTATAGAGTTGTGATTCTTTGGAATTTTCTCCTCCTGCTAGGGCATAGAGTACCTACAAAACAGGTTGATAGATTCTTGAATACTAAGACAATTAAGGGATATAGGAATAATATGGAAAGATTAAATTGAGATCTTGAATGATGGAGTTAGGCTTGAAGGGCCGAATAGACCAGCCCAGCTCCTCCTTCTTATACTGTTACACGATGAAATTATCAAAGAAAAGAAGCAGTTACACAATCTACATTAAATCAAGGAAATTGGAATGCAATTAAATTTCTCATTAGCTGTTCCATGATGTGTCTCCTAGAATCCCTTATCTCCCTGCAGCCAAGGAAGATTATCTGCGCAAATGAGAGCCTTGTACCTCTGGTCGTCCTAATTTTTTTGTCAGATCTATTAATCCTGTAGATAGTTGCATCACGCCCATGAAATGCAAACAGATTGGAGAAGCTTCTGCCCTCCAGGAGCACGGAACAACTGCAGCCGGTTAAAAAACCAGTACAACACAGAGGCTGCTTCAGCAACAGAGGTGCCTTAGAAACAGAAAAGAAGAAAGATCGCTGACCACCCGGTTTGCCTTTGACTTTCCTAGTACTGTATCATCAAGTGATACAATGACATTGGAGTCATTCAGTAATCCTGACAATCAGTTACCATCAATTTGTCAAAAGGAGACTTAGACGTGTAGAACAATTGAAACAATTGGTCCTAATTTGTCTAATTCTCCTGAGTCTACATGAACTTACCACATTGTCTCAAATTTCAAAATGTTATCTTCTGAAAGAGATCGAATTTGGCCCTTGATAGGGTGTACAGTAGAAATTGTTCCCATTCACATACACAGGTGAATTTAAGTAAATTGGCAAAAGAAGCAAATGTGACAAAAGAAAAAGACTTTTCCCACAATCAGTGTTTAGAGTCCAGAACACACTGCCTGACAAGTGAGGTAAAGGCAGGTTTAATCAATACATTGATGGATGTTAGATATGTTTGAAAAGACATAATTTGCAGGGTTGCAGGAATGAGGCTGGAGAATGACATTGAGTGAGATGCTCACGTGGAGATCCGATGCAAGCATGTCCTGAGAAAGGGTCTAAGCCTGAAACGTCAGCCTTCCTGCTCTTCTGATGCTGCTTGGCCTGCTGTGTTCATCCAGCTCTACACCTTGTTATCTCAGATTCTCCAGCATCTGCAGTTCCTCATATCTCTGGGTCAAATGGTCTCCTTTTTAATGGCTTCCATTATAATTATTCTGCGATTTGGTTTTGAATGAATCAACAATGACAGTTTATATCATGGAAATGTGATTGTGTTCCATCAATTGACCACTTGCTGAAATATTATTTATTATATTAATCAAACCCACTGGACGGGAATTCATAGGATCAGGTAAACACTACTTTTTATGTCAGAATCAACACTGAGTTCAATAGGAAGTAAAATTAGTTGTAGTGTAAGACCAGAGTCACACAAGTACTTCCCACAGTCTGCAGTTTCTTTAATTCATTTGTGGAATGTGTGTTGACCAGCAAGGCCAGCATTTATTGTCCTTAGCTGAGTAGCTTTAAAGAGTCATTAGCAGTTCATAGCATTTCCTACAGTGTGGGAACAGGCCATTCAGCCCATTGAGTCCACACCAACCTTCCAAAGGGCATCCCACCCACACCATAACCCTGCATTTCTCATGAACAATCCTCCTAACCGACATATCCCTAGACACTATGGCAATTTAGCATGGCCAATCCATCTACCCTGCATGTCTTTGGACTGTGGGAGGAAACCCACACAGACACAAGGAGAATGTACAAACTCCACATAGCAGGTCACCTGAGGTTGGATTTGAACCCAGGTCTTCTGGCATGCTGAGGCAGCACTGTTAACCACTGAGCCACCATGCTGCCCTAAACTGCCTACAACATTTTTCAATCCATTCATGGGATGTGGATGTTGCTTGCAACTCCAACATTTGTTGCCCATTCCTATTTGCCCTTGAACTGAATGGCTAGCTAGGTCACTTCAGAGGCTATTTAATAGTCAACCACATTATTGTGGGTCTGAAGTCACATATGGGCCAGACCAGGTAAGGAAAGCAGTTGCCTAAAGGGTACTAGTGTACCAGATGGGTTTATACAGCAATTGCGGATAGTTTCATGGTCACCATTATTGAGAATAGCTTTATATTCCAAATTTATTAATTGAAATTAAATTCCATCAGCTACCATTGAGGATTTGAACCTGTGTCCGTAGAGCGTTTACCGGGGCCTCTGAATTATTCATCTAATTTCATTATCATTGTCATAGACAAAAGGGGAAATGAGGGTGAATTTTAGTTATGATTGCTTTTCCTTCCTTAAGTCCAATCTCAGTGAGATACTGTTGATTTACCCCTTTCCCTTTTAATATTACCTCTTACTAAGGTAGGCTGAATGGTATTCCCAAAACCCTGGTTTTTGGATTCCATCTTTTGAACTAAGCCCACAGCAAAAACATTTCCTAGAATCTCTACAGTGTGCAAGCAGGCTATTCAGCCCAAGTCCACACCAGGCCTCTGAAGGGCATTGTCCCCAGATTGACCCCATCCTTGTAACCCTGCATATCCCATGGATGACCCACCTAGCTTGCACATCCCTGAACATTATGAGACAACTTGACATGGCCACTCCACCTCACCTCCATATCTTTGGACTGTGGGTGGAAACCAGAGCACCCAGAGGGAACCCATGCAGACACAGGGAGAATGTACAAACTCCACAGGGACAGTCATCCAAGTCTGGAATTGAACCCAGGTCCCTAGCACTGTGAGGTAGCAGTGCTAATCACAGAGCCACTGTGTCACCCCAAAATGCATTTAAAGATAGGTTTGTTTACAAAAAATTCAAAAGGTGGGAGAATTGCATTGTCACTGAAACCATATCCTAAGCACTCAGGAAGTTGAGGAGGACAGGATCAGACAGGAGACAGGAGACCCTGAGGAAGAGTCAGTGGACCCGAAACGTTAACTCTGATTTCTCCTCACAGATGCTGCCAGACCTGCTGAGTTCTTTCCAGCAGTTTCTGTGTTTGTTGCAAATTAAAAACTGATTAAAAATCAGTTAACAATTGCAACTTCTCAGATGTCAATGTCCAATGGTGGTTGATCAGTGATTATGTCCAATAGTTTTCCTTCTTGCAGGCAAAGTGTAGGATTCTTTCCAGCCAGCAGTTTGGGGGGTAGGGTTGGCAATCTGAGGCAGGTTACCAACTCAGCCTGGAGTCCAGCTCTCCCTTTGGAAGTTAAGCAACAACTGACTTGTAATCGCAAAATTGTATCCTGCAGCAATTAAACAAGCTCAGATTTTAGTCAGTCATAAAGATAGTCATTTCAGATGCTGTGGGCCCATCTTGGTGGGATAATTGGAAGGTTGTTACACTAACAATGTAGCTTTATTTCCCCAGTCATAGTTACCATTGCAAAGTGAAGAGGGAATTGTGAGAACATTAAGGCCCACTTTAACATGATATATTTTGAAAGTTCCCTTTGTCCAGGGTTGGCTGGAGGGAGTCAGCTCAGCTTGAAGCCCCCTGTATAAGCTTTTATATAAATGTATCTACAATTCAAAGGGTTCAGAGCTTCTGGAAATATGATCAACCTCAGCGGTTTTTATGAATCCAGCAAAGTTGTCCATTTTTGAAAGAAACAGAATTTAGACATCAAAATGTAAGAGAATACATTTTCTGGGGTATTTCTGTTCATGCCCTCTGTCCGTGATACCTTTATACCACTGTCTCCCGCCACCTACATTGCTGAGATTTGGACTCATATAAAGGCTCAACCTATGATGGATGGCAGATCTGTTTCTCTAGAAGACATCAAATTGCTTTTCTAAAAAAAACAGGTAGTTACATGGTCATCAAAGCTTTTTTTAAACGCAGAATTTTTATTATCTGAATTTAAATTCTCCAATTACTGGTGATATTTGAACTTGTGCTTCTGGATAGTTGACTCAGAATGTTATATCACTAGTCCAGTAACAAAAACCACTGTGTCACTGATTCCTTTTAGGACTCCTGAGTCTGCAGTTATGTAACTGCATTGCGTTCACCCATTCTGCCAACCAACTCATTTAAAGTTATATTTCCTTCCACTTGATTAAATGGCATATTATTATGGAACAAAAACAGAATGTTGTCTTATACTCACCATTTAAATTCACATTGTCTGTCTTAGGCTGACTTTCTTTGTGTTCTGGCTGACATGTTTGGGGTCCCATGTCAATTGTCCCTATTACCATTGTGTGATGCATTACTGGCTGAATCACTCTGATTCCATAACCATTCTGCAAATTGGTAAATGTCACACTGTCATAACATTATGTTCCAGCTAAAACCAGAATGGAATTTATTGAAAAGTTAAGGTAATTACACAGAAGCAATGTATACAGCAAAAAATAAAAATAAAAATTGCGACAGGCAGGAAGTTTTGTTAGAGCCGCTTTTGGTATACCATAGTAATTTCACCATGAAAGCAGTGAAAAAGGCCGTGTTTATGCTCCTTCATGCACTTGCAGGAATGTTCTGCTGTTAAACCAATTGCAGTTCCAAGGCAAGTCCTCACAATATTTGATTTACTCAATGCACAATCTGTTCCAAAATAGCAAAAGGACCTGAATTTTATCCAACACTATTTTGTGACCTGAATTCCTGATGAATCTTTCTGTAGCAGTGATTCTACCACATACCTTGTTGACTTGCCTTCACTGAGTTAGTCCGTGCAAAGAGTTAATCAAAGATCTTAGAACTGATATATTCTGCTATGTATTCCCTTGAGGTGGAGAAGGTTATTCGAGGAGCAAAGAGAGCTGTTCTCAAAGTCTAGGCAAGCAAGACATTAATCATTTCAAATACTGAAATAAATAAGATGCCAACAGTCATTTTCTGATTGTTAAGTAGATATGTTTGCTTTAGGTATCTTATTGCCACACATCACATCACTAATATATGAAAGGCAGTGGTTAGAATAGACAAATAAATTACCTGTTGACTTTGTTGTTGCAGTAGAAAATGTTCTTTTAATTGGATAGGCCCGTAAATGGCATGGGCAAGAGGCAGAAATGACTTAAAAAGTGGAGAAATAATTGCAAAAGCCAAGGTCGTAGAAGCTACAACAGTGGAAAACATGAGAATAATTCAGTGGAGACCAATTTCTGAACCTGTAAATTATGAAGACAGTGTATGGAGAAGGCACCAATCGCTGGAAGAATCTTCGTCAGCTCTTCACAACAAAAAAAAAACCCATTTGTTTTGTTCCTTTTATTGCTCCCAGGAATGAGTCTGAAGCAGGAATCTATATCAAGCGGTGCTGTAAAGGATTTTGTATTGACATTTTGAAGAAAATTGCGAAGTATGTCAAGTTTACATATGATTTATATTTGGTGACAAATGGAAAACACGGGAAGAAAATCAACGGGACATGGAATGGCCTGGTTGGAGAAGTAAGTCAATTCTCTTTATTTGTTACCAACTAGAATCACCTCTGGTTGTGTATCACAATTAATGAGAAGCCACCAAGAGGTTCTTTGCATTCACGCAGATGTTTAGATGTTATGGCATTGTGTTAGTAACCCAATGTTAATTAGCTGAAACCCATCTTTTGGTAAGTTATAATCTTACATTGGATTAATTGTAGGATGCCATCTCAAAAAATGCCAATAAAGATTGTTGGTTTTAGAATCATAGAATCCCTACAGTGTGAAAGCAGGCCATTCTGCCCATCAAATCCACACTGACCCCCCGAAGACCATCCCAGCCAGATCTAACCCCCTACCCTATCCCCATGACTCTGCATTTCCCATGGCTAATCCACTTAGCCTGCACATCCATGGACACTATGGACAATTTAACATGACCAGTCCAGCTAACCTGCACATCTTTGGACTGTAGGAGGAAAACAGAGCACCCTGAGGAAACTGACAGATAGAAGGAGAATGTTCAAACTCCACACAGACAGTTGTCTGAGAGTGGAATCAAACCCAGGTCCCTGGCACTGTGAGGGAGCAGTGCTAACCACTGAGCTACTGTGCTATCCATGTTTTGGGGTTATGAAATTCAGTAAAAATCTAGCAAGTGTCCAACAAATACAGAGATGCTTTTTATTAATAAAGGACAGTTTGTAATTGACCTGATGAAGAATAAGGTAAGAAAATGTCTCTTTGAAAAAAAAAATTGCTATCTTAAATGCCCCTACTTGTAAATTCTAATCCCTTTGCATTAAATGGCAGCATTATTTTTGCCTTCCAAACTATGTGCTGTACCTGCATATTAAAATATGATTCATTTTCGAGGCACCCAGATCCCTCTGAACCACTGAGTTCTGTAATTTATCTCCATTCAATTACCTTTACATCTGGAATACAGTGCACAACTTTGGTCTCTCTATTTGAAAAAAAGATAAAGTTGTGTCAGATGCAGTTCAGAGAGAGTCCAATGAACTCATTCCTGGGACAATGGATTCATTTTATGAAGAAAGACTGAACCAATGGGCCTCTACCCATTGGAGTTTAGAAGAATGAGAGGTGATCTTACTATATTGTGTAAGATCCTGGAGGGATTGGAATATACAAGTAGGGACATTTAAAACAGCAATTTCTTTTCAAAAAGAGACATTTTCTTACCTTAATCTTCATCAGGTCAATTAAAAACTGTCTTTTTTATTTAAGAAAAGGATCTCTACATTATCCTATTGTGGGAGAGAATAAAACTAGGGCTGAAGATTACTATTAAACTCAAAATGTTAACTCTGTTTTTCTCTCTCCACAAATGCTGCCAGACCTGCTGAGTTCTTCCAGCAATTTCTTACTTTTATTTCAGCTTTCTGATATGTGTAGTAATTTATTTTTATTTTAGAATGAGGAGACACAGCTTCAGAATAAGATGAGATAGCAAGAACTGCAGATGCTGGAGTCAGAGATAACATTGTATGGAGCTGGAGAAGCACAGCAGACCAGGCAGCATCAGAGGAGCAGGAAAGTTGACATTTCGGGTCAGGACCCTTCTTCAGAAATGGGGAGGAGGAAGGGAGCTCAGAAATAAATAGAGAGGAGGGGTGGGGCTGGGGAAGGTAGATGGGACAATAATAAGTGAGTGCAGTTAGGGAGTGGTGGGGATTGGTCAGTGAGATGAGAGGGGCAGAATCAATATGATTCCTTGGTCTTCAGTGAAATCTATTTGACTCTCCTACCTGATCTGGACAACACCTGATCATGTCGTTGGCTCTCCGTATAAAATAGGTGACAGTAATTTGGCAACTGTTTTTACAGCCCACTCTGTTTTCTGTCTCATTTAGACCACTTGTCAACAATTCCACAAAGGGGTTTGGCGACGAAGTTGAAACAAAGAGTTTAGGAGGAAATTGTTAACAGAGAGTGCTGAACTTCCTGCTACATGCAACGATTGAAGCATACAGCATTGAGGGATATACCAGGGAGAGGTGGAGAAGCACTGGGATGGAGGGATGAGAGGCCTATTTCTGTGCCAAATATTGTTTGTACCCCATCCATTGAAAAAAACTCATTTCACTCACCCATTAATATAAAGATGTGCAGGTTAGGTGGATTGCCCATATTAAATTGCCCATAGTGTCTAGGGATGTGCAGGCTAGGTGAATTAGCCATGGGTTTCAGGGATAGGGTAGGGGGGTGGGATGCTGTTTGGAGGGCTGGTGTGGAGTTGATAGGCCAAATGGCCTGCTTCCACACTGTGTAGGCGTTCTACATGATTTTTAACCTTCCTGTACTGAAGGGAATAAATACTTTGTGTGATCTGTCCACATAAACTCATGGGGTTATACCAATGGACTGATTATTGGGAAATGGCTAGTGTCATAGCTAATGTTCACCTTTATAAAAGTACTCCTTTCTATTTCCAGGTGGTAAGGAAGCAGGCACAGATGGCTGTTGGCTCATTAACCATTAATGAAGAACGATCGGAGGTGGTGGACTTCTCAGTCCCTTTTATAGAGACTGGGATCAGTGTAATGGTGTCTCGGAGCAATGGAACAGTGTCACCCTCTGCTTTTCTGGGTAACTGGCTTAAAGTTCAGCACGCCTTCATTTTATTTGTGGTCAAGGACATGCCAATTTGAGTAATTTCAGTTCGAGACTTGACTAAATAGAATGTTTCTTTGTGACACCAATCAAGGTAATTTCAGTCTCTAGCTGTCCTGATCATCATGATCCTCAGAATCCCCAAGATGTCTCAGAAGAAGTCATGCCTTCTTAGTCCGATTGTTCTGAGTTGAATATACATCAGTCCTGGAACACAAAATCATAAGACCCTGCAATGCCACACCGAGGCAGTAACACTGTACTGAAGGCAATGCCATTTTTTGGATGAGACATTAAACCAAGGTCCAGCATGGGCTTTAAGATATCCCATTGCACTTTTTTGAGGAAGCACAGAGTTATCCATGATGTTCTGACCAATATTTAACCTTCAATCAAAAATGCAAAAATGCATTATCTGGTCATTATCACATCATTGATTTTGGAAGCTTGCTGCATTCAAATTAACTGTCATGTTGTAACAGTGACCAAATTTCGAACATCTCATTAGCCACAAAACACTTGGAGATTCCTGACAGCTGTGAGAGGCACCATAAAATTGTAAGCCTTCCTTCCTCACTTCTTTCCTCTTGTCTTCCTTGTCATCTTCCTCCTCCCTCAGCCCTCCCTTCCTTGATCACAACATTACCCTGAACGTCATTGGCCCTCTTGTTCAACATAGAAAGGAATTTCTATTCTCAACCTTGTTGATGCCTTTCCAAATACTATTTCTTTGCTTGTTACAAAATTACCAGCAGGACCCAAGTCAGTGCCCGTGATAATTAAAATCTGTGCATCGTGAAATCTGGGTTTTCACATTTTGGGGTGTGCCTTCCATCTTTTGCAATAGAGCTTTGACTGAAAACCACAATACTTAATGATAGACAACTCCATTCTATAACGAGTTTGGTTGAAGGATTCCTTCTGATGTTGAGAAGTGTAGCAAATGACAGCCATGCTAGTGGTATCCCTAGAATAAATTTGAGAAAAATACCTTAATTTAAGTAGTTCACTGAGGTGAAGATTCATGCTATTCTTGTTCAAGATATACTCCACGTTTGTGTGGTGACGAAAGGTATTACTGAGCTGATTTGACGGTCATTCTCTCCATGATACTCACTATCTCTGTAACAGCAGTGTTTTGGGTGCAGGGGGATTAATGTATAATGAGTTGATGCTATGGACTCTAACACTTTGCTTTCCGGTGCAACAGAGCCATTCAGTGCAGATGTCTGGGTGATGATGTTCGTAATGCTCCTGATTGTCTCTGCTGTCGCAGTGTTTGTCTTTGAATACTTCAGCCCTGTGGGATACAACCGATGTCTGGCTGATGGAAGGGGTAAGCTGCTGTATTTGTGCCATTGATCTCTTAGGCAGCCTCTTATTCTATATATAAAACATCTTGCAGCTGGATTTGAATGGAATGCTTGCTGTAACCCAATTACAGAGTGGCAGTAAACAATTGTGTTTGCTGCCTCACTTCAACAGATTTTTCCTGAAGCAAGGGATCTGTTGAAATCTACACTGCTCTCCAAATCTGTATATCAAACTTCATCAATTAGATTCCAGCCTGTATGTCTCATACACACTTATATATCTATTGTTCCACTCTTAATCCACCCATTTTTTTTAATTCACTTGTGGAATGTGGATATCGTTGGCTAGCCAGCATTTTATTGCCTGCCCCTAGTTGCCTTTGGGAAGGTAATGGTGAGCTGCCTTCTTGAACCACTGCAGTCCACATGCTGTAGGTTGACACCCTTAGGGAGGGAACTCCATGATTTCAACCCAGCGACAGTGAAGGAACAGCAATATATTTTCAAGTCAGGATGGTGAGAGTCTTGGAGGGGAACTTGCAGGTGATGTTGTTCCCATATATCTGCTGCCCTTATAGATGGAAGTGGTCGTGGATTTGAAGAGTGCTGTCTAAGGATTTTTGGTGAATTTCTGCAGGGTATCTTATGGATAATACATGCTGCTACTACTTATCATTGGTGACTGGACCTTTTTGATCTTTTGTTCAGGGTGGTGCTATATTTTGATTAAATTGTCTTTATAGCACCACCCTGACCCCTCGGATTATATTCCAGTCTGTAGCTCACACCGAGTTCTGTGTTATTCTCTAGACAACATAAACTGTATTTAATTTTGGACTGCTCCTAGTTAAATGTTATTTTTATTGTAATCCACCCAAACCCCGTTCGTTGTTGCAATTATGTGGTCTTATAAGCTATGTTTTTAAATTTAGGGTAAACAAAAGGGGTCATATGATGTGTTCTGAAGTCAGCCTGAGTGGTTAGAGATCAAAGGAGAGTTTGAATCATTTTCCTGGGAAGAAGGTGCAAGACGTATTTACTTAGAAACAATGGCAGCATTGACCGAGTTCAAAATTGATAAACTCTTAGGCTCCAAGACCCAGAAAGGTGCTGAGGTTGTGTACAATCATGCTGTAAACTCTCTACTTACCCTTACGATGTAAGAGAGTTGGGGCTAAAATTGGTTAACCAACAGGGGAATGGGTCTGGGTGGGATGCTCTGAGGGTCGGTGTGGACTTGTTGGGTCGACAGTCCTGTTTCCACACTGTAGGGATTCTATGAGATTTCTACCTGAATGCAAAGTTGATGTGTTACACATTGAGATAGGAAAGAGGGCAGAAGAAGCCATGTTTGAGATTAGGTTACAGGGTTCTTTAAAAATCATAGACCAGCAGAAGGTTCTGTGTGGTCAGTAGAAAGAATGAGCTTTACAACGTTTCGAACTACCACTGCTAGAGCTAGGATGGAGACAGTCTGAGTCAAAGACACTCATCCTGCCACCTTCTAAGAATTTGTTCTTGAGTAGGAATCAGGGGAAGACACATCATCAGAACAGGCTTTACTGCTGTTAATAGATTTATGAAATTCTCTGGAAACAGTGGAATCCATCTTGAGACAGGTACTCGAAGTTACCACTGAGCGAAACTGGAATAAGGAGAAGCTGGGAGCAACTGCGGTCTGATTGCTATATATCCTGTAGCTGACCTAAGAGCGTGTTGGCGAGTCAATCCATTGTGAAACTAACTCCGGACTACCTGTACAAAAACAGAAATTGCTGGAAAAGCTGAGCACGTCTGGCAGCATTTGTGGAAAGAAATCAGAGTTACCATTTTGAGTCAAGTGATCCTTCCTGAGCAAGAGTACGCTTGAACCAAAACATTAACTCTGACTCCTCTCCACAGACCTGTTGAGCTTTTCTAGCAATTTCAGCTTTTGTTTCTGATTTACAGCATCCATAGTTTTTTTTAGTTTTCATCCAGACTTTCTGTTATCCTGTTAGAACCATCTTGAGCTCCGAAATTAAATTCAAATCTCTAACATACTCCCAGGTATTTTTCTCTTTCCAAGTTGAGGTACTTGGAATAACCTAAATGGTCAACTCATTGTCAAAATCTGCTCCCTAGCCTTCTAGCAGTAGATTCAGCTTACAGCACAGTGGGGCAGCTACAATTTCCCTCAACTGGACATGTCCCCCCTGGTCACTGCTGTAATACATGTCCTATGAGCATCTTATCAGACCTTGGATTAAATCGGATGTCAACAATGTGATACTGAGTGAGAAGCCAATGGCTTCCAGCATTCATGGGCCTGTACCCTCACAAAGCCTTCACTCAGATCGGATAATGGTGGGGCCACAGCTTTGAAACCATTAACCTATCACGTATCTTGTCCTGCAGAACCAGGAGGGCCTTCTTTCACTATTGGCAAAGCCATCTGGCTGCTCTGGGGCCTTGTTTTCAACAACTCGGTGCCAGTCCAGAACCCAAAGGGAACCACGAGCAAGATTATGGTGTCAGTTTGGGCCTTCTTCGCTGTGATCTTCTTGGCCAGTTACACAGCCAACCTTGCTGCATTTATGATCCAAGAGGAATATGTGGACCAAGTATCAGGCCTGAGTGATAAGAAGGTAAGGTTCCAGCTACCTCCAACTCAGACCTTGAATAGCTGAGTGACTGTTCCCTATAAATTATTGATTTGATATCAGAAAACCAATGTTTCTTTATTGGTTAGCGAACGTGGCATACTGTGAATTCGGCTTCACATACTTCCTGATCTGGGAATTAAGATTTACTTTAATTTCTTTTAAAAGACTCACAATGGTGTACCCTAAGATTTGCACAAATAAATGAGTTCGTGAAAGAGCAATGAGATTTTTCTGCATTATTATTTGTACATACTCAGTACTGTCACTATTTTATCAAATATAGCCTTGGTATATTGGCTTGGATTACTGGAAGCACCTTTTCCTTGGACAGGGTAGCTACATCAGTATCCAAGAATTGGAACTTGGGGATCTAGAGGGACTTGCTGTGTTCAGCTTGGGGTCTGAGGACAGGATTAGCAGCAGCAGTGGGGCCCACAGTTTCTATCCCATCCCTTCTTCTTCAGTGCAATTGGTTTCACCAGTGACAAGGAAGTGGAGAGGAACACAGGAGCAATACTTTACAGGGTAACCCAGACTATCAGAGCTAGGTGCATGCATGTGCGTGAAACACTGAGCTTGTGGAAGAGACACGAAAGGAATTATTATACCTGGACTTGCAAGGATGGAAACCCTATGGGACTGGTAAAATACCCATTTATGGCCAGGCTCAGTATTCTCTGTTATTGTTTTTGAAAAATGGATTCGGTTAAAATTACTGCTCGCACTTAGACTATTCTCAAGATGTTGGTCTCATTGGTAAGGCTGGCCTGTTTTTGCATATCCCTCAGTTCCCCTGGGAAAGTAGCAGTGGGCTTTTTTCTTGAGAACTTCTGCAGCTTTTAATTCATTGGCCCCTAAATGTTTGGCTTCTATTTTACAAAGTCCATGAGTTTGCATTTGTTTTTAAAATCACTCCATGGGCTCGCCTCTCCTTACCTTCTAATCTCTTCTGGCCCTCCAACCTTCCAAGATGTCTACCCAGCTCACCTTCTAACCTCTTGTATATTCCCTGTTTTTACTTGCTCCACCATTTAGGTGACATTGCTTCAGCTGCCTGCGCCCTAAACTGCAAAATTGCCTCCCTAAAACTCTCCTCCTCTCTTTTCACCTTTAACAGACTCCTTAAACCCACGTTTTTGAGCAAGCTTTTGGTAATTGGGTATGCTTGTCTTTATTGGTCAATGCATTGAGTACAGAAGTTGGGACGTCATGGTGCAGCTGTACAGGACATTGGTGAGGCCACTCTTGGAATACTTTTCATTTAATTCTGGTATCCCTGCTATAGAAAATATGTTGTTAAACTTGACAAGGTGCAGAAAAGATTTACCAGGATGTTGTAAGGTTTAAGCTATAGAGAGAGACTGAATAGGTTGGGGCTATTTTCCCTGGAGCATCAGAGACTGAAGGGTGACCTTTAGAGATTTATCAAATCATGAGGGGCATGGATTGAGTGAATAGTTAAAATCTTTTTCCAAAGGGCAGGGGAGTCCAAAACTAGAGGGTGAGAGGGGGAAGTTTAAAAGGAAGCTAAGGGGCAACTTTTTAAGCAGAGGGTGGTGCGTGTATGGAATAAACTTCCAGAGGAGGTGGTGCAGGTGGGTAAAATTACAACATTTAAAAACATCTGGATAGGTACATGAATAGGAAGTGTTTAGAGGGATAGGGGCCAAATGCTGGCAAATTGGACTAGATTAATTTAGGATGTCTGATTGGCATGAATGAGTTTCACTGAAGGGTCTGTTTCCATGCTATATAATTCCATAACTGTAACTGGCCGATTACTTTAGATGTGAAATTTTGTTGAATTTTTAAAAAAAAAAAATTTTCATGAGATGTGAGACTCACAGGCTGGATCAGCATTTATTGTCCACCCCTAGTTGCCCTGGTGAAGTAGCTGCCTTCTCTAACTGCTTCAGTCCTTGGGGTGTAGGGACACTCACAGTTCTGTTTGGAAGCGAGTTCCAGGATTTGAACCCAAAAACAGTGAAATAGTGCCAAGTCAGGATGGTGTGTGGCTTGGAGGGGAATGATAATTTTTATTGGGGCTTATGGTAAGGTGGGTGCCAAGTCACAAGTGGCAGATTTAATTGGTCGAGTTTTGCTCTGGGAGGAATTTCATTATCAAAATATATTCACTTCTTTGACTGTTATGGTATCCCAGAGGCACTTCCTAAGCTTTTATTTAATACAAAGCAGGAAGTTTTCAGTCCCTTCAAACCAACATGCCCTCTAAGCTGCATGGACATGGGAAGGTCGGGAAAAGTTAGAGGAAACATAGCTGAGAACATTTTTCAAGGTACCATATAAATGCACATCATTGTTATTTTTACAGTTAAGTGGCTTTCCAGATTACTTCAGAAGGCATTAGAACTCAACCGTGCCAGAGTGAGACTGGAATCACATATCGGGCAGAGTGGGTACAGATGGCAGGTTGAGAACATGAATAAATCAAAGGGATTTTGTAACAATCTAACAGCTTCATAGTGACATTTACTGATACAGTTTCTCTTTTAAAATGTTCTGGAGGATTATCAGTCCAAACCTCCACATCACTTTTCAAATCATATGGCTACACAGTAGTGTGACCTGTGTGCATGAGTGGCCTCCCCACGGATATCTATCTGAATCTCAGCCAGAGTCAGTTTGCCTTTTCTTTTGCTCCACAGTTTCAAAGACCAAATGATTTTTCTCCTCCTTTCCGGTTTGGGACTGTTCCCAATGGAAGCACCGAGAGAAACATCCGGAACAATTACTTTGAGATGCACAGCTACATGACTAAGTACAACCAGAAGTCGGTTTTGGATGCATTAATAAGCTTGAAGGCAGGGTAAGAATTCTATGAAATCGAATTCTTGTAGGGGCTAGTGCTAAGGTGGGTGCCATGTCATGAATGGTAGATTTAATTGGTCCAGTTTTGCTTTGGGAAGAGGTTCGTTATCACAATATTGTTTGTTCCTTTGTCTGTTACTGTTATACTCCAGGCACATCCTAAGCTAATTTTGAATTAATACAACACAGAGGTTTTGCCAGCCAGTTAGGTTTTCATCTTCTGTTTGTGTTTTGATCAGTTTGTGGTTAAAGCTTTCTCATGAACATAGAATTAAAAATGTTGTTATAATTGCATAGGCACAGATTTTAATCTGGTTCTTCTATCCAGTCCCTAGGAGCTGCTCATCAGACAGCAGGAAGGTTTATCCTTGATATGAGAGAGATGGCTATAATGGACAAATTACTGTGTGCTCCTGCCCTCTGTTTCAGTGGTTCACAGGTTCAATCCCTACTCTAGAGACATGAGCACATAACCTGAATGGCTCAGCTCTAATTATAAAGCTTTGGCCTAAATTCTTGTAGGAAGGGTAACAGCTTCTCCCTATCGTTTATCCTTTTAAACACCTGATTTACTTCACCCCCTTTGAAACTCAGGGAACGCTGGCCACTTTTATGCAAGTGTGGCTCGCAATTTAACACTTCATTCCCCAGTAATCCTGAAAATAATTAGAAGGAAGGGAAATAACTGCAGTCTGTGATGCACTAAATAGAAAAACATAGTTATGAGTCTCACAGATGCTGCAATGAATCTGAAGTTGAGTTTTAAAAAGTTGATCTGGTGTGCTAAACATATTTCTTTTTATTCATTCAAGAGATGGGAACGTTGTTGTATTTGAGGTAGAAGACTGCTCTGACCAATCCTCTTCTTTGGCTGAGATGGGTCTGGAAGATCAGACATGATTGAATCTTAATAAGAAGTAGCTGTTATCAAGATGTAGATTATTGCATGATAGCAATTAGGTGCACGCTACATTAGCTCATCAGGCATTGCTGCTGAGGCTATCAAAAGACTTCAAATGTTGTGAAGCAATAGTACTGTCCCTAACTCTAAGCCAGAGGATCTCTTAAATCATAGAATCCCTACAGGGTGGAAGCAGGCCATTCAATCCATCAAATCTGCACCAACCCTCCAAAGAGCATCCCACCCAGACCCAACCCCCTACCCTATTCCTGTAATCCTGCACTTCCCATGGCTGAATCACCTAGCTTGCACATCCCTGGACATCATGGGGTAATTTAGCATGGCCAATCCACCTAACCTGCACACCTTTGGATTGTGGGGGACACATAGAGTATGCACAGACTCCACACAGACAGTCACCTAAGAGTGAAATTGAGCCCAGATCCGTGGTGCTGTGAGGCAGCAGTGCTAACAACTGTGCCACCCTAGCTGTGGGTTCAAGTCAGACAAGTGTCCCAGATATGAAATGGGCTGATTGAAATAAAATATGAGCTGTTCCCTCCTTTAGACGGAGATGGGCACCGCAGGGTCTGGGTACATTACCTCCCCCTATAATACTATTTGAGGTGTCTTGTAGTGCAGTGGTAGTGTCCCTACCTCTGGGTCAGAAAACCTAGGTTTCAGCCCCACCTGGCCCAGAAGTGTGTCATGACATGTCCAGACAGATTAAAAATAATTTACTTGGAAATATGGTGGCACAGTGGCAATATCACTGGACTAGCAATCCAGAACCCAGTCTAATGTTCAAGAGTTCTTGTGGTGCAGTGGTAATGTCCTTACCTTTCAGCTATGAGATCCATATTCAAGTCCCACCTACCACAGATGTGTGTCATGACATGTTTGAAAAGGCTGTTGAAAAGTATTTACAAGGAGACCCATGGATATAACTCTTTAATCTAGAAATCGTAGAACCCCTACAGTGTGGAAGCAGGCCATTCAACCCATTGAGTCTACAGTGACCCTCTGAAGGTCAGCTTACTCAGACCCACCCCATGACCCAACACTTCCCGTAGCCAATCCACCCTAACTTGCACATTTTTGGACTGTGGGAGGAAACTGGAACACCTGGCAGAAACCCATGCAGACACGGGGAGAATGTACAACCTCACACAAACAGTCTCCCAAGGAATCCGAGTCCCAGGTGGTGTGGGGCAGCAGTGCTAACCAGCAAGCCACTTTGCTGCCCCTCGACAAGCCCTAAGATGTTCTACCTTAACCCCACCCATTTCAGCATGACGTGAACAGATTGGGTGAAGCTTATTACAGTCTCCGACATTAACTCTTTGAGAACCATTATTTGATACAGCAGACGTCACTAACAAAGTCAGCTCATCGTTTATCCCTAATAACCCTTAGATTCGGTGGGATAGCTGAGTACTTTGCTCAGCCATTTCAATAGTATATGTAGTTCAGACCGGGTAAACACAGTGGCTTTTCTTCCCTTAAGGGCCTTAGTGAAACATTTGGAGTTAGTTGTACAATACTGTCTTGGTCACCATTACTGATAATGGCTTTTTATTCTAGATTTATTCAACTGAATTTAAATTTCTTAAATGGTACAGTGGGGTTTGAATTCATATCTCCATATTATTATTCCAGGATTTTGTATTACTAATGCAGTAACATAGCCACTGTGTCTTCTTAGCTATTCTAAAATAAGCCTCTGTCCACAGAGATGCCCTATTTTGGAAGCTGACACTTTGGAAAAACACTTCGGCCTTTTCAGAAGGATGATAGTCCGTGCCTCACTTTCGATATTGAACTCATAGCTGAACCTGTTGGATTTCATGTTTTTAAGGCAAAGATAGATAGATTTTTCAACAGTAAAGGAATTAAGGGTTATGGTGAGTGGGTGGGTAAGTGTCAGTCCACAAAAAGATCAGCCATAGTCTTATTAAATGGCGGAGCAGGCTTGATGGGCCAGACGACCTACTTCTGCTCCTATTTCTTATGTTCTTATGTTCTATTAAAAAAATGGGCTCCCCCCACATCCTTTTATATTAGTACACTTAGAGGATTTACCTCCAACTGTTGGCAGGGTCCAGAAGACTGTCTATCTGAACTTCCTCATGGACACTGCCAAAGGAAACAATGGTAAAATTGCAGTGAATACCCTTTATTCATCTTCTGCAACAGAAATGATATGTTCACAAGTCAACATATGAAGAAAAGTGATTTTTTTTGGTTTGTTTTGTATATGAAGAAAAGTATCTGATCTTGGGAACACCCAGGGATCTCACTGTGGGACCCTATTTTGATTATGTGTGATCGAGGCTACATGACTTTCCTTTGGTTAAAACATTGCACTAGCTCTCACTCCTTTCTTCTGCGGATTTATGTTCAAGAGGCAGCAGAGGAACTCTCCTGGTGCCTTGGTCAACAGTTCCCCCTGCACAAACACTGCCAGAAAGCAGTTGGCCATTCAGTGATTCATGGGATAGTGATAGGTGAAAATGGGCCTTTATAACAAAAATAACTCACACGTTGCCACCCTTCTGAGGAGAGGTCCCATAAAGGCAGCAATGTTTCTTTCTTTGTGATGTTCATGATCACTAGAAACTTGAACTCTGATCCATGTTTCCTCGCCCCTGCAGGAAGCTGGATGCTTTTATCTATGACGCAGCTGTGCTGAATTACATGGCAGGGAGAGATGAAGGCTGCAAGCTTGTGACGATTGGCAGTGGCAAGGTATTCGCAACCACTGGTTATGGCATTGCCATCCAGAAAAACAGCGGCTGGAAACGTCCAGTGGACCTTGCCATCCTGCAGTTATTTGGTGACGGTAAGAGAGAATTCAATCCTTCTACATCTGTGCAATAACCAGGCAAAGGATGTGAAGTGTGCAGAATCAAATTGAGCAAGGCAGCAGTGTAGCTGATGTGGAGAATGGGAGGTTGAGTAGAACCTGATTAGATCAGAGACCTTTAATTATGGAACCTTGAGTTCAATCTGTACTAATATCCTCATGGCAGGACCCCAATGTTTTCTCAATTAATATGCATAAACACACTTTAATGGGAGTGCTAAATGTATTAACACGTTGACATCTGTAATGAATGTGGTAACACAGTGAAATCAATGACGAATGCCTTAATGCTGTGTCATATCAGTAATTAAGGCGTGTTAATGTGAGATATCAGTGTTGAGTGTTCACACGGTGGGATATCAGTAAAGAATGTATCATCACCATGTGATAATGTTGTGAGGTATCAATAGTGAATGTGTTAACACTCTGTGATATCAATAATGTGAGATAACAGCAATGAATGTGTTAGTGCTGTGCAACGCATGTGTAATAAAGTTCTGAAAGCAATAATGAATTTACTGTGATAGCAGGAGTCGATGTATTAATGCTATGTTATTAGTGATAAATATGTTAGCCATGTGAGATACCAGTAATGGAAGTGCTAAAACTGCATGACATTAAAAATGAAAGTGTTGACGCTGTTTAATATTACATGTGTTATTGCTGTTCAGTACCGGTATTGGAGGAGCTAAAACCACGTAATACTAGTAATGGAAGCAGTGTGGCTTCTCTAATGCAAGTTTTGAATGGACCTAAATTTTCGCAGGAACAGAAAGATTCTCAGGCTTAGCCAAAGTGGCACTGCAGTCCTGATTCTGGATGTTCTTCTCCCAAGTCTGACACCCACCATCAGGGGATGATGTCAAAAGATGTACAGGTTAGGTGGATTGACCATGTCAAATTGCTCATAGTGTCCAGGGATGTGCCGGCTAGATGGATTAGCCATGGGAAATGCAGAGTTACAAAGATAGGGTGGGGTGCTCTTTGGGAGGGGTCAGTGTAACTCGATGGGCTGAATGACCTCTTTCCACATTATATGGATTCAATGATTCAATGAGGGCTGCTTAGAGGGAAGCAGAGCAGGTTCTAGATTGCACATCCATGATTCACCGATATAGCTACACATCTAAAAGTGTAAGTCCCTTCAAACAGGCCTAGTATTTTTATTATTGAAAACAAAACATACTCGAAATCACAGCAGGTCAGGCAGCATCTAGGAGAGACAGCAAGTTAATATTTCGAGTGTAGGTGACCCTTCATCAGACCCGATGAAGCTTTTTGTTATTGGTTTGTCCATTGCATGATGGTTGCACTTTACAGCTTTGAAGGAAGAGGTCTAAAGCCACTGGAGTTGTTTAGACATACGGGTTACCATTTTAGCTCGATTCTTTAGGAGAGATAATGTGCCTTTCGGGACTGTTAAGAGTAGGCATGAATGTGTACAACGGGTCAATAGGATATTTGGAACCATCAAAAATTTCAGACAATCGCAGAAAGTGATTACAGTCATTCCGAGAGCTTTCGGCCCATCATGTCTACACCAGTTTTTCAAATGAGCATTGTCAGCAAGCGCTAATCACCTGCTTTTTCCCATAACCTTGCACATTATTTCTCTCCAAATAATCATCCAATTCCCTCTTGAATGTCTCAGTTAGACTCCTGAGGTCTGCCCAGGGTGGATACATAGTAAGTTGTCAAAGACAGTGTAAGGGCAAAGGCAGTGGGTAGGGTCATGGGATGGCATGAGTTAGCACTAAGTTGACATGGGGCTATTTAGGGCTGTGTGGTGAGTAGAGACATAGGTTGGCATGGAGAGTATGAGGAGCCATGGGGATGGATGGAAGGCATGGAATGGCATGAGTTGGCATAGATGTACATGGGGAGTATGGGGGATATGAGGGACAAGGGCTAAAGGCCTATCCTTTCATTTTATTCTTTTTCTTAGAAGTGCCAGCATACCCAGGCTAGCCTCTTACATATTCCACCAGTGTGCATCTGGCAGCATCTTTGGCTGCTCCTATCCTGTTTCTGGGGGGTAATATGGGCCCAATTCCTGTTAACACTCAGCAACCTAAGAATAAATTTCAAACATGTGGGGCACTTTTCCCAAGTCAAGTTTGCAAAATTGCATGTTTTTCCATTCTAAATTCCTGATACTGGAGAGTGAAGATTCAGCCCACTTATTAAGTGTGTGAAAGCTGTTTTACCCGCAATGAACGTGTTAATAGTGTATGAGTTCATGCATGATGTGCTACAGTCATGGGATCTTTGTAAATAATGTGTTAACATTGTATGATATTGGTAATGTATGTGTTAACACTGCATAATCTTAGTAGCGAATGTCTCAGGAAAGTGTGGAGAATACCAAGCTGTAAACACTTATGCTTTACACTGTCCACTTAAATTCATAAATTCCCCTACAGTGTGGCAGCAGGCTATTCATGCGCACCAACCATCTGAAGGGCATCCCACCCAGATCCACCACCCATCCCTCCCCCCCGCCCATCCCTGTATTTGCCATGGGCAATCCAATTGGTTGCACATCACTGGACATTGGGCAATTTAGCATGGTCAATCCAACCTGCATATCTTTGGATTGTGGGAGGAAACTGTGCAAATGTGGGGAGAATGTGCAAACTCCACGCAAACAGCTAGCCAAGGGTGGAATCAAACCCAGGTTGCTGGTACTGTGAGGCAGCAGTGCTAACCCCTAAGCCACCATGCAGGCCACTTTTTAACCTTAGCTAATCAAGGCAAGTATCCCATATGCCTTTTAAACCACTTTATCCATCTGTTCTGATACCTTAAGGGACTGGTGGACATCTACAAAAATGTCCCTCTGATCTTGGTGCTTTCCATGTTCCTACTGTTTGTTTACTGTCAATATAAAAGACAGTTGGTGTCTTAAGGATAGCTAATCAGCATTTCTACCTGGATACAAGGCCCCTGTGATTCACATGATCATGGTGGTGGATTTTGAGAGGTGAAGGTACTGACATAGGTAGTCTGCCAAGATCCAGGAGACAGGGAGCAGCTGAATGCTCAATGGTTTACTGTATAAAAATAATGGTGGGAGTTCACACTTCGATTGAAAAAAAATTGTGGGAATTTGAAATGAGGCTGGAAAATGTGCCTAGCTTAGCCTAGACAGAGGATCATGAGAAACATCCCTTACCATAAAAGACAGTTCTGAGATTAAAACTTACCAGGCTGGGAAATGAAAAGAACAGACGTAAACCCTCAGGATAACACAGTGTGGAGCTACAGGAGCATAGCAGGCCAGGCAGCATCAGAGGAACAGGAAAGTTGACGTCTCGAGTCGGAACCCTTCTTGGGTCCCGACCCGAGACGTCAACTTTCCTGCTCCTCTGATGCTGCCTAGCCTGCTGTGCTCCTCCAGCTCCACACTGTGTTATCTCTGAGTCCAGCACTGGCAGTTCTTACTATCTCTGAGTAAACCCTCGGGAGCTAGGAATCGATTTGAACAAGATCTGAGAAAATTGAATGACTACACAATGGACAGTGTAAGGTTAACCTCTGAAGTTTTTTTTTAAATTAGTTGTGTTAGTAATAAAAGAGAAAGATTCTGTTCTGTAATTTGAAGTTTAAGTTGTCTTCAATAAACCCATTTAGACAATAGCATTTTTAATATAAAAACAAAGAACTACGGATGTTAGAAATCTGAAACAGAATCAGAAAGTGCTAGAGAAACAGAGTCAACATTTCAAGCCCAGCGACCCTTTGTCGGCTTTGAAAATGTTCACAACAGCAAATGTTTTAAAATATGGATTCATCTTTCATGTGTTATCAACCCGAAGTTCAAATTTCTCCTTAAAAATGATCAATCTCTATGCAGATTGTACCAAACTGGGAACTCTTGTGGGATTTTAAATCCACAGGGTCAGATGAGTGCATTGGATTTAGCCAGAGTTTATAGGAACAAGATTTCACCTTTCATTGTGTGTATTGTCATTGGCAGCAGCCATTGCTCACTAACATTTATGATTGTCCACCTAGGAATTTGTATCTCGCTGCTCAGGGATTCTGTGGGTCCTTGTGTAGCTGATGAGCCTCACCCTAGAGTTGCATCTCCAACCACACACTGGCAGGTATTTTCGGGAGGTGGAGTTGGTGCTTGGCCTTGAGACCACTGGCATTCCTTTCTCCGCTTCTTTTTCCATACTTCTGTATTTATTGTAGAGTTAAAATGGCTATACCCATGGCTAAAGCATTCTGTGTGTGAGAGACAGGACTTATCTTTGAGTGCCTTGCAGCAGTTAACAAAGATAACAGCAGAAGAGTTGGAAATTGACTTCCAAGTAGGCAGTCAGAAGTTAAAAACAGATGAGATAATGACTCAACATTTGAACCTTGAAGAAGAAAGAGGCAATTCAGATAAAAAACACAAATTGGGTTAGTCAGGATTCAGTTGAGAATGAAACCCCTTATAAAGATAGAAACAAGAATAGACCACTTGACCCACTGAGTCAGCTCCATTACTCAATAAGATCATGGATGGTCTGATTACTCCATGTTTCTGCCTGCCTCCAAAAAAACATTCACTTCTTGGTCAAGAATCTATCTACCTCTGCCTTAAAAATATTCAAAGTCTCTGCTTTCACTGTCTTGGAGGAAGAGCATTCCAAAGTTTCACAACTCATCTCATCCATGCTTTCAATGGGCAAGCCGTTATTTTGTAATTTCAACCTGAGTTTCAGGTTGTCCCACAAGAGGAAACGTTTTCTTCAAATCTACCAACTCAAGATCCTCAGAATATTAAATATTTCAACCAAGTTGCCTCTTACTTTTCTAAACTCCAAAGGAAACAAACCTCTCCTGCACAACGGTGCTTCATAAGACACCTGGCCATTTCAGGTATTAATCTAGTAAACCTTCTCTGAACTGCTTCTAACACATTTTTATCCATCCTTAAATAAGGAGACCAATAGTGTGTACAATATTCCAGATGTGGTCTTATCAGTGCCCTGTGTAACTGTAGTCTAACCTCCATACTTTTGTATTCAATTTCTCTTGGAAAAAAACCAGTCTATTAGCTTTCCTAGTTACTTGCTGAACCTGCATACTAATTTTTTCCCTTCATGTTCTTGGATACCCAGATCCCCCTGCAACTCAGAGTTGCACAAATTTGAAATGTATTAAGAAATTAAAGCTTAAGCTCAATGATGTCAGAACATCGTAAGGGTTACCATTGAGAGGAAATTGGATTGGATGAGCTATATAAATGCTGTTGTAAACTAACAGCTCAGAGGCTACAACTTCTGGGTAACTCACCTCTCCCCAAAATCTGGCAGTTAGCTACAGAGTTCAAATCAGGAGTGTGATAATGTACTGTCCATGTTCCTAAATGTGGCTCTGACTATACTTAAGAAGCTAAACACCATCCATGACAAAGCAGCCTATGTGATTATCACCTCAAATACCACCTTCAACAAAGAGGCCATTTGTCCCATCGGGTCTGCGCTGACCTACTGAAGGGTGTCCCATCCAAGCAAAGCCCTACCTTATCCCCACATTTCCCATGGCTAATCCCCCTAACCTACATATCTTTGGATTGTGGGAGGAAACCAGACCACCCAGTGGAAACCCATGCAGACACGAGAAGAACGTACAAATTCCACACAAACAATCACCCCAAGGCTTTAATCGAAACTGTGTCCTCAGCCCTGTAAGGCAGGGTGTGCTAATCACTGAGCCACCATGCTGCCCATAGTCCTCAATCACATCCTGCAGTAAGCTTACCTGCCACCACCTCAGCATAACCCCAGATTGACATGAGGTTGTAAAGGCCACCTGGCTGCTCAGAATGAATAAGGCCAACAGAGCAGATGGAATCCGTACCAAAATACGGAAATATGGTGGAGAAGCACTCTTGGCATGATCACGTGACCTATTCTCTGTTATCAGAAAGGAGGAAATCATGCCAATGAATGACCAAGACTCTGCAATTATAGGCACCTTCAAAGAAAGGAGAAAAGACTTCATTGCAGTAGCTACATAGGAGTCTCCCTGCTGTCCAACACAGAGAGGATCATTGCTAAAATTCTCTTCCCAGGGGCTGAAGAGGTCCTACTGGAGTCATAATGCAGATTCAGTCCATCAAGAGGCTCAGTGGACATGATCTTCACTGCAAGACAAGCCCAAGGAAAATGCAGAGAGCAGCAGCAGTCTTTATACATGGCTTCCTTCAACCTCACAAAGGGCTTTGACTCTGTCAACCAGGGAGGATGATGGAACATTCTCCTCACATTTGGTTGTGCACAGAAATTCACCGCGACCCTCTGCATTGCATAGAAACTGTGACCCTCAGCAATGGATCCACCACAGACTCAATGCACATCCAACAGGCAGATGATCCTGTATGTGAGAAGATTCTAAGGCAGACTGTCATGCTATGTTCAACACATTCATAGAGGCATATGGACGTGAATGGATATCCAGAAAATGAAGGTCTTCTACCAGTCCACTCCTGCCTTGTCCCTGTCCCCCCAACTATCAAAACCCACAGAAGGTCACTAGACAATGTAAATCAATTTCCATATCCTGGGAGCCTCCTCTCAATGTGGGAAGACATTGAGGATGAAATTCACTATTGTCTTCAGTGTGTCAGCACAGTCATAGGCCATCTGAGAAGCCGAGCATCTGATCACAAAGATCTCAATCCTGGCCCCAAACTCGGGGTCTGTGGACAAGTAGTGCAACCTACCCATTTATAAGCATCTGAGACACAGACAATGTACAACAGACACCTGAAATCCTGAAAGAAATATTACCAGCACAGTCTCCTCAAAGCTGCAAATCCAATGGCAGAAATATGCTTCAATGTCATTGTCCTCTCTCAGGCAAACATCACCGAGTATTTAGACACTGGTTATGGTCAATCAGAACCACTCAGCTCCTGACCTCATTACAGCTTTGGTTCAAACATAGACAAGAGATAATTTCCAGAGCTAAAGTGAGAGTGACTGCTTTTGACATCAAGGCCACATTGTGGCATCAACGAGTGTGGCATCAAGAAGCAGCACCAAAACTTGAGCCAATGGGAATCCGGGGAAAACTCTCTGCTGGTTGGAATCATACTTGACAAATAGGAAGATGGTTCAGGCTGTTAAAGGTCAATCATCACAGCTCCAGGACAGCTCTGCAGGAGTTCCTCAGAGTAGTATCCTCGGCCTAACCATCTTCAGCTGCTTCACTAATGATATTCCCTTCATCATAGGTCAGAACTGAGGATGTTCGCTGATGATTGCACAATATTCAGCATCATTTGCTTCTCTTCAGATAACGAAGCAGTCCATGTTAAAATGCAAGTAGACTTACACAATATCCAGGCTTGGGCTGATAAGTGGCCAGTAACATATGCAAATGTCAGGCAATGACCACCTCCAATAAGGGACAACGTAACCATCGTCCCTTAACATTCAATAACATTACCATTACTAAATCTCACACTACCAACATCCTGGGGTGTACCATTGACCAAACACCAAACTTGACTCACCATATAAATACAATAGAGACAAGTCAGATGCAGGGATTGCTACAGCGAATAATTCACCTCCTGACTCCCCAAAGTCTGTTCACTATCTACAACGCACACGTCAGGGGTGTAATGGAATACTCCTCACTTGCCTGGGTGAATTCAGCTCCAAAAGGTCTTAAGAAGCTTGACACCATCCAGGACAGAGCAGCCTCCTTGATTAGCAACAAATCCACAAATGTTCAGTCACTTAGCTGCAGATGCTTAGTAGCATCAGTGTGTATCATCTACAATGTGTACGGCAGAAATTCATCCAAGATCTTTATTCAGCACTTTCCAAACACACAACCATTACCATTTAGAAAGACAAGGCCAGCATGGGAACACTATTACTTTTGAGTTCCCCTCCAAGCCACTCACCATCCTGACTTGGAAATATATTGCTGTCAAAATCCTAACACTCATTCCTTAATGGCATTGCGCATCTGCCTATTACACATGGACTGCAGCGGCTCAAGAAGGCAGCTCGCCACCGTCTTCTGAAGGGGAACTAGGGATGGACAATAAATCCTGGCCCAGCCAGCAACACCCATGTCCCATAAATGAATAAAAATACTGCGTTGCTGGCTGTGCCACATTGTTGGCATACTGACTCTCTAATCAAGCTCTCCACTCTGAACTCTGTCATGGCAAGTGGCTAGCAGGAGGGTCAAAAAAATGCTTCAAGGAGGTTCTGAAAAAATGCAACATCCCCACTGACTCCTGGGATCTCTAACCTGAGAGTGCCCAAACTGACGAAGAAGAATTGGTGAAGGTAACGACCATCTCAGGCATCTCTGACAGGGACAGGTTGAGTTTAAGTTCAAACAGCAGAAGGAGCATGTGAAAATCATAGCCTCCCACCCAGCCACCTCTTTGGAGCCCACCTGCTCCACCTGTATCAGCATTTGCAGATCCAGCATTGTACTCTTCAGGACTTACAACTCTGGAGTGGGAGAAAGTCAACCTTGGTCTTGACAGACTGCCCAAGTTGAAGACTGCAGGATGTCAGTAAAGTGTTACACTCTCAAAACCATAATCTGTTAGATTTATATCTTCAGTAATTAAGTGTAATGGTTGTAATCAACATATTAGCACTGTGATATCAGTGATACAGGTGTTAAGGTTCTGTGATATTAGAAATGGAAATATTGGCTCTGTCCTAAAACAGTAATCAATATATTCGTGCTGTGGGATGTGAATAATGGATGTGATAGCATTATATGCTTCAGTATCGATTAGAAATAGTCAGCATAGCTTTGTGAGGGGCAGGTCATGCCCCACAAGCGTTATTGAATTCTTTGAGGATGTGACAAAACACATCGATGAAGGTAGAGCAGTGGATGTGGTGTATCTGGATTTAGCAAGGCATTCGATAAGTTTCCACATGGTAGGGTCATTCAGAAAGTAAGGAGGCATGGGATTCAGGGAAATTTGGCTGGCTGGATACAAAACTGCTGTCCAATAGAAGACAGAGGGTGGTAGTAGATGGAATGTATTCAGCCTGGAGCTCAGTGACCAGTGGTGTGCCACAGGGATGTGTTCTGGGACCTCTGCTCCTTGTGATCTTTATAAATGACTTGGATGAGGAAGTAGAAGGGTGGGTTAGTAAGTTTGCTGATGAAACAAAGGCTGGTGGAGTTGTGGACAGCATGGAGGGCTGTTGTAGGTTGCAATGGGTCATTGATAGAATGCAGAGCTGGGCAAAGAAGTGGCAGATGGAATTCAACCCAGAAAAGTGTGAAGTGATTCATTTTGGAAGGTGGAATTTGAATGCAGAATACAGGGATAATGACAAGATTCTTGGCAGCATGGAGGAACAGAGGGATCTTGGGGTCCACATCCATAGATCCCTCAAAGTTGCGACCCAAGTTGATAGGGTTGTAGAGAAGGCGTATGGTGTGTTGGCTTTCACTGGCAGGGGAATTAAGTTTAACAGCCATGAGGCTATGCTGCAGCTGTACAAAAGTCTGGTTAGACCACACTTGGAATATTGTGTTCAGTTCGGGTCACCTCATTACAGGAAAGATGTGGAAGCTTTAGAGAGGGTGCAGAGGAGATTTACCAGGATGCTGCCTGGACTGGAGGGCAGGTCTTATGAGGAAAGGTTGAGGGAGCTAGGGCTTTTCTCATTGGAGCGAAGAAGAATGGGAGGTGCCTTGGTAGAGGTTTACAAGATGATGAGAGGCATAGATAGAGTGGATACTCAGAGACTTTTTCCCAGGGCAGAAATGGCTATTACGAGGGGGCATAATTTTAAGGTGATCGGAGGAAGGTATAGGGGAAATGTCAGAGGTAGGTTCTTCACACAGAGAGTGGTGGGCGTGTGGAATGTGCTGCCGGCAGTGGTAGTGGAGTCAGATACTCTAGAGACTTTTAAACGACTCTTGGATCGGTACGTGGAGAATAGTAAAATGTGGGGTATGCTAGGTAGATTGATCTTAGTAGGATAATAGGTCAGCACAACATCGTGGGCTGAAGGGTCTGTACTGTGCTGTATTGTTCTATGTTCTAGTATAAACCTGTGTAATATCAACATAAATATATGAAGCTTCCATGACAACAGAAATGAATCGATCTAAGCTCTGCAGTCCTGCTACATCCAACCATGAATGGTAGTAGACAATTAAACAACTTTATAGAAGTTTATAAAATCATGAGGTGTACAGATAGGGTTAAAGGTAGGTGTCTTTGCCCTAGGATGGAGGACTTCAAGACTAGGGGACATATTTTTAAGGTGAGGGGAGAGACATTTAAAAAAGACATGAGGGACATATTTTAACACAGAAGGTGGCTCGCATGTGGAATGAACTTCCTGAGAAAGTGGTGGATGCGGGTTAAGTCACAATGTTTAAAAGACACTTAGATAAGTACTTGAATAGGAAAGGTTTGGAGGGATATGGGCCAGGAGCAGGCAGGTGAGACTAGTTTAGTTTGGGATTATGGTTGGCATGGACTGGTTGGACCTCCGTGCTGTATGACTCTATAACTAACTGAAGGAGCAGGAAAATCCACAAATATTCCCATCTTCAATGCAAAGGATAGATGTGAAGCATTTGCAATCATGTTCAACCAGAAATGCTGAGTGAATGACACATCTCAATCTTCTTCTGAGGTCAGTCTTCAGCAGATTTGGTTCTCTCCATGTGATATCAAGAAATGGCTGAAGGTATTAGACGCTGCAAAGGTTATGGGCTGTGACAACAAATTGTTGATGATAGTGAAGACTTATGCTCCAAAACTAGCTGTGCCCCTAGCAAGGCTGTTTCAGTGCAGCTACAGCACTGACATCTACCCAGTAATGTGGAAAATTGCCCAGGCTTGTCCTGCCTTCAAGAACCAACACAATCAACTACCACTCAACCAACCTCCTCTCAATCCTCAACAAAGTGATGGAAAGGGTCTTTAACTTCTATCAACAGCAATACCCTGCTCTTCGATGCCCAGTTTGGTGGTTTCTGGCCTTGTTATAGCCTTGACTAAAACATGGATAAAAAAGCTGAACTCAAGAGATGAAGTGAAAAATTACTGCACTTGACATCAAGGAAGCATTTTTCCGAAAGTGATATAAAGGAGCCCAGCAAGGTTGAAGTCAATGAGATTCATGGCGACTAGTCTCCACTATTTGCAATCAAGATGGTTGAGGTTTTTGGAAGTCCATCATTTCAGTCTAAGGATGATGGTTGAAGAGTTTGTCAAGGTGTTGTCCCAGGCCTCCATCATAAGATCAGAAGTTGAGATGTTCACAAGAACACAAGAGTTAGGAGCAGGAATAGGTCATTCAGCCCCTCAAGCTCACTACCCCATTCAGTGAAATGATGGCTGATATGGCCTCAGCTCCACTTCCCTGTCCATCCTATTTAATCCTTGACACCTTTGTTGATCGCCTGTCTAACACAGCCTTGAATATATTTATGAACCAACCTTCACTGTTCTCTGAGGAAGAAAATTCTACAAACAAATGACCTCCAGAGGGAAAAAAAATTCTCATCTCAGTCTTAAACTGGAGACCCCTAATTTTTAAACTACGTCCTTAGGTTGAGACACCTGCTAAGGAAAACAACCTCTCAGCATCTACCTTGTCAAGTTCCTTCAGGATCTTATATCTTTTAATAAGATCATTTACTATTATTCTAAAACCAGTGGTTACAGGCACAATCTGTTCGACTTTCCCTCAGAAGCTAACCCCTTCACGCCAGGAAACAGTCGAATAGACTTTCTCTGAACTATATTTAATGCAGTTTAAATTCTTTCTTAAGTAAGGAGACCAAACCTCCATAAAGTACTCTAGTTGTAGTCTCACCAAGATCATGTTTAGCTAGAACAAGGCTTCCCAACTTGTATTCTCGAATGTGCTGTTTTTTCCTATTCTTCCTGACAATTTCAGATTTTCTGACATAATCCATCTCCCAATTTTTCCTACCCACTTAAACTATCAAAAATCCTTTGTAGGCTCTATGTCCTTTTGACAACTTCCCTATCTATATTTTTCACCTAAGCAAATTTAGCTACTATATATGCAGGCCCTGTGTCTATTTCATTGATATAGCTGCAAAGGGTAGAGAACTCAGTACTACTCCCTGTGGCACTAAACCAAAACGACCTGTACATCTTTACTCTTTCCTTTATGTTAGTTAACCTATCTTCTATCCATACTAAGATGTTACCCCTACACCACAGGCTTTTATGTTGTGTGATAACCTTTGATGTGGTACTTTATCAAATGACTTTCAGAAGTTCAAGCACACCAAATCGACATATTCCTCTTTTATCCACCTTGCTTATTACTTCTTCAAAGAACTCTAATAAATTAGTGATACACAATTAGTCTTTCATAAAACCATGTGGAAGCTGCCTGATTGTATTGTGATTTTCTAAATGCCTTACTGTTGCTACCTTAACAATAGATTCTAGCATTTGCCTAATGACAAATGTTAGTCTAACAGGCCTTTAGTTTCTTGCTTTCTCCATCTCTTGTGTTCTGAATATAGATGTTACATTTCTGATTTTTCAATCTGCTGGGACCTCTTACAGAGTCTAGAGAATTTTGAAGATCACAACAGTCTATTCATTCAGCAGCCACCCTTTTTGAGACTGTAGCTTGCAGTCCATCAGGTTCAACAGCCTTGTCAGTTGTTATTTCTATTAGTTTCCCAGCACATTTTCACTTGCGATTCTGGTTGGTTTTTGTTCCTCCCTCTGTTCTACCCCTTTATTTTCAAGTGTTCTTGGGATAGTTTGGGGGACTTCTACAATGAAAACAGATACCAAAAACTGTTCAATGCTTCTGCTATTGTTTCCCATTTTTAATTTCCCAGTTACACTCTGTAAAGGAGCAACTGAGCTGAAGATTGCACAATGCTCAGTAGATTCATGACCCCTCAGGCACTCAAGCAGTCCACCTCCATATGCAGTAAGACTTGGTCAATATTTAGCCTTAGGATGGTAAGTAGCAACTAACATTGGCATCAACCAAGTGACAAGCAATGACCATCTCCAACAAGATAGAGTCCAACCACCTCCCTTTGACATTCAATGGCATTACCATGATGAATCCCCCACTATCAACATCCTGGAGGTTCCCATTGATCAGAAAGTGAACTGAATAACCACATAAACCCTATGGCCACTGAACTGAATAACTATACACCCTATGGAATTCTGTGGTAAGTAGCCCACTTCCTGTCTTCACAGTGCTGGTCTACTGTCTATGAGGTACAAGTCAGGAATGTGATAGAATGCTTTCTACTTAATTGAATATGTGGTGTTTCAAGAAGCTCAGTACCTTTAAGAATAAAGCAGTCCACTTGATCAGCACTGTTATAGATCAGACCAGATCCCCTCAAAATATTTTAAGAAGATAGCACAGACCCCAACTTTATCATGTTTTAAAGACAAATGTGAAGCATCATGTTCCAGATGCAATGCAACTGGTTGAACCTATTTGACATTAAGCAAAAAAAAAATTATTTAATCAATATAATTAATATACAATCAAAAAAAGAGGATTTAGAATAACAACTCTAATGGAAAACTTAACCAAATAATAGATACAGTACCTAGTATTAATTAACTGTTCCAAAAAGTAGCATCCCATAAACAAACCCCTTGGCAAAAAGGCAAATTCAGAAAAATAGATTTATCCCAGAGGTAAGCCAGCAGCAGAGAGAAGTGCCAGCTTCCAGCTGTAACCGAGTGAGGGAAAAGATAATTTCTACTTCTTCAAGCCCACAACAGCAACTGTTTAAAGCTAAACCTAACAACTTAAAAAAAATGAGAAAGCCTGGTCTTTGAGAGCTGGTTACACCCAGCTAGGCTGCTTCTATGTTCAAAATGAAAAAATAACAAGGTTTCACAAGTTGTTTACTTTTTTACAGCCAGCTCGTTGCCTCTCATTCAGTCTCTCTTAAAAAAGCAGGATAAATAACCTCTTAAAGCCACAGCATCATCATCGGCATCCCTTCACTAACTAAAGCATTTACTCTTTCCATCATTAACACATCATGGCATTGGTGTATACTATATATAAGGTACCCTGCAGTGACTCACTATGGTCCTTTTGACATCACATTGAAAACCATAACCTCTATAATCCAGAGGTTGGACAAGGGCAACATGTGCATACAAGCACTGCCATCTCCAAGTTCTGCTCCTCAACACACACCATCGTGATTTGGAATTACATCACTGTTCCTTCATTGTCATTGAATCAAATTCCTGCTCTAACTCTCAAAACAAAATCATCACTCTGAACTTTCTTATTCTTGAAAAGATTACAGATATCACTTCTCCAGTTCTTTGGCTAAACAAATCCATCTGCCCACTCTTGAGTTTTTTGAACAAATGTATTTGTCTTTTGCACTGGCATTTTTTTAGGTTTTCTGACTAGTTCTAAAGCTTAGTATTTTAATTACATTACTTTTATAGCTTTAAAATTCCAGAACTAAAAATTATCTATGAAATATTGACATGAACTATAAACTGGACTCATTCCTCTGATATAATTAATAAAGTGTTAACAGGTGTAATATTGATATACATTAATTATGTATAACATGAAAATATTGGCAGACTAAATAGGAGCAGAAGTAGGCCATTCATCCTCTGGGGACTGCTCCACCGTTCAATAAAATCATAGCTATTCTGTTTTGTTTTGAGTTCCATATTTCCAACTGCCCCCAATAATCTTTGATTCTCTTGCCTAATACATGATGAGAAGTCAAGAAAAGCAAGATTTATCAAGAATCGATCTTCCTCCACCTTAAATATTTTCAATGATCCATGTAGTAATGCCTTCTGAGACAAAGTTCCAAAGTGAAACAACTGTCTGAGAGAAAAATGATTGCCTCATCTCTGACCCATAAAGGCAACCCCTAATGTTAAAACAGTGCCCCCTATTTCTGGACTTACAAGATGAAGCATCATTTCCATGTCTACCTTATCAAGGCTGTTGAGGAGTTTATACACTTCTGCTCACTCACTCAGTAATAACAAGGCCAGCCTATCCAGCCTATCCTCATAAGAAAACCCACTCATTCCAAATATAAGTCTACTAAACCTCCAAAACATAAATATGCTTCCTAATGTTTAAAAGACATTTGGACAGGTACATGAATAGGAAAGGTTTGGAGGGATATGGGACTAGTTTAATTTGGGATTATGTTTGGCATGGACTGGTTGAACTGAAAAGCATGTTTTGTGCTGTATAACTGTATGACCAGGATTGCATGCAGCATTTGAGGTGCTGGTCATAGAGTAAAATGGGTAGTTAATATAAAGTTTGCTGAGTGATAGGAAACAAAGAGTAGTTCTTAACAGATATTATGTGGGCTGGAGGAAGGCTTATAGTGGTGTTCCCTGGGAGTTGATACTGGGACCCTTGTTTTTCCTGATTTATATAAATGATCTGAATCTTGATGTTCAGTTTGGCAATTTAAAATTTTACAGAAGTCACTAAACTTTGAAGAATTGTAAAGTCTGGGGCAAACAGCATAGAACTTCAAAACTGGTGGAAAGGGCAGATAGGTGGCAGATGAAGTTCAATGCTGAGAATAGTGCCGTATTAGGGCGGCATGGTGGTTCAGTGGTTAGCACTGCTGCCTCACAGCACTAGGAACCTGGGTTTGATTCCACCCTTGGGCGACTGCCTGTGTGGAGTTTGCACATTCTCCTTGTGTCTGCGTGGGTTTCTTCTGGGTGCTCTGGTTTGCTCCCACAGTCCAATGGTGTGTAGGCTGGGTAGACTGGCCATGCTAAAATTGCCCATAGTGTTCCGGGATGTGTAGATTAGGTGGGTTTTGGGGGGATGGGTCTGGGTGGGATGTTGTGAGGGTCAGTGTGGACTTGTTGGGCCAAAGAGCCTGTTTCCACACTGTAGGGATTCTATCATCTATGAAGTGTGAGAGGATACACTTTGGCACAGATAATATGAAATTAAATGTACTATTCTAAAGGGTGTGCAGGAGCAGCGAGATCTAGGTGTATATGTGCAAAGGTCATTAAAAGTGGCAGGACAGATAGAGTGAGCTGTTAATAAAGCGTTCAGTATTCTAGGCTTTATTAATAGGAGCATAGCATACAAGAGTAAGGATCTTATGCTGGACCTAATAGGACACTGGATAAAATTCATCTGGCTCATTGTGTATACCATACTTTAGGAAGGGTGTGAATGCATTGGAAACAGTACAGCAGAGAATGGCCCTTAGGATGAGAAAAATTCATTACTGAGGATAGATTGTAGATAGATTCTGTGAAATGGTCTCACCAATGTCCAGTATAAGTGAAGCATAACATCTTTACATTCTGTTCAATCCTTTCATTAGAAGGAATAACATCCCATTAGGCTTTTGTAATTATGTGCTGTACCTGCATATTAACTTTTTGGGACTCATGCATTGGAACACCTTGATCCTAGGAATTCCAAAAGTGAATATGTAATACCAAATTATCAGAGATGAATGCGTAAAGCTGTGTAGAAATACAATGGAACGTGTTAGTTTTTGATATCAGTAGTATGCATGTTAAAATCCCGACATCAGTAATGATTGTTAATCTCATATGATATTGTTAAACAGAATGGTAACACTGCACAATATCATAGAATTGTCACATTGCAAAAGGAGGCCATTTGGCCCGTTGTATCTGCACTAGTTTTGTGTGCATTTTGACTTGGTGCAATCTCCTGCCTTTTCCCCACATCGTTAAACTTTGTTTCTATTTAAAAAATCCTCCAATGTCCACTTCAATGCCTCAGTTGAACCTGCCTCTGCCACACTTCGAGTCAGTGCATTCCAAACTCAAAGTACTCGGTGTGTGAAAAAGTTTGCATTTGCTTCTTTTGCAAAATTGTCACCACTGGTTCTGATTCATTTCCAAAAGGAATAGGTGCTCCCTTGTTACTCTAAGTCCTGCATGATTTTGAAAACTTCCATCAATGCTCCCCTGCGCTTTCTCCTCTGCAGGCAAAAAAATCTCAATTCCTCCAACCTAGTCTCATACCTAATGTTTCTCATTCCGGGAACCATACGCATAAACAGTCTTGTAGTGAGGTGTAACCAGTATATAATATAAAATAGGCAGTGGTGTAGCGATTGTGTCCCTGAGCTAGCAATACAGAGCTCCAGGGTGATGTTTGGAGGACATGAGTTCAAGACTCACCATAGAAGACTGTGAAATTTGAATTCAGTAGATGTCTGGAATAAAAAGCTATTCTAATAGTAACCACATACCACCATTAATTTCCATCAAAAACTTATTTAGTTCACTGCAATCCTTTCGGGGAGGTCTTTACCCGGTCTATATATATGAGACTCCAGAACTGCAGCATTATTCTTGACTCTTAACTGCCCTCTGGGCAATTAGAATTAAGCAATAAATGCTGCCCTGGCCAGTGATATCCATATCCCACGAATGAATAAGAAAATGTTTGTGACCTCACACTTCTCCTCATTGAACTACACCCGCCCACCTATCTAACCATTCCACCAACTTGTCATTATCCTTCTTGAAGTTCCACACTGTAGTTTTCAGCTTTGTGTCTTCTGCAAATTTTGAAACTGTCCTGCTCACCAAGATCTAGAACATTTACATATGTATCAGGAAATGCAAGGGTCCGAATACCAATCTGTTGGGACCTCCATGACAGATCTTCAACCAGCCTGAAAAATATCTATTCACCATTACTCTGTTTCCTATCTCTCATCCAATTTACATCATTAATAAATGTGCAAAAGCTGTCTGATATCAATAAATTGTTAACACTGTGGTTATCAGTAATGGATGTGATACTATTGTATTGGGGATTAGTTTGCTCGGTTGGCTGGATAGCTGAATTGCAATAGAGTGATGCCAAAAGCCTGGGTTCAATGCCAGCACCAGCTGAGGTTACCATGAAGGTTCTACCTTCTAAACCTCCCACTCCCCTGTGAGTGTGGTGCCCCTGAGGTTAAATCTCTTTAACGTGACAATGCGAGTAAAGTAACTTTACCAGCGTTATGTGTTAACACATCAGCAACGAGTTAAACTTGTGTAATATGGGCAGTGAAGATGCTTAAGGATCTGTGATGACAGCAATGATGCTTTAAAGTTTGTTGAATCAGTAACAAATGTATTGACAGTGTCTTTTGTAAGCAATGTGTTAACTTCAAGTATTGTGGCTTAGTGGTTAACACTGCTGCCTCATAGCACCAGGGACCCACGTTTGATTCCACCCTTAGATGACTGTCTGTGTGGAGTTTTCACATTCTCCCTGTGTCTGTGCTGGCTTCCTCCAGGTGCTCTGGTTTCCTCCCACAGTCCAAAGATGTGTAGGTAAGGTGGATTAACCATGGAGGGTTATAGGGATATGGTAGAGGGGTGGGTCTAGGAATGCTTTTCAGAGCGTCAGTGTGGACTTGATGGGCCAAATGGCTTGCTTCCATACTCTAGGGATGCTATGAATGTGTTAACATTTTGCTGATATTGCAAAGTGTTAGTGTCTAATAACAGTGAATCGTCAATATTGTGTGACATCCATAAAGAGTAAGTTTGTGATATCAGTCATGAAGTGTCAACATGGTGGGATATCAGTGATGAAATGTTACTGCTTTCCGATGACAACAATGAATGCATTCATATAGTATGATATCAATGTTGAGCATGTCAGAATTTTGATGTCAGTGATGAGCATATCTGTTCTGTTAGATATTGGTTATTAAATATCAATTGTGTAGTATTAATAATGAGGCATTAATTTTGCATGGCATTGGCAATGGATGGATTGACTCTGTGACATACAATAAAAATTAGGAGCATCAGTAGGCCATTCAGTTCCTTTGAGTCTGTCTCACCATTGTTAATGAATATAATACTGCTGTGTGGTTTCAGAAAGAAATATTTCCAACCTGTACAATAGCAACAGTGATAATATTAAGGCTGTGTGATATCAGAAATGAATGTGTAATATCAGTGATAACCAACATTGTGAGAAAAAAATGCCGTGAGATAAGAGTAATGAATCAACTGATGTGTAATATTAGTTATTCACGTATTAGTACTCTGAAAATACACTCTGTGTGATGACAGTAAAAACTATGTTTTACTCCCAGATACCAATAACAAATCCGTTAAAACTGATACAACAAGTAATCGGTAAATTGGTATCTGTAATACTGGTAATACTGGTATCAATAATGACTGTGTTAGCATTGTGTAAGACTTGTAATGATACTGCTTACGCTTTGTGAAATCAATAACGGTTATATAAATGCTAGTTAATAACATTAATAAATACTTAACATGGGATGATATTTGTTTTGGTTGCATCAACACTGATTGATATCAGTGATGAATGTAACAACACTGTTTTACATCAGCGATTAATATTTTGTACAATCGGAAATGTGTGTTCACAGCATGTGATGTCAGTAATTATTGTGTTACTTCTCTGTGACGTCAGCAATAAATGTATGGTTTTTGTAATAAGTATGTTAACGATGTATACTATCGAATTAACATTACCTAATATCCTGTTGAATATGTTAGAAGTGTGTCATGTCTGGAATGATTGTGCAAAAACTAATAACAGCAACAAAAACATTAAATTATGATACCAGTCAGAGAGTCATAGAGTCATAGAACTGTACAGCACAGAAACAGACCCTTCAGTCCAACTCGTCCATGCTGACCAGATATCCTAAATTAATCTAGTCCCATTTTCCAGCATTTAGCCCATATCCCTCTCAACCCTTCCTATTCATATACCCATTCAGATGCCTTTTA
Source organism: Ginglymostoma cirratum (assembly GCA_024137785.1). Taxonomy (NCBI): domain Eukaryota; kingdom Metazoa; phylum Chordata; class Chondrichthyes; order Orectolobiformes; family Ginglymostomatidae; genus Ginglymostoma; species Ginglymostoma cirratum. The sequence continues at coordinate 5,819,522 of JAHRHZ010000008.1, read as the reverse complement.
AATATTGTTATTGTACCAGTCTCCACCATTTCCTTTGGCAGCTCATTCCATACACACACCACCCTCTGGTGAGAAATGTTGTCCTTAGGTCCCTTTTAAATCTTTCTCCTCTCACCTTAAACCTATGCCCTCTAGTTTTGGACTTCACTACCCTGAGAAAAAGACCTTGGCTATTCACCCTATCTATGCCCCTCATGATTTTATAAATCTCTATAAGTTCACCTCCCAGCCTCCAACACTCTAGGGAAAATAGCCCCAGCCTATTCAGCCTCTCCCTATAGCTCAAACCCTCCAACCCTGGCAACATCCTTGTAAATCTTTTCTGAACCTTTCAAGTTTCACAACATTCTTCCTACAGCAGGGAAACCCAAATTGAATGCTGTATTCCAAAAGTGGCCTAACCAATGTCCTGTACAGCCCAACATGACCTCCGAATTCCTATACTCAATACACTGACCAATAACGGCAAATACCGTCTTCACTATCCTGTTTACCTGTGAATCCACTTTCAAGGTGTCATTTATAAGTTAATGTTGTGTGAGATCATTAATGAATATGCTCACATTTTTATATCAGTAATAAGTTGGTAACACTATGATATCAATAAGAAAGGTATTAACATTGTGATGTCAGCAAGGAAATTGTTAAGTGGTGTGATATTAGTAAGGAATGTATTTGCACTGTGTGATCTCAGTAATGCCATGCCTGCATTTTCTGGCATCAATAAAGAATGAGTTAATGTGGTATGATATCAGTAATCAGGGTGTTAACAGTGTCATATCAGACTTGAGGTGTTACAATTATGTGAGTTCCATATTAATCTATTTTCAGGATTGTTCCAGTAATATCAGTCACGGATATGTTCAGACTGTGATCTCTGTCAACAATGCTCATGTTGTGCATGATGTATGGAATGTGATATCAGTAATGAAGTTTTGGTGCTGTACAATATTCATAATGCAAATCTTAATATTGTGGTATCATGCGTGGACATGCTAACACTCTTGATGTCGCTAATAAATGTCTAAAACTGCGTGATTTCATTAATGAATGTATTTTCACTTTGTGATATTAGTGCTACATCTGTTAACACTGTAATGTTTGCAAGAATTATTAGGGACCAGACCAAACCCCTCAAAATATACTAAGAAGATAGACTAGACCCTAACTTTTTCTTATCTTAAAGTATAAGGTGTCGCATTCCAGATGCAATTCAATTGGTCAAACTATTCAACTTTAAGCAAAACACACTTTACTTTTACAACACCATTAAAATGCAGACAAAATAAAAATTTTAAAATGGTTTAACTGTATCTCTATCAAAATGCATAACAAAACAATATATTTTAATTTACAACTAATTAACTGTTCCAATATCGTAACATCCTATAAACACACACTTGGCAAAGGCAAATTCAGTAAAGTAGATTGTCTCACATCAATTATAGCAGTAGGAAGTTAAAAACCCAGCTTTCACCTGTAAACAGAGAAAGGATTAAAAGTTTCCACATCCAGCTTCAAGACCTTAGAAATTGCAGAAAGCTAAAGCTAGAAGTCCTGGTTCTGTGGAAGCTTGATCCCACTCATTCGGGCTACTTCAATAGTACCAACTTTAAAAAAAAACCAAGGCCTCACAAGAAATCAATATTCTGTACGTTGGTCTAGAAACAAAAGAGCTTATTAAAATTCCCAAGAGTCATTTTTAAATAAGGCAGAGAAGGAGATGCTTTGAGCAGTCTGCTCGTCACCTCTGTTTCAACTTTTCTTCATAAAAAATAGCACAAAATACACCTCTTAAAATCATGATATCCTCATAGAATGTTTTAACACAATTTGTTACCTAATATCAGTGATAGATACGTTAGTGTGGTTGACAGCTATTAGTTGAAGGGTCAATAACAAGGGGGAATAATTTTAACATGAAAGGCAGGAGGTTTAGAGGGGATTTGAGTGCAGTGGGGTCTAGAATGCACTGCCTGGGAGGGTATTTGAGGCGTGTAACCTCAGAATCTTTAAAAATTACTGGATGGACTTTTGAAATGTCGTAACATTCAAGCATATGGGGCAAGTGCTTGAAAGTGGAACTGGCGTAGATTTAGTCGAGTTTTGGCGATACAGAGTTAATGGACCGAAGGGCCTCTTCTGTATGATGCTATGTTTCTGGTTGCTGAAACAATTCAAGAATATGGAATGTGCAGAGAGTTCTTCAGGCTGATAATCTGTAAATTAGTGTGTCAAATTATGTAGAAAAAACTGGAGAAACTTGGACTTTTCGGTCTGGAAAAGAGATGTCAGAAAGACAATCTTCCAGACTAAGACTGGATATTTAGTTTAGTTGGCAAGGTAGGCGCAGATTATTACTTTACTTAATAGTTAGAAATGTACTAAACTTACAGAATTCTGGGAGAGATGGGGACTGGGATTAATTGATAACTTTAGCTGGCATAGCATGATGGTCCCCTCCAGTGCTGCTTCACTCAGGTGTAACCCCACAATAACCCAAGTTGGCATGGGCACAAACTCTGATATTTGAACCTTCCTAACTCATTCAGAAATCAAGATAAGACAAGTATTCCCTGATAGAGTAATGGAAGATAACATTTAAATAAATGGTTGAAATGGGGGTGAATGTAGAATTGTTCAGGACGTTAAATTCAGATGAAGCAAATTTCCTTCATCGCAGAAGCAAAAGATTATTCTCCCTCTCTCTGATACCAAACCCATTTTGCATCCATGCGTTTGAAGGGATCTACATGTTTATTAGCAGTATCTCACACCACAATTGCAACCTGCAAGAAATGTTTGGTTTTATGTCATTTGTGGTTAATGATTTGATTTTTAGTAGGGACCAGATGCTACTGCATGTAGTCTTCTCTCTCTCCTCGCTGTTTTCCAACCCACATGGGAATGGAGACATCAAAATCTCCTCTGATAACTGACTGCATGAACACAACAACCCCAAAAGCTGGTTCCTAGGGTCTACTGAACCCCCTTACAAAGGCCTTAGCTGATCAGCTAAGGGACCCTCTTCTGAGGTAATTCTGTGGCTTGTGATTGGTGCAGAGTTAGAAACATCTAATTGGGCTATAATTGACCAAAGAGTGTCCAGTACAAACAATGAGTGACCACAGTGGATTGGGATTCATCCACAGCACTACTATCCCTCATTTTCTTGGTTTGCGTTGACACCTTGGATACACACTCAGTTGATTAGATGAATGCTGCTAACAATGAGGTTTGGGCATCAGAGTTCGGTTCTGCACAATTTAGCAGCTGCTAAATTAGACTATAATATCTTCCTAGATTGATATCTGGAATGAGTGGGTTGACCTAGGAACAAAAATTAGCAAAACTGGGCTTGTTTGCGCTGTAATTTAGATTAGTGAGGAGTGAATGGAATCAAGTATGTGAGTTGCCAAAATATCTTAACAAGTTGAAGGTGTGAAAGGTGATTTCTCTTGTGGATGAGTCCAGAAATAGGGGACACACTTTTAAGGCAGGAATGAGGATTTTTTTTCTTTCAGAGGGCTGTGTGACTTTGGACCTCTGTCTCAGAAAGCAGTGGAGGTCGGTGACTTTGAATATTTTTAAGGTGGAGGAAGACAGATTCTTGTTAGGCTTGGGAATCAAAGGGAGATGGGAATGTGGAATTCAAAAACACGGCCAGGTCAACCATGACATTACTGGATGGCAAAGCAGGCTCGAGGGGCTGAATGACCTACTTCTGCTCCAAAATCATCTACTCATATCTCTCTACTCTGAGTCTGCTGCATCTCCTTCTCTGCCTTATCTAAAAATGACTCTTGGGAATTTTAATAAGCTCTTTTGTTTCTAGACCAACGTATAGAATATTGATTTCTGTATTACTGCTCCCTTGTACAAGTTATTCCATCCTCTTCTCAATCTCAATAGCATGTTTTTTCTTCTTCATTCGTTCACGGGTAGTTGGCATCGCTGGCCAGGCAGCATTTATTGTCCATCCCTGATTGCCCAGAGGGCAGATAAGAGTCAGCCACATTCCTGTGGGTTTGGAGTCACATGTAGGTCAGACCAGGTAAGGATGGCAGTTTCCTTCCCTAATGGACATTAGTGTTTTTCCTGACAATCAGCAATGGATTTATGATCATCACTAGATGCTTAATTCCAGATATTTACTGAATTAAAATTCCAACATCTGCCATGATGAGACTCAAACCTGGATCCCCAGAACATTATCTGGGTCTCTGGATTAACAGTCCAGTGATGATACCACTAGGCCAACACCTCCCCTGCTGATGTGATTGATGATTGTGTTAAATCACCTTATACGTCATTATATTATTAACATATGCACTGTCATTGTACCGCAATCTGGACAATGATGTAGGAGAGGGACAGATGACAAATATGTCTGTATTTTGGAAGACAGGGCAGGATTATAAAGACTGAGGGTGGGGATACAAGGGATCTTACTAAATTGGACACTGTAAACCAATGGTGTGATGGCTCAGTGGTGAGCACTGCTGCCTCGCAGCACCAGGAATCCAGGTTTGATTCCAGCCTTCGGTGAATGTTTGTGTGGGTTTACTCAGGTTTCCTCCCACAGTCCAAAGATACACAGCTTAGGTGGACTGGTCATGGTAAATTGCCCATAGTGTCTAGAGATGTGCAAACCAGACAGATTAATCATGGGAAATGTGGGAGTAGGGTGGGATGCTCTTTGAAGGGTTGGTGTGGACCCAATGTACCGAATGGCCTGCTTCCATGCTGTAGGGGTCCGAGGACACAGATCTTCTCTTAATTTTCAGCAGAGTTCCTGGAGTGATCTGAATTGAAGTTCAGATGAATGTATACTTATTTTGGTTGTTGCAGCATGAAATCAGCACTAATTGCAAGCAAACGTCAGTTTGTATCCGGAGATTAAGTAGGACTATCAATGTTCTGAATTTCTGCCGTGTTTATCAGACCAACAAGGTGGAAAAAGAGCCACCTTGAAGACAGCCTGCCCATATATACTATTTTGAAGATCCCAGTTTACAAATCCTTACAATGACTTGAGCCCATACTCCTCTGCCATGACTCTGAACTCTTCATCCTACTAGTGGGGTCATGTCACAAGTTCCTCACCTTCCTCTGAAGCACAATCATAGGAACATAGGAAATAGGAATAGAGCATTTAACCTCATTAGCCTGCTCTACTATTCAACTAAATTATAACTGATCTTCCACCTCAATGCCATACTCCTGCATTATCCCTTGGTGTCTTTGACTTCCATTACACTGTTAATCTCTGTCTTGAATATACTCAATGATAGAGCTCCCACAGACTTCTGGAATAGAAAATTCCAAAGATTTACCATTGGCTGAATGGAGAATTTCTCCTCATCTCAATCTTAAATGGCACTTATTTTGCAACTGCATCCCCTGGTTCTAGAACCACCCAGCCTGGAAAAATGTCTTTTGTGCTTCTATCCTGTCAAACTCTTCAGACTTCTGTATGCATTAGTGAGATTACCTCTCATTCTTCTGAACTCTTGAGAATACAAGCACAGTCTCTTCAAACTGCCCTCATAAGTGTGATCCTGCTATCCCAGGAATGGTCAACATTCTTTGCACTTCCCTTATAGTAAGTAGATCCTTCCTTAGGTAAGGAAACCAAAACTATATGCAATACTCCAGTTGCAATCTCAGCCATGCTGTGTATAATTGCAGCAAGACCTATTTGCTGTTGTACTCAAACCCTTGCAATCAGAGTCTATGCTGTCTTCTGTGTGCACCCATGGACTATAGTCTCCCTCTTAGTTTACTTGATTTAATTTGATTTGACTTATTGTTGTCACACGTACCTAAGTACAGTGAAAAGTTTTGTTTTGTGAGCAGTATAGGCAAATCATAATGTACAAGGACATAAAGATGATTAGACACAGCTAGGCATACCAGTTTACAGCCGCACAAGATGTGCACAAAAGCAAGAATCAACAATAGCTTTGAAATTAAAGAGGTTTGTTCAACAGTTTCATAGCAGGAAGGAAGAAGCTGTTCTTGAACCTGTCGGTGCGTGTGTTCAAGCTTCAGTATCTCCTGCCTGCTGGAAGAAGTTGGAAGAGGGTATTACAGGGGTGGGAGGGGTCTTTGATGATGTTAAAGCCAAACCCTCCAGTCACTACTTCTTCCTCTGCTCTTGCCTCATGGCCAACTGTTTAAATGCTTTGTGAAAGCCTGACTTCCTTGGTATCACCCCTGCTTGTGATTTGAAGATTGTGGGTTGAAATATCGGGCTAGGGTTGAACATATAATCCAGGTTGACACCCTGGTGCAGCATTGTTGGAATTACCATCTTTTCTGTGCACATACGCATGCAAATAAACTTTTGGCACACGCTGTCATGAATTCATACACATCCACAAGGACACATGCATGTACATACTTGAGGTTCGGTGCACAGTTTTGGTCTGCATATTTAAGGCAGCATATACATGCCTTGGAAACAGCGCAGTAAAGGTTCACCAGAATGGTACCTGAAATGAGAGTGTTGTGTGAGAGACTGAGTAATTTAGACCTCGGCATTCTGGTGTTCAGAAAATTCTGAAGGGGCTTGACAGGGCAGACACTGAGAGGTTGTTTCCCCTTACTGTGTTATCTGGGACACAGAGATTCAGCCTTAGTCTGAAGAGTTGATCAATTAGGACCGAAAGGAAGAAAAATTTCTTCACTCAATGTTTTGCAAGTCTTCAGAATTTTGCACCTTGGAGGGTTGTGGGGGGGCTCCAACAATGAATAAATTTAGGGTGAGGTAGAAAACGTGGGTTTGTCAGGTGTTCAAGGGATCTGGATAGGAAAGTGAATGAGTCCCAAAGGTCAGCACAGCTATACTGAGTAGTGTATAATTCAGCTATAATCTACTGTTCCTATTTTTTTAATTTTCGTGCTCACACACATAAGGTGAGCAAAGACTGTTGATGACACTAGCCAGTTAACTTTTGATGAATTCACATGATGTTCCTTTCCCTGCTCCTGTAGAGGAGCCATTAACATATCATCGATCTCCTGTGTCTTTGCCAATGGGGAATCAAGTCTGTGCTGTTTTCAGACAAAGTGGAGTTCAAGGGCACTGCATAATTGGATATGGGATGTATTTCAGCCTTCAATTCAAAGCCACAAATTCTGTCTTAATTATGTTAAATTAAAGCATTATATAAAAATAAATTATGGCTAAATAGCAAGAGGTACAGCAATTTGGGAAGCAAAGAAAATATAGGTAATTGGAGGATGCCATAGAGAATTAGAATTTTCAGCACTGCCACTGGCTGGAGGGTATTGTTACGTGATGAGTTTATACATCCTGTTTCTATTATCAATGCAGACAGAGAAATACAGCATTGAAAAAGGTGTAAGTTGTCGCAGAAGTACGAGATCAGACTCTGCTAGGTTTGTAGATAGAAAGTACATGGTTAGATGGGTTAGTACCAGATTAAAATGGTGGACTTTGAGTTTCTGGTTTCCTTCCTGTCTTCAAGGGGCCAACAGCAGAAATTACTGAGTTTGTCAGCAGCTTGCAAAGGAGAAATTTTCAAGGCTAGATGGAAAGAGCAGGGAAGTGCGACTAATTTTATAGCACTTCTATTCAACCATGACGAGGTACATGACCCCTTCAATGCTGATCCTTAGATCCTATTCCTAAGATCCTTTCATTGTCATGGAGTCATTGAGTCATACGGCATGGAAACAGACCCTTCAGTCCAACCAGTCCATGCCAAACATAATCCCAAATGAAACTAGCTCCACCCGCCTGCTCCTGGCCCATATTCCTCCAAAACTTTCCCATTCATGTGCTTATGCAAATGTATTTTAAACATTATAATTATACCCACATCTGCCACTTCCTCAGGAAGTATATTCCACACACAAATCACCGTCAGTGTAAAATGTTTGTCCCTCATGTCTTTTTTAAATGTCTCTCCTCTCAACGTAAAAATGTGTCCCCTAGTCTTGAAATCCTCCATCCTCAGGAAAAAACTCTATTCTCCCACCTCTTCCTTGAGCTGTACCTCTCAGCATCTTGATTAACCAGTCACATTTTAGGTTTTCTGATTTCTTTAATAGTTGCTTGATGCATTGCCCTGAACAGGCTTTGCATATAAATTAATTAACTGAAACACATGGATGATTTGCTGGCAGTGGTTAACAGATGAAAAGAATAATTTGGTAATGGGGAAAAGAACAGTTCAGTCATGTACAAGAACACTTCTGGATGTGAAAAAAGAAACAAAAAAGTTGCTTACTCGAAGCAAAAAAATGTTGCTTGATTCATTTAATTAGAAACATGGGTAATTTGGTGGTGATAAAACAATAGCTTCAGAGGTGCACAGTAGCATCTCTGGATAGATATGAAAAAATGTTGTTTAATTAATTTAATTAGAGACACGGGCGGTTTGGTGGAGTTTTTTTTTGCAAGAAGTCACTTGATTGCACTGCCCCTGGTGGGTAGTGCTTGTTAATTATTACTATTCAGTTGGTCAAATTAGTTAATTTGGTGATGGGTCACACAAAAAGAAAGTCACTTGATTGATTCCTGACTACCTGCCTCTCTTCTAAGGATATGTTCATACCAATTCAAATATTGATGACGAAAGAGGCATGGGCTGGTGAAGCTTTTTTGCCTAGCATTGATCAAGACAGAATCTTCTTGTGCAGGGTAGTATTGCTATTCCCTTTGAGATTTGGCATTCTTGCAATGCTGTCCTGATGAGTGTAAGACAAAAGGCTTCAAAAGTGTGTCTCTCCTCCAGCAATTTCTTTAATGTTTCTTTCTATCGCCACTGTGGTCAATGTAACAAAGTCAGCCAGGTGGACCTCACAGAATATGAGTTCCCTGATTGGGGCTGTTAGCCTGGTCCAATCAGTGAGCCCTGGCTGACAGATATAAACAGGAGAGTCGGAGATTCTGTTCACTCTGAGAGCTAGCTCTGAGGAAGCCAGACCAGCGTTAAGGACTATGCAAGTGTAAATAAAGGGTGACTTGGTGATGGGATATTGGCCTCTGTGGAGTTATTTCAGCCTCAGTCTGTTGTAATAATTTGTAGGAGCTTTCAAGACATTAGGCCAATATTTTCCCAAGAGTTCTTTCTCCCCTTTACCTACTGTTTTGTTCTGACTTTATTCAATTGATCATTTGTCAACCTTTTCTGTTTCGATCTGGTGAAGATCTGCTGTTTCTCTCCAAACAGGCTGACAGACAAGCTGCATATTTCCAGCATTTCTTGCTAGTGGTTCAGATCTGCTAGCCTACATAACCTCTGACATGAATTTTCCTTTCCTCTGTCCTGTCCTTAGGAGATATGGAGGAGCTGGAAGCCCTCTGGCTGACCGGCATCTGCCATAATGAGAAGAACGAGGTGATGAGCAGCCAGCTGGATGTCGATAACATGGCAGGCGTGTTCTACATGTTGGGTGCTGCAATGACACTGAGTCTTGTCACTTTCATCTGCGAACACCTCTTCTACTGGCAACTGCGGCATTGCTTCATGGGCGTCTGCACTGGCAAACCAGGTGTCATGTTTTCAGTCAGCAGGGTAAGGCCACATCTCTCCATCTGTGCCTGCTTGCCAATGTTATTAATCACAGCTTGGCTTTGGAGGGTTTGAAAATCCGCATGTGGTCTGGTGCTCCTGCACAACAGCGGAGGGAATGGGGATCATTCAATCTCCTGGACCTTTGATTGAAAGCTTTGAGCTTAAAAGCCTTTGGTTATAGACTCATACAGTCATACAGCATGGAAATAGACCATGTGGTCCAACCAGTCCATGCCAACCATAATCCCAAACTAAACTAGTCCCACCTGCCTGTTCCTGGCCCATAGCCCCCAAACATTTCTTAGCCATGAACTTGTCTAAATGTCTTTAAAACATTGTAACTGTACCAACATCCACCACTTTTTTTGGAAGTTCATTCCACACACTAAACACTCTCCGTGTAAAAACATCCCTTTTTAAAAATATCTTTATCATCTCACCTTAAAAATATGCTCCCAGTTGTACTTGGGACAAAAAGGTCTGGACAATTCCAAACTTGATCCTAAATCTTGCAACAGTCCACAAACATCCATATCCTGTTGATGATCAGGTCATTATCTCATTGCTGTTTATGGGATTTTGCTGTGCTTCCTGCACGACAGGAGTGACTACCATTCAAACATTCTGCATTGTCTATAAAGTAATTTGAGACATCCTGAAGCCTCAGTATAACGGCATTTACTTTTTTCCTTCTGGCCGAGTCCCTTTAATCAAATGTGAAGGGAGATCATTTTGGCTATATCTCTCATTACAGCCCTCTTCCTGTCTCTCCTGTTGTCTATTTAAAGGATTTTGCATTCTGTTAAAGTCTTGAGGGATTCAGGCAATCCTGTAATTTCTGTATACTCCTTGTTTTAATTGAAAATGTGAAAAAGCAGCCCTGAGACTTTCCTGGGATGGGAAGACACCATATAGCCAATGCGCAATTCATCAGCTGGTTAACTCTCAAGCCACTGGGGTGTCACAGTGGCTCAGTGGTTAGCACTGCTCCCTCACAGTGCCAGGAACCTGGGTTCAATTCCACCCCTGGATGACTGTCTTTGGGGAGTTTACGTATGCTTCACGTGTCCATGTGAAGGTGTGCTCCAGTTTCCTCCCACAGACCAAAGAATTACTGGTTAGGTGTACTGGCCATGCTAAATTGTCCAGGAATGTGCAGGCTGGATGGATTAGGCATGGGAAATACAGCGAAAGGTAGGGGGATATGTCTGGGTGGGATGTTCTTTGGTGGGTCAGTGTGGACTTGATGGGCTGAATGGCCTGCTTCCAAACTGAAGGGATTTAATGATTCAAACCATCTGTAATTAAGAGATAATTAGAAAAGTGTCCAGCTGTCATTTTCTCTGTTCACTTTCTGCCTATACCTTGTTGTAGAGCTCCTTTCTACAAAAAAAACTCTTCCTCCTTAACTTGGCATCACCTTCAAACCTGGAAATCCAAGACTCTGCACCTTTATCTGAATCAACGATAAATTTGGTGGAAATATGAGGCCTTAGAAATCCATTCTGCAATTTTCCTTTTGTTCCTTCCCTTTATCCCTTACCTCTATCACCCAACTCTCAAGCACTCACCTGCATTTCTGTCACACCTTTTCATGTCTTCAGGGGGTCCACTAAGAAGAGTTACTTCTTGAGACATCGTGACTGTTTTCATATGGATAAGTATGTTTTCCTATTTGTGCACAGTGTGATCCCATAAACAGTAAATGAGACAATTGGCTAGTTAATTCCCTTCTCTACTTCCAATTGTTCCACATGATCCTTTGCAGTCAGTTGAGAGGTTAGACAGAGCTTCTGTTTAACATCTCCATCTCCAACATTCCCTCAACACTGCAATGAAATATTCATGTTCCTGAAGTGAAGATTAATCAGGCAGTGTGCTACTCACTGAACAAAACCAACACCATGGGTTTCACTTTGTATAGTACATTATGGCCCAGATTTTCCAATGACCAGTCACTATTCCAGTATAGAATGGGAACTGTGCCCTGCAGAATTCCACTTTAGCAGACTCTGAAGGAATTGCTTGTGAAATTGAATAATCTGTTTAGCAATTCCCTTATACTTGAAACCTTCTTGAAGTATTCATTTAAATTGAAGAATTTAGAGAGTTGCAATGAAATTAAGTAAATAATTACTCTGGAAAAACTAGACTGTTAAATATATATAGCCTAACTCCCATATCTACCTCAATCACCCCCAACTACACCTCCCACAAGCCACTTACACATCCCTAGACCCTCCTCTCCACCGGCACCTGACACCCACTTCCCACTCTAGACCAACTCCAGACTTGCCCTGCTCTGGAGGGGCTCCCCCTCCCTCAGCACCAGATCTGCAAACCGCCCAGCACCTCCTGCTGCTGTGGACCTGATTTGTCTCTGCCCACTCATTAGTCTCACCCCACCCCAAGACCCCCCAACCCACAGCCAATATCTCCCACCTATCCCAACATGCCCTCAACACTGCTTCACTTCCCTGGCCCCAGTGCCATCTCACACCCTAACCCCTACCCAACTGGCATCCTATCCTATACACACCTGGCATCCTAATCCCTGCTATCTACCTGCCACTCTGGGGGTCAGTTAGGTGGATGGCTGGCTTGTGATGAAGAGTTCCACCAACAGCATGGGTTTGATTCCCACACTGCCTGAGGTTACCATTGAAAGTTCCATCTTCACAACCTCTTCCCTCACCTGAGGCATGGTCACCCTTAGGTTAACCTCACCACCAGTCATCTCCCTCTAATGAGCAAGCAGTCCCATGGTCCTCTATCACGATGGCGAGTTTGTCTCACCCCACTTGGCGCCCTGCCCATTTGACAATCTAACTTCATACTTTTGACAGCAGCCGGTAAAGTGGTTGTGATTCTGGGTCTTTAAACTTGAGTATAAGCATCTGACTGCTGTGAAAAGGTGGTCGTTTTATCTTCCTTTCCACAGTTCTGCACTGTGAGACAACTGGCAGAATGCAGGTACAGCATTGCATTTCTGAAGGTGCTTTGATCAGAATCTCCTGTCAGAAATGAAGCCATTGCACCTTTCGTAAAAGAGAAGGGGCAATTTGTGTGAAACAAACATTTTGCAGCACAGTACTCAACATCGTAGGGGTTACCATTGACCAGAAACCGAACTGGACCAGCCATAAAAATGCTGTGGCTATGAGAACAAATCAGAAGCTAGGAATTCTGCAGTGAATATCTCACCTCCAACTCACCAAAGGCATGAGCCAGGAGTATGAAGGAATACTCCCAACTTGCCTGGCTGCATGCAACTCTAACAAAACTCAAGAATCTCAACACCATCTGGGACAAAGTAGCCCGCTTGATTGTCACCCAATCCATCACATTCACTCCCTTCACCACTGACATACTGTGACAGCAGTATGCACCATCTGTAGTAACTTGTACACTGCAGATGCCAAATGGGTATGGGGCGGTGTGCCAGGTGGAATAGCACCACCCAAACCTATGATATCTACCACCTAGGACAGGGACAATAGATGCACGGGAACACCAGTACTTGCAACTGACCAACACTGCCCTAACTTGGAAGTATAGTGTCATGGACCAGACCAGAGCCCCTCCAAATATTTTAAGAAGGTAGCCTAGACCCTAACTTTTTCTTATTTTAAAGGCAAATATGAGTTGCCGTGTTCCAGATGCAATGCAACTGGTCAAACTACTCAATGTTCAGCAAAACACAGTTTATTTAAACACAACAAAAGAAAATGGAATTTAGAATAACAACTCTATTGGAAAACTTAACAGAATAACTGATATAGTAACTGTTACTAATTAACTGTTCGAATATAGTAACAATCCGTAAACACACCCCTTGGCAAAAAGGCAAATTCAGAAAAACAGATTTTGTTTCATATGCAATCCAGTAGCCTGGGAAGAGAACTCCCAGCTTTTGGCTGTAATCGAGAGAGGGGAAAGAAAACAGCTTCTTCAGCCCACAACAGTAACTGCTTAAAGCTAAACCTAAAAACTAAACTAAATTAGAAATCCTCATCTGTGAGAGTTGGCCACACCCATTTAGGCTGCTTCTTTTGTTCCAACTTTAAAAAAAACCCCCAAGGCCTCACAAGCTGTTTACTTTACTGATTTGCCAAGTAGGCAGTTCAGTACCTCTGTTTTAAGACCTCACTTTAAAAGAAAAGGACCAAATAACCTCTTATAGCTACAGCATCGTCACAATAGTGCGATTCCTTCACTGATACTGGATCCAAATCTGGAACTCCCTCCCTCACAGCACTGTGAATGTACTTACCCCTACGGTTTCCAACAGTTTAAGAAGACAGCTCCCACCACCTCCTCAAGGTCAATTAGGCATGCTGATCCAGACAGTAAAGCCTACGTCCCATGGAAAGGAGATTTGCTGCCTGTTTGACTCTAATGATTGAAACATGGCCTCTATCCAATGTGCTTTTTGTACCAATTGTTGGATATTATTGAACTCTATATGATTAATGGTCACAAACTTCAAATCTGCAGTGTGACACAGCAGTGTTGTGATAAGTCTCTAATGGTAAGAGAGGTTACTTCTGATGATGTACAACTGGCTCAGACTAGGCAATTGAAAAGTATCCAGCTGTCTGCTAGCTCCAGTATGTTTGTAACCATTGTGAAGCATGTTCTAAACTTATCCCAGTGTACCATCTCCAACTGAGCAGAAAGCACTGCGGCACATGATATGACTCCACAGCAGTTCCTGACACTAGTCGATTTCAAAGAAACGGCTGAATTAGGGTGGGACTTTTTGCTTTAGACAAATGAAGTGATGTAATAAAATTCTGCAAAACTCTGAGTAGGTTTGATAGGATAGATGCAGGAAAAAATGCTCCACTAGTAATGGGCAATGAAGATAAGACGGCCACAAATCTGTGAATTTAGGGAGGCTTTCTTTGTCCAGAGGGTAGTGGGAATGTCAAACTTGCAGCCACATGAAGTTATTTCAGGAGAATAGCCTTGAATGCTTTGAAGGCACATGAGGGAGGAAGGAGGATAAGGTGATAGGTTTAGATGGAGCAGTATAGGAGAAGGTTCAAGTGCAGCATAAATCGACCAGTGGTCTAATTCTGTGCTGCAAATTCTGTGTAATTCGTACCTGCAGTCTCAGTACGCTAACAGGCATTTCAATAACATTAGAGATAACAAGGTGTAGAGCTGGATGAACACAGCAGGCCAAGCAGCATCAGAGGAGCAGGAAAGCTGACATTTCACACCTAGACCCTTCTTCAGAAATGCTGTCCAATAAAGCGGAGTAGAATTGTGAGTTCAGGTTGTGGATCCTACGAAGAATAAAAAACAGGAGAGGTCCTTTGCAGGTCTGGGAGAGGGAGTCTCTGAGCTGGGGGAGGCTTGATTGTACTGCCAGGAGATGCTGGCGCATTGCTGCAAGTGTGTGTTTCAGGAGTCACAGGGAGAAACATTTTTGAAGGATCTCAATGTTCTGAATGTAGACATTGTCGCGGTTGGGGCCAAACTGGGAAGGCCTAAATGTGGACTGTAGTCCATTGGGGATGACCCAGTTCCATAGGCACGTACTAAGAAAGGTTATGTGGCTGAAGTACCTGGTTTGCATCAGGACGTGGTTGAGCAGTTTCAGGGCCGAAGAGATTACAAGAGAGTTGCAGTGGGAGAGAGATCCACTGAGGTCTTTCTGGAGGGAGGAGGGTAACTTCTTCAAGGTAGGCATCCTTAGAAGACGCTTTGCAGTGGGGTTAAAATTGTTTCAGAGATAGGAGGAGCTGCAGATGCTGGAGAATCTGAGATAACAAGGTGTAGAGCTGGATGAACGCAGCTGGCCAAGTAGCATCAGAGGAGCAGGAAAGATGATGTTTCGGGTCTAGACCCTTCTTCAGAAATGCGGAAGAAGGGTCTAGGCCCGAAACGTCAGCGTTCCTGCTCCTCTGATGCTGCTTGGCCAGCTGCGTTCATCCAGCTCTACACTTTGTTATCTCACATTCTCCAGCATCCGATTTCAATAACATTTTCAGCTCAGCCTCTTTGTACATGAGTGTCGTGAATACTGCCCCCCTCCGAACTACTCCTTATCCTTTCTGTGTTTTATTGCAGGGTATATATAGCTGCATCCATGGAGTCGCTATCGAGGATAACAAGTCTTGCATGGAGTCCCCCACTGCCACTGTGAACGACACCCATTCCAACATTATGCGGCTACTGCGGACGGCTAAGAGCATGGCCAACCTGACCGGGGTCAACGGCACGCACTTCGGCTCCCCCCAGAGCGCTCTTGACTTCATTGGCAGGGACCCCTCGGTCTTCGATGTCTCTGAGCACCGGCGGAGCTTCACCCACTCCGACTGCAAATCCTACCAGCCCGACGACAACCTCTTCAGCGATTACATCAGCGAGGTGGAGAGGACGTTTGGCAACCTCCACGCCAAGGACACCAACAGCATCTACCAGGACCACTACCACCATCACCGGCCGCACAGCATTGCCAGCACCAGCTCACTGGACATCCCGTATGAGTGTGACAATGCCATGTTT
The DNA here is from genome assembly GCA_024137785.1 of Ginglymostoma cirratum. NCBI lineage: Eukaryota > Metazoa > Chordata > Chondrichthyes > Orectolobiformes > Ginglymostomatidae > Ginglymostoma > Ginglymostoma cirratum. Next base: position 5,803,452 of record JAHRHZ010000008.1, on the reverse strand, counting down.
GGCACCCAGAGCCGAGCCCTGGCGAGGAAGCCCTTTGAGATCGGCCTACCCCTGAAGCATGCCCAGGGGCAGCTCAGTGACAGCTATGAGAGCCACAAGTATTTATTCAAGAATGACCGCTACGCCCATGACGACCTGATCCGATCGGACGTGTCAGACATCTCCACGCACACGGTGACCTACGGCAACATCGGCAACACCAAGCGGCGCAAGCAGTACAAGGACAGCCTGAAGAAGAGGCCGGCTTCGGCTAAGTCGCGGAAGGAGTTCGATGAAATCGAGCTGGCGTACCGTCGCAAAGCGCACACCTCGGACCGGAAGGCGCGCTTCTTCAACAAGGACAAGCTCCGCGACTTCTACCGCGACCAGTTCCGGTGCAAAGAGAACGCCAGCTCGCGCTGGGAGCACGTGGACCTCAGCGACCTCTACCAGGGTCACGACGATGACTTCGGCAAGCACGAGACGCCAAGCTCGCGCCTGAGCCGGCCCCGCCCCGTGCACGTCGGCGAGTTCGCGCCGCCGGCCAAGGCCAACCTGCACGCCTCGACGGTCGGCCTGTGGGACAAGAACGCCAGCGTGCCGGACTGGGACGAGCGCCAGGCGGACAGCTACTGCCACAACTGCCCCACCAAGCTGCACAACTATGGCGGCCAGAACGCGAACCGTGGCCCGTGCCTGTGGTGCGAGGCGTGCAAGAAGACCGCCACCCTGTACGATATCAGCGAGGACAACTCGCTGCAGGATGTGGACCAGGGCCTGGCACCGGGAGCCGGCCTTTCCAAGTACCACCAGAGCCCCACCGACTCCACCAAGCTGCAGAGGCGCAACCGCAACAAGCTGCGGCGCCAACACTCCTACGACACCTTTGTGGAGCTGCAGAAGGAGGACAGTGTGGCGATCACCCCGAGGAGCGTCAGCCTGAAGGAGAAGGACCGCTTCCTGGAAGGCAGCCCCTACGCCCACATGTTCGAAACGACCCCGGAGCCGGCCTTTGTCGGCAAGCCCACCGCCCCGGAACGCCACAACCTCGGCCGCTACACCTTGAGCAAATCCCTCTATCCCGACCGGGTCACCCAGAACCCCTTCATCCCCACCTTTGGCGACGACCAGTGCCTGCTCCACGGCAGCAAATCGCACTTCTTCAAACACCCGGCCAGTTCCAAAGCCCGCCTCGACTTCCATCCATCGGCTAAGGCGGCATCGTCCATGCTCAACGCCATCCCGGCCAGGTTTCAAAAGGAAATGTGCACAGGAAGCCAGCCGACGGTGTGCATAGCAAATAACAAGACTCCCAGGGCTTTCAACGGGTCCAGCAACGGACACGTATACGAGAAACTCTCCAGCATTGAGTCTGATGTCTGAGCTCGGAGTCGCTCCTGCTTTTGAGGGGGGAGGTGGGGGAACTGTCATTTAGGAGGTTCCCGTTTGGGCGACATACTGGAGTTCCGAATGGACCTGCTATTTTTTTCCTATGTTTTAAGTTTTCGATCTTCATGCAAAACATCGCAGAACATCGTTTTCTTTTCCCATTGCGTTATTATGGGAGTGAATCGGATTTCATGATTTACATTATGTCTGGTCCAGTACAATATGACAGAATTCTAACTGCATGTCATTTGTATCAAGTTACATCGGGTGATGCATCTTTGTGTAGGGGGTGATGATTAATATAGTAAATATTAATATCAGTGCCAATACTGTACAGTTAAAACCTGGATTAACCCGTTTGCCACTGAAGACTCAATATGGCTTCGTTCTGAATGCCTCTCCAGGGTCCTGGGAAAGTTGCACGAGGTGGACATGGCTTCTAGTAAAAGCAATGTCAGATCGGTGGTGTGTATGTGTGCGTGTGTGTTAGCGTGCATGTGTAAGTGCGTGGCTGCAGTAATGGACGTGTGTGTGTGAGAATACATGTATGTGCTCTCCAGGGACAGCCTGTGCTAACATTGTCAGTCTTCATAGTGGTGATACCCAGTGACATCACAGACCCAGCTATGTCACAGAGTTAGTGATGTCACCATATGAATGATGTCACTATGAATGTGATAGTGCAGAACCTGTGATGTCACAGTGACTGTTGGCAAGCTGACTGATGTCACGGTGTAAGTGACATCATGATGACAGCAATATCGCAATGGTTGTGATGTCATTGTGCCAATTATGCCAGTACCAGTGACATCACAATAATGGTGATGTCAGTGTGTCAATGATGTCACAGTTTTAGCAACATGGTGTGTTTCGAGAATTCAATGATTTTAAAGTCTTTGAAATTGTGTCGAGGCCAGTTTTTTAAGGTCTGTGGCTATTGAATGCATATTGTAATTATAACCACCGTGATAATCATGCCTACAAATAAGGATGAATCTTCAATCCAGGTGCAGCCTCTATTTAGTAACACAGGGAAAACAATTTTATTCAATCATGGTGAGTGATAATGTTAGTGTCCAACAAAGTTATTGTCAGACTGGAAGGGAATCTAATGACTCATAATTAAATTATCACTTACTGTGTCCTCGCAGGTCTTTCTATGACGGAACGCTGCTATCTGTCAGTTAGCATAACGATGGTCTCTTCTCATTCCATGGGTCTAGAAGATAATTTCACTGCACCAGTGCCTCGTGATGTGAAGTTTCATTGCAAAAAGAATGAAACATGATATTGCACTACAATCTAGTAGTATTTGATATTTCTGATCAGGAATTAGCAGACTATTGCTGTGCGGATGACGTTTCAGTGATGCTCATCACTAGTGGGAAAGACTAACTATCTTTTGCATCCGCAAATGAGCTTTCAGCAGCATACCATCATCAGTGTGGTGGTCTGCATTTAATCGATGCATGTTTCTTTCCTTAGTTAAAAGGCGCTCCTTCACTCCCAACTATAGCATATATCTGAGTGCAATGTATGATTTCAAAACATTGAATAAACTATGCTAATAGAGACAAATCTCGATCTGACTATTCAGTAGCTCCCATTCTACCCAAGCGGACTGCAGGGCCCCAAGGATCAGTGGTAACTGATTAGATCTGTCCTGCTGGTAAAGGCTACGTGGAGGTTAGTGAGGTCTGCTAATATTGTCTAGGAAGGGGAGCCTTTGGCTACACTGTGTTAGTTCTCTCCTAGCTGTGACACCATTTAAAACCTGTCATCTTTTATTTTTTGATATGGATGGTGCTGAGAGCACAGTGTTAAAATTGAAAAGAATGCCAGAACACCATCACAGTGTTGACAGACAAGAAGTCACAAGTGGTGCTGGGTTAAATATTCTAGGAGGTTTTAACACTAAAAGTGATGACGCAGTGTTATTCGTTATTGTTATGGAGAGGTGAGCAACCTTCTCAATTTACAATTTATAAAGGACCCTTTTTCTCCTCTCCCATTGACTGATGGACAGCAGAAATACCTGGATTACAAACAACTTGCATTTAGCCATAGAGTTCCCTTAGTTTCACAAATAATTGCTCAGTTTTATATTGAGATGTGCCCATTCTTGGATTTGTCACCAACTAGTGTGCAGTAGATTGCGGAAGCACAGTGTTAACCGTGGCTCAGTGGATAATACTCTCACTTTGGCAGAGAGGGGCTAGCTGTGTTGCTGTTACAGAGGACCAGCATTGAAATGACAGCTCAATTGACCTTCTGCTTGACTCTATGAAATATAGCCATCAGTTAATCAATTCCCAGACTAAGAAGACCACAGATTCGATCTCCAGTCTGTGGGGACCATGTTGATCTTAGTTAGAGCTGCCCTGTGAGGCTGGAAACATGGGAAGCAGAGGGCAATGAAATTTCTGGACGTGGACATGACAGATCCCGTGGTGTATCACTTTCTGATTCTGGATGAACAGCTAGAACTAAAATGCTCTGAAGTGATTGTAATAGAGAACAGGCAACTTGGTTCTGTTCTGTTAAATCTGCTGTTCTCAATCTACTACATGAATCTTAAATTTCAGGGAGACTCAGCTGGGAGGGGGTTAAGATTGTAATTTCAGTGTGAATTTATGGAAGAATTTTTAAATCCAACCCCTGCTAGGCTGGATTCCAACCCAAAAGGACTGGGGCATGACCCAACAGGACTGACCTCTGCGACCGCCAACTAGGTCATGCACCCCCCCCCCCCCCCCCCCCCCACTGACAGGACCTTTCCCACTAACAGGACCAAGAAGACTGGTTGCCCAATTTACCTTTCCTTGAAGACAGAATTGCCTGGTAATTTCATTTGGTTGATCAATATAGCCATAACCTGGCAGTGGGTACAACCCATCATGAGGCATGTTGTCAGAGGACCCATTGCGATGCCTAGCGCCACCTTGTGTCAAATGGAGCACAATGCCACTATAGGCTGCAATGGGCTACATCCTGTTGTGTCTGAACTGCTGTGTATTGCTAATGTAGTCGCTGGCGCCTGTTATGGAACAAATGGTGTGAAATGGTTTCTCGGCCTGTATAATTGTGGGGAGGGGTTTCAGCAATGATGTTATAAATATGGCTGTCTCAGTGCGTGGGAGTGTCTGTCACCATTGCTGCAGGTGGGACACAAGCCTCCTCTAGAATACGGTGTCTCATCACCATAATGTGAAAGGTTGGACCCCATTGCAACGTATGATCTAGAGGCTGGTGGGGTTAAGGGGGTATTGGAAATTCTTAACGGCTTGGAGATTTTGGATAGCGGTGATGGGCATGATGCTGCAATATAACCATATGGAGTCCAAGGTGCAATAGTTACTTTGCCCCCCAGACAGGCCATGGGTATGGTGGTCATTGAAACTTGATGAGGATGGGAAAGGGTTGAGCCATGATGCTTCCTGCGATCTCTGTCAATGTCTGTGCTCCCCTGTCAAGACACCACCCTAGCAAATGGAGTTGTTCCTGGGCAAATTCAGTGGAAGTCATGGAACAGAAAGTACCTTATCAACATCGGGAACATTGGCAAGACCAAGTGCTGAACAGAGGGGAGAAACTACAAGTTGAGATGATCTGGAGCTAAGGGGAGAGACCAGGCCAGAGGGTTGGAGGATAGGTGTGGAAGTAGTGAATGGGAGCCAGTAGCAACCTGTGAACTTAATGTGGATTAGGGAGATCTGTAAGCCAGGAAGCCCTGTGTGAATGGATTCCAAAGACCTAGTCTGTGGGTCCTGAACTGCTGTATATTGCTGACTTGTCACTGGTGCCTCTAATGGAAGAAGTGCTGTGAAATGTTTTTTAGGCCTGTACAGGAGGAAACACCTATAAAACTGTACACGTGGTGAATTCTTTCAAGAGAGAAGAGAGATGAGTGGGTGATATAATAGGGGGCTATTTTGTGACACCAAGTCTTGACAAGGAGCTCACAAATCTTAGTTCTGCTAGAGAAAGAAGGGGAACAAAGGATGCTGTGCAATAGATGTGTTCTTAACAGAATAACTCATGGGGTATTTTGATTGACAAAACAAGGCCAGGTAGATCAAGTGTTTCCGTGTTTGGAGTCCTGTTACAGTTTGTATAGCAAGTGTTCAAATAAGGTGTGATCTCAAACCCTGAAATGGTTTCCATTCAGCTCTTGAGGTACCAGTTGCAGCTTTCCCAGACTCCTTCGCTCCAAATAGTCCAATGATGACCATCCCCATCATCATCCATGGACTGAAGCACATCACCCATTGCTAAACCTTAAGTAGGAATTATTTTTATGGATAGTTCAATTTGTATGTAATGTGACTGCAGACCTGTACAGTATTTGAGGAAGAGTGTGGTTGACTGTTTTATGGAGTTTTAATAGAATGTTATACTTCTGTCATTTCGTGTGATTTTTGAAGTACCTTGGAATGAAGAAGATTTCAGAAAGCCAAGATTAATTAGTGGCGATAATTTTATTTTATTGTAAGTGCATTTTCACATTGAAGAGTTTTAGGTGGTGGATCGCAGAAATGTAAGTTTGCATCGTCTGCAAATCTCAATAAGGTTTATTGGCATATTTTACAGTTTTGACCTTTTGTTATGCTTTACAGCTTTTGGAAAGTGTTTTGATGATGTGCGGCAGGAGGAACATGATGACATTCCTTCTGGTTGACTGAAGCAGTTAGATTAACTCTTTACCCCTTGGATGCTCAGCTCTTTCGAAGAGATGGAACATTGAAATGCTGGAAAATCCTATTGGAAGGAAGTTACTCCCATAATGTTTATGTTAAAACAAATGTTTGGTGTGAAATTACGCTGGGTGATATCAGAAACTTTCTTATTAACATACTCACATGATATTCCTATTGAATAAGGTGTAATTATTTTTAAAAAATAGACTGGTTAACACTTCCATCAGAGTAATAGGCAAAAGGTTTTCAGTTGTACTCCCAGTGAATAGCACAGAGCTGGTTTGTGCATTAATATCCATTTTATTATGAAGCCTTTTGCCTCAAAAGGTGTCTGCATTTTGGGCCTCCTTCGCTGCATAGATTCACCAGCGATGCCTGTGATAAGGGGGAGCTACCTCTACCAAGGAGGATGCCATTCATTTCAGTGAGGAATGTAGCTTCAAAGCCAAAGCCCAACAACTGGGTTAATTCAGACAGGAGAGTTGATAGATTTTTGTAGAGTAGGGCAATAAGGAGAGGCGACCTTGTGGCAGAGTGGGTGAAATTGCAGCCTCTGGGCTTGAAGCTCAAGGTTTGAATCCCACTTCAGGACTCATTGGAAGATGTGTTCATAAAATGGCTAATGGTTGACTGCCATTCTGTAAATCTTTCCAAACTAGGAAGGACTCCATGTCAGTCAGTCAACCTACAGAAGCTTTGCCTAGCGGACCAATCCATGGTCACCAGTGCCCTATTTGGGCTTGGTACTTGAAGGGATAAGAGAGTATTAAGGGCTACTCAACCAAAACAGGTGAATTGAAGACAAGTGAATTGAGGTAAAGATCATTCATGATCTAACTGAGTAAAGAAAGAGGGTACTATTCCTTTCTTCCTTAAGAAGTTCAACAGATTAATGAAGCAGGGCTTCATTCCACGTAATCAAACAACGGAGCATACATGCAAACAAGGAGCAAGGTTAAGCCATTCAGCTCTTCGAGTCTGCTCCACCATTCAAAATGATCATGGCTACTCTGATTTAACATCAGCTCTGCTTTCCTGCATATCCTGTGATAGAAGAAGCTGGGAGTCAGAAACAGAAAATGCTGGCATTTCTCTGGAGGAGAGAAGGAAGTATTAGCTTTTCATAATGAACCCTGCCTTACCCTCTCAACTACCCAGGCTACTCAATGAACTCAAGAATTTTTAACAGTGATGTGGTTTCCAAGATCCGTTGGTGACAAATGGGCAGATGATGGAAGGAGTGGGCTCTGCCAGCTCATTGTGAGGTGCAGTTTAGAAACTCCCCTGGAGGAGGATCCTCCCATCCATCAAACAAAGCAATGTGAATGCATGCCCACTAGCAGAAAAGTTGACTGAGAGTGGATGCTCATCAGTTCAGATCAAGGGGTAGTTTTGTTGGTTAATGGACCTGGTCTAGCAGCATGGATTTTGCGAATTAAAATTCTGCTGTAGTAGATGCAGGACCATCTGAAAAATCCCAAACTAATTTCCTCGTGACCTTCAGGGATTTGAGCCTAGTGACCTGAATCAATTCTAGACCTACCTGTGACTCCCCTCCCAGATTATACCATTGTCTCCTGTCTACTTTCCTCTAAAGAGACTCAGCAAATCATGTTTTGAGGATACTGTTGGAGATCTGTCATTAAAGTGGAGGCATTGGGCGGGGTTTGTCCTGAGAACGAACAGCACAAGAAACGATCTTGTGGGGTTTGAGATAAAATCAGTGGATGGATATTTGTCAGTTTCAAGAGCTTCTGTTTTCTGATTGGCTGCACCCTGTCATTACCATATATGAAAGCTTCTCCTAAAGTGGGTCCAGAGGAGAGACCTACAATCACATTCAGTCTGATTCAGTCAGTATCAGTCTCCCTTGGGTGTTTCTTGAACGGTGCAGCTGATGTTTGGATTCAGATTTGCTGCCAACTGTATAAAATCTTTCCAACATTAAGAATGTAATCCCAGCCTTAAATGCATCTTTGACTGAGGAACTGAGGAGGTGACTGATTATTCCCTCCTTTAAAAGATGTGCTATGCTGTTATGAGCAGTTAACTTTTTATCTCTTGGAAGAGCCCAGATCATTTGGTGGGCAAAGGTTAAGCACTTAAAACAAAATCTATTTGCCTTCAAATTATTTATGCTATTTATTTGGGTGTGAGTAAGGCAAATGGGGTATCTTACTGAACCCAGGAATTAACATAAAGTTGAATAAATGTTTGGCTTTGCATTATTCCAAGTCCAGAAATTAAAGTAATTCAGCAGTTTTCTTGTAGCTTATGGCCTATAAAAGGATTTGCTGTCTTGTAAGGATACCAAGATTATATCATGAAAGGCACAGTGCATAATTCTGTTGCTTAGGTTGCCTAAGCATCCTTTTTGTGCATCCTTTTAAGATCACAAGGTCTAATTCCTGCAAATAGGCAAAGGTTAACGGCAGGTACAAATCCATTGCTGTGAGGCATTTCTCCGTAGATTGGCAGCTCTTTGCAAGCCTAGTTTGGCCCCAAGGTCAACAAAAGCCAACAGCATTTAACTCCTGCTCTTTTTCTTTTCTTAATGCTCTTAAACTTGAAAACTGAAGTGTGACTGACACGTCTCAAAGCTTTTACGCTAGATTGTGTTGAGACGTTGTTTCCGAAGTGTAAGTGGCTTCAGGAGTTGAGAATGAAGAGCACCTAATAATTGTACCTCTGTAGAAAAGCGTCAAGTTTGTAACCTCTGCAAAGTCAGCAAGTGCCGTAGCTTGTCTGTGACTGCCTTTTGTAGAATTAAAATTTGGGTAGAAATTGACCCCATTTTATAGGAATGACAGCTTTCAGTTTTGGGGAGCACTGGTCAGTGGCCTAAATTGGCAGTCATACAAGAATTGGGTGCCTTAAATTTGGATAAAACAGCAACTTGGACAACTACTTTGACACTTATAATTGACCCTTTCAACAGTTGGGGCTGCAGTGAGTGTCAGGTCTGAGATTCCAACTGCAGTTGCCCTCTATAAGTCTGGTTGTGTATTGCAAATAATTTGGAAGAAAACCTTGCTGCTGAGCTGGAAGGGGCGGAGGTCTGCCCACTCCGAGCTCCATATTACACCTCCTCCCAACTCCTGTTGCCCATTTAACCGCCCCCTTAATTTGTTTCTTTGCAAGGTAAGAGAGCCAGGCATTTATGCTGTTCAGAAGTATGGTGGGGCAGCACTTTGGACATGAAGCATAAATCAGGCCAAAAACTCAATATTGCACCAGCTACAGTCTTCTCAGTGGGAATTGGGTTGAGGGGACGGCAGCTGGGGAAGACAAGGCTAGCTGAGTCTGGGCCCAAGAAGAAACTCTGACAGCTCTTATTATCAATTAGGATGCTAGCATCCACGATGATGAGTCCCATGGAATTTAGCAATTTCTGGAAACAATCATCCCACCTGGCCTTTGTATTTAAAAGGCAACACCTCTGAACCTATAGAGTAACCCCATCCATGCTGTTCTTTTTATGGACATGTGAATAACCCCAATTCAGACATTTACCCAATCCTCCCCCCACACCCCTGTCACCCTCTTGTCTGCCTCTCTTTAATCTCAGTAGCTGCTCTGTAACCTTGCAAATAGTGTTGCCTGGCCAACACAGGTAGCAAAGTCAGATGCACTTGACCCACTGTACCTCGACATCTGAATATATGTTCTATGCTGACTGATGTTGCTCATAGTATTGGCCCTACAAATGAACAGCAAACTATTGAATAACTCTGACAGTATTACAGCACAGTTTGCTGAATAACTTCTCATAGCAGGCCAACTTATGGCATCTGCAAACCTCCTCTTCATTGTTTTAAACCAGAGCTGTAAAAAAAAATGTATATGGAACAGTTTATGGGAGTAGCTGGATTGGAGGTGCAAATTTGTCATATATTGTGTGAAACAATTCAGATAGGTCATCAATATTAGAGTAGAAATTGGACCAAAGATTGGGGATATTATTAAGGATGTTGGACTAGGCATATTTGGTCATTGGAATATACATGTGGCATTTGGAAGATTTTTGAATGGGTAATGATACCACAATATTTATTTATTGAGGAATGATAAACGGCAACCTATACAGGAGGTTGTTAGACTGCAAATGAATGTACACTCCCCATTATATGGAGGATATTAGGTTGGATTCTATATAGATATATGTGTGTAAATACAGTATACGAAGGATTCTGGATTGAGGATTAGTATTTATTATAAAGTATATGAAGAAGATTAGAAAAGGGATTACTGTATATCCCAACATATATGGAGAACATTTATTTTTACTATTTGTTCAGGGAATGTAGGCAATGTAAGCATGTTTGCATTTACTGCACATCCCTGGTTACAGTGAGGAACTTGTAATTGTCTTTTCTCTTGAATCTTGGCAGTTCTTATGGTGATGGCACATTGGTTTAGGTAGAGTGTTCAGCATTTTGATCAAGAGACATACATTATGTGACTCACAAGGGTGCTTCAAGGTGATGGTGTTCCCATGTTATTAATGCTGTTGTCCTTCACAGCAGTGTTGACTGGTGCTGAAATAACTTCCATTCGTAAACCTTGGTGGACATTGCTGTTGAAAAGAGTGCAAAGAAAAGCATGTTTAAAAAAAAGTTCACATGTAACATATTCACACTGTTGAATGCTTCATGTCAAACAATAAACAATCCGAAACCCCTCTTAGATTTCTGCAAGGACATAAACTAGTTTGGTCTGTCAGGCATGCCATATTTCAAAGCCACAGTTTTTCAAATGTCATTTTTTTATTTAAGAAAAATCATTCCCTGGATGTTGGCATCACTGGCAAGGCTGGTATTTACTACCCATCTCTAATTTCCCTTGAGAAGGTGGCAGTGAGTTCCTGCCTTCTTTGCTGTAATTCATATGGTAAGGGTGCTTTTAGATGGAGAGTTGACAAGTAGAAAGGCTTGACTGTCAGCGAATGTATCTAACTGGTATCTGAAGTCAATATGCAAGCAGTGACTTAATGCCAGGAATGATCAAGTAGTAAACACATTGTGTACATAGGACTTGTGATGGGTGCCTGAATGTAACAATCTCTTATTCAAGTACTTTATCGGTACACATTTCTTTTTGGATTTTGCTCTTTTTGTAAATGATTAAACTTAGAAATAGATTTCAATTAAGAATTATTAAAACAATACAGGGTGTACTAAAAGAAAATACGCTAACTATTGTGTTATGTTATAATTTGTTTATACTTTTTGAATTATTGATCAATGGGGTCAACCTTCCTAGCTATTAACTACAAGTACATCTGAAATTTCTAAACAAATGTACAGAATACAAGCTTTGCTGACTACCTGGGCTGAAATACATTTGTAAACTTTACTTGAATTGATAATGTATATTGTGTGATGATAAAGTTTGATTAAGGATTGGCTGTAGACCTTACTTATGAATGTCTTGGTGAACTAAAGGACCCCAATGATCTGCCATATTGGACTGTGCGAAGATTGGCTTCCATTGTTGCCTTTGCCAAATAACCTGATTTTTCATCTTGAAATGCATGGTTCCTTTGAAGAAATCTGTTCTGATATCCATATGAACTCATTCAAAATGTATTTTAATAGCGTTTTATCACCAAATCTTGTAAAATTTCTTGTGTTGTGCAGTGTCCATTGATAACACACAGTGTACGCTTCAATATGGCAGCTGAGGTGTCCATATTATTGCCTGAAGATGATTGTCCTTAAAAAAAGGGGTTGAAACTAAACAGAACTCCCATGAACAGTAAAGCCCAGAACTTGAGAGGGACATGAATGGGCTATCTGACTTGAAGTACATATTGTACAAAAAGTGACTGGATGATCTTAAAGAGGAACGTTGATCCTATGTAAAAAAAAGAAAGTTTTCAACAGTTAGATCTGCAAATAATGGACTCTGCCCACTAGTATTCTGAATGTGTGAAGCTTGTTTTGAAGAAGGCTTCACGTCAATAATTGAAAGTTCTTTCTCCACAGGTGCCAACATCTCGCCTCCTTCATTCTTGCCTGCTGGCGCCAGTAGTGTTTGTCCCAGAATGTATTCTGTCCAGAAGTTGCAAAAATTCTGATGCTGTCAATATCTCATAAACCGATACCTAACAATCATGCACTTTATATGCTGGGTCTCCCTGGAGTCTTGCGCATGCAGGCAAGAAGGAACAAGACCAATTGGAGTAAAATTGTAGCATTTACAAGCATCTCCAAAGTACAGTTGCATGGATTTCAGGACCCTGGACAGCTAACCTGAACCTCACCATCTTTTGACAATGGCATAGGTTCCCAACTGCAGTAAGAATCTCTTCAAATTTGGCTGGGCACTTTTAACCTCATGCTCGCTCACTGCTACCTGAACCAGGTGACTTGCGGTTCCTATGTTAACTATTGATTCCACACGAGGTCTTGTAGCCCTCTTGCGTTCTGCAAAGTCAGAACCCTCTTGTATAGTTTGAGGCCTCTGTGTCTTAGGGCACTGATAGGTATGACCAAGAACAATGAGGGGGAAGTACCATACGTTCTGATGATGCAAACCATGCACTATGTAAACATTTTCTACAGGATCAACAGGGTGTGCTCTCGCCAGCCATTGAGCAATTTGTGGCAGAGTCATTTCCATTGCAGTGTTCCTCTCTAATTCACATTCCAATACAGCAAACCATATTGGGCTTTAACAAACCCATATGGGGCATTTTTTTCTTTCTCTTCCTTCACCTCCTATCTCCTATCTTTGTGTGTCCTTATATTCTTTGATCTGTATTCATTTAGCCTTTTCTTTTCCCGGGAGTTTCACAACAAAGTCGGAATTCTGTTTTCAAGCCATGTTGCCTGATGAACCAGGTTTCTCCTGGATACAGCAACTGTGGTTCAAAGGGGGATGTGCCTGTCTTTGCTTATTTGCATGCAGTGTGTATGAGTGTGTGTATTGATGTCTCTACACAAGTGTGGGTGTAGATTTGTGATGAGTACATATGCACATGGGTCTTCGTGCTAACATGTCTAATTCACTGGGTGCATGCTCGGTGCACTTCAATACCTCTGTGTCTATATATGTGTGTAGAATGTGTGCCTCTGTAAGTAAGTGTGTAAGCCTCCTTTCTCAGGTTTCAATGCTCGTTTGCAACTATCTGATTCTTTTCATTCTGGTAATTATTTCCCGGAATATGGTTTGCTGTTGGCCTACAGCCCACACTAAAGTTAATAAATTTTAATGAGATTTGAGTAAAGTGCACAGACTCCCATCCAATAACTTTGCCTGTTATTCTCCCTGCTATTATAGAAGTGAGGAACCATATGCACCGTTCTGTACACCCAATGCACAACGGGGCCATAACTTCTAAAGTTTGTGCTTTGATTTATACAAGTTGCGATTGAGCTGTGCAGATTATAGCTCCAAAACAAATATTGCTCTTGACAGCCTGTTAAAATGTTAGTTATGTTTTCCTCTTCAAATTTGTTTTGTTTGCAACTTACGTGGTTTGACATTGTCAAAGTACACAACTCTGCTCACCCTCACTAATCCCCAACCCCACTCCTACTCAAAAGGAATTATACTAAATTTAAGGCTGATCAAATTACAGGTTTCTTCAGAAAGATTACTACACAAACATGTTGAAATCTTTGCTTTTACTTTGCATTTTTCTCGTCTCTGCATGCAGCTCAGCCAAGACTGTCACGTTGAGAGCTTGCTGCTTAGATTCTGTCAGAGCTTTCCAAAGCTGCTGAATACTTTCTCCCTCCTGCTGATAGCGAGACGGCACTTTCTCCCATCTGCGTCCGTGCCCTCACTCCTTCTCCCAACATACAACCCCCACACCCTTTCATCGCCACATGACATTGTTCCAAACAAATAGCACAAGGCAGAGAGCTTTTAACAAAAGCAAAACCACCAACCAGGCAAACCCGGCAGCATTTTGAAAATGGAGCCCGAAGCCATTTTAGCTCAAGAGAGGAAAGTATTGTTTTGTTTGGTTTTCAAACTTTTTAAACAAGAGAATATGTAGTTCATGGGGAAATTAATATCTGTGTTAGGTAGCTTTGTAGTACAGTGTTTAATTTGTTGCTTGTACATATATATATCAGGATTTTAGGTAGCTGAGAATGATTTTTTTTAAATTAACGCTCAAATTTGCTAACTAATGGAGGGGGATGGGTTGACATTAATGAGGGCCTTGCCCTGGTAAAAAGGGCCAGTGCCCAAAGAAAGACCCTGTTTCTTTTTTGGAATAGTTCGGCCCTCCTCCGGCAGTTAAAGGTTTTAAATTCAGGTACTGAAATGAACTATGCTGTGCGTGTTATGTGAGAATCATTTTAGAAATAACCTTTCCTTCGTTGAGATTGTGATGGCTTTTTTATTTGCATTTCCAGTGATTTCTACATCGAAATGTTTTGGGACTTGAAGTGGAAGCTTTCCTTTGAATCCTTTACTACGTATTGTAACACACGCCCCACCCACCTCACAAAAATGAACTAAGTATCAAAAATTCCAATGAATGATAGTTTCCATCCATCTCTGTTAGTCTGAAGGCCTTTGGCCCATTTCATGACCTCTGCTCTCCTCCCCTCTACCCCTCACACTCCAAAAATATTTCTTTTTATAGAAGCAACTGAAACTTGGCAATGTTATTTATATAAACTGGATATCATACAATGTCAAAGTGCTGCACTGTATGCTGTTTCTAAAGTTTCTCTTTAGGCTTCAGGCCTAGCGTATCAGCCTGCATAGTGATACAGCCACAATCTCAGAGTAGACATCATAAATTCATTCACAAGAGGAACAGAGCAGAGTCACTAACCAACTGCCAAGGATTATATTATTCAGATGATGGTTAATTGTGACCTCCTTTGGTTCAGAGGGCAGAGGTAGAACTGGGCTCACAGCGCTTCTTGGCCTCAGTCTGTGCAATGCAGTGCAAAAGAGGTGCACTGTGACTGCAGCAAATTGCCGCTCGTTTCCTCCCTCTTTCCCCCCACCCCGGATGGGGACACCCTCACCAGCAATGGCACTGACATAATTTATCAGGCATGAAGTGGGATTCCCACCCAGGAGGGTGGGGGCTTTGAAGTCATGAGACACATCTAACATGGCTGTGATTGAACCCTATTGTTTTAAATAGGCACGTGAAGTGTGGATGTGTTACACAAATACGTAGTAATTTGGTACTTGCCAACATTTTGTTGGGCATGAGCCAAGCTGATAGGAATTTCGGAAGCCAACCAAGTGTGTGGTAAAATCTATTTTGAAGACCCTCATTAAGAGAGGGGTCTGGAAGGAATGCGACCTGATATTAGCAACTTACTGGCCATCACGTTGGAATAAAATTCCCTCACTTATGATTTTAAGAGAGGTTAATAGCTTTGAACTAGGAGTTTAACAAGGTCAACTTGCTAATCTCCAGTGGCACTCCTTGAAGGAACAATTGGGATGAGGGTCAGAAAGAAGAGTTCTTGTGAAATCATGCCAATGCAGAGATGCCCTTTATGGCTGCTCTTACTATGAGAACATCTTTTTTGGTGACAGTTTCAATCCCTCTCCCTCATTTACCTTGTGAGGTTGAACCCCCAGTGGGTAAAGTGTCTTGGGGTTTGACTATTGATCAAGGGACAGGGGCCTTCTGGCTGACTTTCTTTCCTCTCTATCAGCTTGGCTCTGTTGAAACTCTAATTTCCACTTTTGCCACTTTATTTGGGAAGAAAATTGGAAAAGAAAACTTAAAACTAAGAAAAGTACGTGCCCAAAATTGAAATGGAATGGGAAGTGAGAGACAAACCGTTTTTGCCACAATATTTTCCTCTGTATATAACTATGGTGCGGTTGTTTTAAAAAAAAATACACAGACGTTGCTATGTAAAAATCTGTACATACAGAAAGATTCTTTTTTCTATTGGAAATCATTTCTTGTCACTTTATATTCAAAAAATAAAGTCTCCAGAACTTCAAAATGCAAACAGATCTTTCTTGGTTAATACAGAATTAAATGTGGCCATTACGACCATCTAACTGCAATGTTTTGTATTCCTTATAGCATGCATCTGTTTCATGGGATCCAGATTTTCTTCCTACTACCTTGCATTGGAGTCCATTCAAAGTGTTGCTCAGTCTTTAGCACTCTCCTGATAACTCTTCTGTACGCCTGTCCAGTGTAACATTGGGTTTCTAACCAGGTTTTTCTAATCGGATACCAACATGAAGAAACATGGATTTCTGATTTTATTAGATGTTGGTTTAATCTTCGTGTTAGTTTGCAGTTTCAGAGGCTGCCGTGATAAGATATCCACTAAAACCTTTGCTGTTTTAAAAATCTTAGGAACCCAAGAACAGGACTAGACCTGTCAGCCTGTCAAGCCTGTTCTGCAATGAGCTCACAACTAATCCATATCCTAACTTCATTTACCTTCCTTGGTTCCATATCCATTCAACTCCTTTAATGTTATCTTTAATTGAGCTACTGTCTACCATTTTATTGCAGTAGAATTTTTTTTGTTCTTGTAATGCAGGTGACTAAGCCAGCATTTATTGCCCATCCTTAATTGCCCACTTCATCAGGTAAGTGTCAGGTAGGTTATAGAAAAGGAGTAACTTCAAACAATTGTTGTCACTGGGAAAAAGTACTGAGCAAACTGTTGGGATTGAAGACAGATGAGTCTAGGGCTGGGTTGGAAAAATGCTATTGTTAACACCCTTATTCAAGAAAAGGGAAGAAGGCAATGTAGACCAGTTAGTTTAACAACTGTAATTGGGGAATTGTTAGACCCCATTAAGAAAGTAATAACAGGACATTTGGAAAGTCGAAACACACTCCATCAGAATCAGTATCCTTTTATGAAGGGTAAATCATGTTTAACTAGTTTTCCAGAGATTTTTGAAAATATAACGAGCAGAGTGGATAATGGGGATCCAGTGGATGTAGTATATCTGGACTACCAGAAGGCATTTGATAAGGTGGTGCACAAAAGGTTAATGCATAATGTAAGATCACATGGGGTTAGTTTAATTTATTAGCTTGGATAGAGGATTGGTGAACCAGCAGAAAGCAGAGTTGAGATACATAGATATTTTTCTGGTTGGCAAGATGTACCTAGTGAGGTGCCACAGGGTTTGGTCCTCAGGCCCCAATTATTTACAATCTGTATCAGTGACTTGGAAACAGGAATGGAAGGTGTTATAGCCAAATTTGTAGATGACATTAAAATAGGTAGGGAAGTAAGTTGCAATGAAGAAGTAAAAATAAACAGGTTAGGTGAATGGGCCAAAATGTGGCAGATGAAGTTTAATGTGGATAAGTGTGAGGTTATCTATTTCGGTCAGAGGCATAGAAAAGCAACTTGTTATCTAAATGGGCAGAAACTCAGAATGCTTCAGTACAGAGGAATCTGGGTATTCTTGTGCATGAATCATTGTAAAATAGGCAGGTACAGTGGGCACTAAGGAAGGCAAAAGGAATTTTGACATTTATTGCTAAAGTATAGAGTATTAGAGGAGTGTTGCTGCAACTGTACAAGATATTAATCAGACTGACCTAGGAGTATTGTGTACAATTTGGTTGCCATACTTGAGGAGGGATGTAATTGCATTGGAAGCAGTTCAGAGGAGATTCACTGGATTGATTCCAGAGATGAGAGGTTGTCTTACAAAGACAGATTGACCAGTTTAAACCTTTTCTTATTCACTTACAGGATGAGGGCATCGCCAGTTAGGCCAGCATTTATTGCCCATTCTCAGAGTCAATCACATTGCTGTGGGTCTGGAGTCACATGTAGGCCAGACAACAGTTTCCTTCCCTAAAGGACATCAGTGAACCAGATGGACAATGGATGCATGGTTATCATTGGACACTTAATTCCAGACTTTTTCCTTATTGAATTCAAATTCCACCAGCTCTCGTGGCTGGACTCAAACCCGGGTCTCCGGAACATTGCCTGGGTCTCTGGACTAACAGTCCAGTGATAATACCACTAGGCCATCGCCTCCCCCTAAGCCTATACTCTCTGGAGTTTAGAAGAACAAGAGGAGATCGAATTGATGCACGTAAGATGCTACGGAAGATCAATAAAGTAGATATAAAGTAAATATTTCCCCTTGTGGGAATAAGAGCAATTAACTTTGG
Organism: Ginglymostoma cirratum; assembly: GCA_024137785.1. Taxonomy (NCBI): domain Eukaryota; kingdom Metazoa; phylum Chordata; class Chondrichthyes; order Orectolobiformes; family Ginglymostomatidae; genus Ginglymostoma; species Ginglymostoma cirratum. The sequence continues at coordinate 5,785,275 of JAHRHZ010000008.1, read as the reverse complement.
TACAAGAGGTAGCAGAATTAAAACAGATGATGAAAAGTTACTTCTTTCCAAGGGATGTGAATCTATAGAATTTCCTACCCCAGAGCACAGTGGACACTGAATACATTTAAAGAGGAGATCAGATTTTTAATCTGGTTGAAGGGTTGTGGAGAGTGGGTAAAGTGGAGTTGAGACTAAGCTGAGGTCAGTCATGATCGTATTGAATGGTGGAGCAGACTCAACGGGCTGAATTGCTAACTCTTGCTCCTAGTTCTTATGTTCTTAAGTAACCACATTGCTCTGGCTCTGGAGTCACGTAGAAACCAGACCAGGTTAGGACAGCAAATCTCCTTCCCAAAAGGACATTAATGAAGCAGATGGCTTTGTACAACAATGGTCACCATTAGGCTAGATTATTATTTCATTGTATTATTTAATTCAAATTTCAACATTTGTCATGGTGGTATTCATATTCTGTCAGTAGAATCTTAGTCAAGGTTCCCTGGGTTACTTACCTAAATGTGGTATTATAATGCCATCACTGGCCCTCTGGTTTCCCACTTACCACCCTTTGCCAATTGTGTTCCTTTAACTTCTATCCTTGCTTTGGCTCTTATTTTGTCATCTTTTATGTCTGTAACAATCACTTTTTTTAATTTTTGGATTATGGACTGAAATTGAGGGAAATGGATATTACTTTTAAAAGAGGAGAATATACAAGGAATTCTTTGAACTTCAAAAACCAAGTGAAGCTGACTGATGCATACAAATCCTATTGCTTTTTGGGAACATTGAGTCCAGACAAATTGATGCCATCTGTTGTGGGTTCAGGAGAGCTCAGCATAGTAACAACCCTCTGACTGGTTAAGTTGCAGCTTTACAGACCCCGTGAGAGAAATGCAAACAGAAGCAACGAGAAACCTTCAGAAGTTGGCTGCATCAACATCTTTCTTTCTGTTCCATTTTGTTGTAAATTTGTTCTTGCCAATTCACTGTCAAAAGAGCAGGAACACTGTATTCAGCGATGCTGTAAGAAATCATTCTAAGTTTCCATGGGAAAGGAAAGACCCCAGTCCAACCAGTGAAATAAAGATTGTCCATTACTGTGTAGATACCACTGATATGCAGACAAATTGGAACCATCAGTTGTGGGTTCAGGAGAGCTCAGTATAATAACAACGATATGGTTGGTTCAGTTGCATCATCAAAGAATCAAAAGGATTCAACCCATTCAGTTTTGTGATCTGGATTGATGATAAATAATTGTTTTCACGACTGTTGTTATTTTTCTCCACCATTATATTTGTATTTTCTTTGTTTCTTTTGGTGAGTCTGGTTGTCTCTGTGTATGTTGGAGGTGGGGCTGGTAACCTTTAAATGGGGTAAGAAGTGGTCATAAATTATCAATTTAGTTTTCTTTTGTTTTCTGCTTAGTTGAGAGCATCAGTTTGATTGCAATAAATAGCCATTTTCTTGATAATGAAGAAAAAAACCTGCTGTGTATTTCTTTCAACATGAATTGGATATGTAAATTGGGATTTTTGGTGATTTAATTAACTACTCACATTTGTGGAAATTCAGGGAACAGTTAACTTGATACCAGTGCACCTTCAAGAGAATTGTGATGTGCTCCTTTTGTCCTTGAGCCCATCTTCCCAACTGGTGTGAAATATTTCTCTCTATTCCACCATCCGGTTCCATTGAAATCATATAAGAAACTGTCTGTATTCCCTCAACATCATTGGCTCAGTTGTTAGCACTCTGTCTCTGAGTTGTAAGGTTCCAGGTCCAGTTGCCACTCCTTGGGCTCTTAAGCCAAGACTGGCACTTCAGTGCAGTATACAGAATGGTGCCATATTGTGAACGCGATGTTAAACTCAGCCTCCATCTGGATGGATGTTGAAGATTCTGTGGCACTATTTCAAACCAGGATGAGGAGTGGGCATGTTCTCCCCACACCCTGCCCAAACTTTATCACAAAAGAACAGATTACCTGGTCCTTATTGCAGTTTGTGGGAACTTGCTTTATGCAAATTGACTGTGGTTTTTCCCATATTACAACAGTGACTACACTTTAACAAGTCCTCCGTTCCTGTAACACAGTGTGGAGCTGGAGGAACACAGCAGGCCAGGCAGCATCAGAGGAGCAGGAAAGCTGACGTTTCAGATCGGGACCCTTCCTCATTTTCTGTAGAAGGATCCTGACCCAAATCATCAGCTTTCCTGCTCCTCTGATGCTGCCTGGCCTGCTGTGTTCCTCCAGTTCCACGCTATATCATCTCTGACTCCAGCATCGGCAGTTCTTATTATCTCCATTCCTGTAAAGTGCTTTAAGACATCCTGTGGTTGTAAGAAATGCGATGTGAATGCAAACTTTTTTTTGTTTTTCCTTTATTGCAGGTAATTTTGGAATCTTTCCTCAATTTTAATCCAAGATGAATCTGCTGATGCACTTCTCCAACATTAATATACACATTCTAAGTTGTAGTGGCTATGCATTCATTCAGATGTAGTCACCCCTAGGCATTGCTGGAGGATTGTCAGGAACCTGAAATGACAGCAGAATTTCAATATTTATGTTTTGTCGTCCCTCCCGTCACACAGTCAAAGGCTGTCATGAGAGGATGGGCTGACCATGACTGGGTTTGGGCTCTTGCATAATAAACCCTCTAACTCTTCGAACCAGAGTTAGTTCACAGAAGAATAAACCATCTTCAGTTGGATGGGAAAAATAATAAATATTATGTCTAAGGATGTGCTCATCCTAATTGAGAGATGCGTGTGTTCAATCAATCCAGATATCCTTCAGGTAATTTCTGTTATGTGAGAGAAAGAATAAAAATCAGGCTTGACCTACTCTTGACACACAAAGACCATCAATCAATTTCTGAATAGAGTAAGGGCTATCAAGAAATCATAATACAATAAAACAGTTTAAAGTCAACTTAGTTAGTGTTTCACTTTAACATTGTTGATAGAATAGTTGCAAGATGCTCATTTAAAGCTTTGAGTTTCAGTTGACTGTTGTTTGCTGCAAGCTTACTGTGCAGCCTGCTTGCCATTCAGCACTCTTAACCCCCGATGCTTCTGCTCCCACCTTCAGTCCCTCTGTCATTCATCAAGTTGCGGCCCCAGTACTCAATCTTTCTTCACAACACCTCCCTCCCCTGGCTCCCCAATTGTTCTTCTCTTCAAGGTGTCTGATTTCTCCTGGCTGCTGTTCTGAACTTGCAATTCAGTGCTGTGCTCCACCTATTGACACAAGTGGGTTAGTGCACGTATTTGTTCTTGCACTGACCAACATCTGCCGTTAGGTGGAGTCTGGACAATTAAAGACGTCAGCCAAGTTTAATTTTAACATTTGAAGTAACTACATTCATACTGTGTTACTTCTTCATTTCCACTCATAATTTAATTTAGAAATTAATTATTTTTATGAATGTAGGGAAGAATGTAGGTATAAAGTTGCTTTCTGTTGAAAATGGTCTGGGGTGGCTCATTGGTTAACACTGCTGCCTCCCAGTGCCAGGGACCTGGGTTTGATTCCACCTTCGGGTGATTGCGTGGAGTTTGCACATTTCCCCCACATCTGCGTGGGTGCTCCAGTTTTCTCCCACAGTCCAACAATGTGCAGGTTAGGTGGATTGGCTATGCTAAATTGCCCATAGTGTCCAGGGGTGTGTGGGTTAGATTGATTAACCATGGGAAATGCAAGGTTACAGGGTTAGGGGAGAGGGTAGCATGTTCATCAGAGGATGAGTGTAAACTTGATAGGTCGAATGGCCTGCTCACTGTAGGGATTCTATTCTATGATTCTAACGACTGAATTGCGGTGATTCTTTATTAATTAGTGATTAACTTTATTTATATTCAGCTAGGAATATACAGTGCGTGTGTATGGTATGGCATTTTAACCTGTACATTGTTCTGAGTAAAACATGTCCACAGGGACCAAACTTTGACTGTAGCATTGATTCCAATGGGGAAAAATGCTTCACTTAAAGTTGTTTCATTTAAAATCATGCTTTTCAGGAACCAACCCTAAATGAGGACATTGTGTGAAAGAAGGAAGCCTTAGTTCCCTCATTGCATAAAATGCTTGTGACAGGTGGCAGACTCAGCACACAAGCAAATGAAACAAACAGAACTTGAGTTATAACGAAAAGGCAAAAGAACTGCAGATGCTGGAAATCAGAAAGAAAAACAGAAATTGCTGGAAAAACTCAGCAGGTCTGGCAGCCTCTGTGGCGAGAAATCAGAGTTAATGTTTCAGGTCCAGTGACCCTTCTTCAGAACATGAGTTGTGTTCGACATCACTGGACAATGAGAAGTCATTCTTTTCAATGATCGTTTATTCACTCCAAAGTATATATGCTATTCACCACAATAATTCCCTGGAATATACACAGCAGTTGCCATTTTTTACAATACTGACAGGATTTACTGCTCTTGATAATGTAATGTGAAGTCTGTTGGTCTCAATAGTGTACACCTGGGCTGCTTTCCTCTGTGATAGGGATTGGCATTCTGTATTATCAGAACTTGAATCTTTCTGAAAAGGGAAATACTGCCAAAGCTTTTCATCTTGTAAACATCAAGACAAATGTACAGGACTTGCAGAAGTGAGATAGGGTTGTTTTCCTCACATCAGGGAGGCCTGAGGGGGAACTTGATTGAAGTGTACAGAGTTCTGAGGGGCAGAGAGAGGTAGCTAGGGAGAAACATTTTCCCTTAGTAGACACATCGATAACTCTACCACTGACCCTCAGTCTCAGCAGTGTGTACCATCTACAAGATGCACTCCAGAAATTCACCAAGGCTCCTTTGACAGCATCTTCCAAACCCAAAACCACTACCATCTAAAAAGACAACGTCAGCAGATACATGGGACCACCATACCTGAAAGTTGCCTGACTCCCCCTTATCATGTCCCTTTGATGCCCCTTATCATGTCCCTTTGATGCCAGTGTGTCAAAATCCTGGAATTCTCTCCTAATGGCATTGTGGGTCTACCTACAGTACATGGACTGCAGCATTTCAACAAGTCAGTTCACCACCAGTTTCTCAAGGGCAACGAAGGATAGAGAATAAATGCTGGTCAAGGCAACATTGTCCACATCCCCTGAATTCTAAAAAAATCACACCCACCCACATCATACTGCACTGAGCAATGCAGCTGGTCAGCATTGTTGGGCTGCAGGCTACAAATGCGTTGATGAGCATGCATTGCCAATGTCAATCCAACTGAGCATAAGGTAATCACACATTAGCAAGTTTCATCAAGCTTCTAGCCCCAAGGTTTCGTAACTCACAAGTTTCCAACAAATTGCTCAATTGTAAGTTCTGGAAACTAAGTATTAAATGCATTCCACAGATCAGAAAGATGTTCTACCATCTGCAGTTCAGTCACATCAAAGTCAACATTTTTTTTTTTGAACGACAGAATGTTGGAGCTGAAACCTGAGCATGGTGCTCCCACAGGCAAGAACTTTTCAGATTTCAAATTTGCTTCTCAATGCATCATTTGTTTCACGCAGGGCAAAAGAGATGAATTCGTCCATCTTGGGTGGTTTTTATTTAGCTTTTCATCTCACTGCATATGTCCGTGAGTTAACCCATTTTAACCAGAACCATGTCAAGTTCAGGCTTTTGAATCAGCTCAGGAAGTACAGACCTGTTCATTTTTAAAAAAATTTTCATAGAATCCCTACAGTGTAAAAGCAGGCCATTCAGCCCATCAAGTCCACACCGTCCATCTGAAGAGCATCCCAACAAGACGCACCCCCTACCCTATCCCTGCATTTCCCACCCTAGTTCCTTGGGAAATCACGGAGTTGTTGCAGCATTCTAGCCAATGTATCTACACCAGCTCTTTGAATGAACAGTGCACCGAGTGCCACTCCACCCACCTTCTTCAGATCTGGTCTCCTTTTCTGAGGAAGGATGTTCCAGCTATGGAGGAATGCAATGAAAGTTCACCCAGTTGATTCCTGTGACTGCCATATGAAGACAGACTGGATCAGTTAGGGGTACAGTCACAGTTTAGAAGAAAGGATGGGAGGAGGGTGATCCCATAGAAATCCATAAAATTTCTAAATTAGGTCTATGTAAGAAGGAATTCACTGTCACCGTTGAGTTGGGGGCAAGTATTTGGCAAACTTGTCTCATTTGATCCTGCTGTCAAAGACTGGGCCCAGTGTGTGGAAATAATGCATTTCTTTTCTGGGTAAATAACATTGGGGCAGATGAAAAGCAATGAGTAATTCTCCTAACAGCTTGCAGCTTTTTCAGTCATTAGGAGCCTAACTTTCCCTGAGGCACCAAACACTAAGCCTTTCAAGAGTTAACGGATTTAAGTGAGAAATATTACAACCCCAAGCTTCCTCTAATTCTGAGATGCTATCAGTTTTAGTCAGCAATTCAAGAACCAGGGGAAACCAGAAGAATTATAGGCTAGATAGAGTAAATATGGGAAAGAGCTCCTGGTGACTATGATGTCCAGAATCAGATGTCAATAAAAGGTATGAGGTAGTCCATTTAGGACTAAGATCAGGAGAAATGTCTTCACCCAGAGAGTGGTGAACCTATGGAATTCTCTGCAACAGGAAGTGGTTGAGGCCAAAACATCGAATGGTTTCAAGAAGGAATTCGATATAGTTCTTAGGGTTTAAGGGATCAAAGGGAGAAAATGGGGATGGGGACTGTCACAATCTGTTGCATTTCCCGCACCTCTGCCCTCACATCCCTCCCCGCAACAAAAACAAAGACAGAATCCCTCTTGTCCTCACGTATCATCCCAGTAATCTCAGGATTCAACATATAATGATATGCCACTATCTGCCACTTCTGCCACCTGCAATCTGACTCCACAACCAAGGATATATTTCCCTCCCCACCCCTATCTGCCTTGTGTAGGGGCCGCTCTGTCCGCAACTTCCTCGTCCACTCCACACTCCCCACTAACCCCCACCACCCCTGGCACCCTTCCCTGCAACTGCAGGAAGTGCTACACCTGCCCCTACACCTCCCCCCTCACCTCCATTGAAGGAACCAAAAAAACCTTCTACATCAAACAGAGGTTCACCTGCACATCCGCCAATGTGGTCTACTGCATTCGCTGGTCCTGATGTGTCCTCCTCTACATCGGCGAGACGAAGCAGAGGCTCAGAGACTGCTTTGTAGAGCACCTGTGCTCTGTTCATGACAAACGACAACACCTTCCAGTCACAAACCACTTCAACTCCCCCTCCCGCTCCCTGGGCGACATGTCCATCCTGGGCCTCCTCCAGTGTATCAATGACGCCACCTGGAAACTGGAGGAGCAACACCTCATATTCCGCCTTGGGAGCCTACAACCCAATCGTCTCAATGTGGACTTTACCAGTTTCAAAATTTCTCCACTCCCGCCTCATCCCATGACCAACCCTCTCTCTCATCCCTGCCTCCTTGACCTGACACAACCTGTCCACCTTCTCTCCTGCCTATCCGCTCCTCCCACCTCACTGACCAATCCCCACCACTGCATACCCGCACTCACCTATCACCATCCCACCTACCTTTCCCAGCCCCAACCCTCCTCTCTCTATTTATTTCTGAGCTCCCTTCCCCTCCCCCATTTCTGAAGAAGGGTCCTGACCCGAAACGTCAACTTTCCTGCTCCTCTGATACTGCCTGGCCTGCTGTGTTCCTCCAGCTCCACATGGTGTTGCCTGAAGTGGAACTGGGCACAATATTCTAGTTATGTTTGAAATAAATGGCTAAGCTTTCTACCTTGAGATAGTCATTTCACCTCTGTGTGTGCGTGTGAGCAATGAATTCTCCTCAAGCGCTCTTTACTCACAAATTCCAGCAAAACAAGAAATGTCACCCCTTGAGAACAATAGGAATACCTCATTCAAAATCTTTCGCAGCTACAGCCAATCAATGAAAAACAATACATCCAAACAGCTCAAGGTGCAGCCTTTTATTTGACTGTACAACACCAGAATATAGCCCAAAAGAAAATGATCATCATGGCAGATGCAATGCAATTTGTCCACCCGATTAGCGCTGAAGTCAGGAATCATCCACTACCTAGAGAATATCTCTTGGATCTTCTCTTGCCTTGACAACTTTGCAAAATAAAGTATCATATTTTATTCCCTTATTCCCCACACGCTGAACATTGGCGAGTAATTGGGCTATTTTATCAATGTCTGTAGACTCTTCAAATGAAATGACGAAGTGGCTCAATGCACTGCAGCACTATACCTCCTGACATTAAATCAATCCGTCATTTGTCAATTTGACATATTGCAGGAGCATCAAAGTGCAGTGCTCTCTGCAGACTTGTTCTGTGCACATTTGGCTAGAGTGGGCAGATCCTCCGGTTGTGGAAAGAGGTCTCGCCTCTCCTATCAATGCCAAACATGGTGAAAGCCAGTGTCTGGATTAGATCACATCAGTAAGGGTGGGGTGGCGCATGAGAGAGAGAAATGGGGAAATAAGTACGATCCTGAGGGGGTTTACCCACTGGCCTGATCAGCACAGATCACCTGCTACCAACAAAGATCGGCCTTCTTTGCTCTTCCTCCCCAAGCTCTTCTGAAAAGTCATAGAGTCATAGAGCACAGAAACAGACCCTTCGGTCCAACCAGTCCATGCCAACCGTAATCCCAAACTAAATTAGTCCCATCTGCCTGCTCGTGGCCCATATCCCTCCAAACCTTTCCTATTCATGTGTTTATCCAAATGTCTTTTTACCGTTGTAGCTGTACCCAGATCCACCATTTCCCCTAAAAGTTCACTCCACACACTAACCCCTTTCTGTGTAAATGAACTAATGGGAACAAGTGGCTAACAATGGGTTGTGTGCTATAGCAGACCATGTGATAACAAGGCCTGGTGTGTGGGGTTTGGTGTAAGGACATGGGAGAAGGTGGCCTCAAACCCTACAGTTGTTGAAATTGAGTCCAGGAAATGTTTTCCCAAGTAGAGAATTACACCTATGTTCTGTCCGCAAAAAAGACCGTGAGCTTCCAGTTGCCTGCCGCTTCAACACATCACCTTGTTCCCTGGACAACCTCTTTGTCTTAGGCTTGTTGAGCTCCTGTGAAGCTCAGAGCAAGCTGGAAGGACATCATCTCATTTTCCTTGTTATCACACAGTCTGCTAATACCCATAACACATTGTTAGCCACTATTTGTCACCATTCGTAGCCATTCATTCTCCTTGGCTGACCGTCATCCACTCCTTTGTCTGTCCAACTGTTCTTCTCTCTGTTTGGGCTCTATCACCCCCTATCATTTAATCCTCACACCTCTACCGTATCTTCTGCATAAAAATAGCAACTTTTTCCTAGCCACTATCAATTCTGAGGAAAGGTCACTGAATCTGAAACGTTAACTCTGATTTCTCTTCACAGATGCTGACAGACCAGCTGAGCTTTTGCAGCAATTTCCGTTACTGTAGAGACACAAGCAGTTACAGGAGCAGCAGGCAGGTTAGAGTCATGGAGCTTTACAGAAAAAAGGGCCATTGTGACCATGTTTCAAGTGATCATTGTAATACTTTTTCAATTCTGTTGATAGTTCTCGCCCCTTTCAGGCAGTGTGTTCTAGATATTCATCAACCTCTAGGTGTATCAAGTCCCCATAAAGCTCCTGCCCTTTCAAATTGTATCTGTACACTCTGCTTGGGGAGTGGGGGCGGGGGATTATATTCTATATCTATGCCCCTCATAGCTTTGTGTACCTCAATCAGGTCCCTCCTCAGCCTTCTCTGCTCCAAGGAAACCCCATACTATCTAGTCTCCCTACATAGCTGAATCAATGCGGCTATTCTCCACCATAGTCATGTAGATTGCTATGTTTAGTATTATACACAGGGTTTGCTAATTTCAATCATTTGCTGAGGCTTGTATTCTCAATTGGGCTTCTGCTCTTTATAATATACACAGGAGCTGCTTTCTCTGTAATGTACCAAGGTTATTATTCTCCACAACATACAGAGAGGCTGTTCTATTCTTTATCATATTCATAGGCATGCTGTTCTCTATAATATTCACAAGGGCTGCTATTCTCTGTAATATACACAGACTGATATTCTCCATACTATTCACATGGACTGTTAAGCTCTATTCACAGAGGCTGCTGTTCTCTATAAGGTACAGAGGGTCATTAATCTCTATTAGACACAGGGACTGCTGTCTCTATCATACTTACATAGGCTGCAAATCTCTATGATATATATAAGAGCTGCTATTTTCAATAATAAACAGAGGTGGCTGCTATTCTCTACAATAGACACAAAGGCTGCTGTTTTCTGCCATTTTTACACAGGCTGCGATTTTATAGAACATACACAGGAGATTGCTTCTCCATAATATTCATAGATCCTGCTATTCTCTAGAATATTCTCAAGGGCTGCTATTTTCTTTGGTATTCAGAGAGCTTGCTTCTCCATAATATACAGAGGAACTGTTATTCTCAATAATATACAGAGGAGCTATTATTCTCTATAATTTACACAGAACCTGCTCTTCTCAACTGATGTTGTTATTCTCCATAATTTACATAGGGGCTTGTATTCTCTAGAACATGCTCAGAGCTTGCTATTCTCTATAATATACACAGGGGCTGCTATTTTCTATAATATACAAAGAAGTAGTTATTCTATATAGTATGCACAAGGGTTGCTATTCTCTGTAACGCATAGGGGCTGCTAATCCCAATCTGATACACATGTTCTGTTGTTTTCCACAATATTCACAAGGCAGCTGTCCCTGAAATGTAGGAAGTATAGCATTGAGGAGAGATGTCCAAATCGTTCAATGGTTTGGGTTAATCTGTCTCCCTGGTGTGTCCTTGCTGAACTGGATGGAAATAAGCACCTGGTTTTCGAATGTGGTGTGTGAAAGAGTGACTACTGTCCCAGCTAAAGCAAAAGGTGGAATTGCACCCCTAGATTCACAGGGGCTGAGTCTTACATTGGCGAAGTGTCAATTTTGTCAAGTATCACGGAGGGTTTTTCTCTATGAGGGCTACTGAGATCTCTCCGCACCTTGTCCCAAACTTGACCTCACTAAAGACCCTGCCCTATGGTACCTTACATCCAATTCTAGCCTAATTCTAACTCTCGTCATACCTGGAAAAACTCACCACTAAGCTGATATACTGGAATAGATTGGCATCCTTCCTGGCCATGGCATCTTGAAAATGTAGTTGCATGCCTGGACAAACACTGGAGTGTTTGGCACAGTTGCAAGCATCTTGGTGGATGCAATATGTTGGGCAAGGGGAGATTGGCGTCCTGCTTTGTGGACAGGGACCTTGAGGTCCTGGCGAAAGGGGTGATACAGAATTGGCATCCATGTATTTCTCCCAGCAATCAAACCAGGATCATTGCTCATTCTACAGCAATTCTCACGTTAACCCCACATTATGTATACCTCACCTGCCACAACTTTTACCCCTCAGTTACAACTGTTTCCATCTTATGCATGTGCAAGTGGCATGTCCGCCGTCTCAGAATATGAAGATGGACCTGCACACCATGCCTCTAGCCATTGGTCCACAACGCTGACATCAAGGTGAGATGGGGAAATCATAGAATCCCTACAGTGTGGAAGCAGGCCATTCAGCCCAACAAGTTCTTCTCAATCCTCTGAAGAGCATCCCACCCGGGCCCATCCCCGTCCACATCTCCCGATCCTATCTCTATAACCCTGCATTTAGCACAACCAATCTACCTAGCCTGCACGTCTTTGGACAGTGCGAGGAAAACATGGCACCCACCAGAAACCTAAACAGAGATGGCGAGAATGTGAGAACTTCACACAGATTGTTGCCCAAGGCTGGAATCGAACTTGGGTCCCTGGTGCTGTGAGCCACTGAGCTGCCATGCTACTCTTGAGAGGCTATGCGTGACCCTGAACTTACTCCAGATGCCCCTTCCTCACAACTGGGAGAAACATCTTACCTGCATCTACCTTGTCTATCCCTTTTCAATGAGATCACCTCTCATTCTCGAATGGAGCACTTGCATTCTGTACAGTTCCTGAGAATCTTTGGTAATTATACCTGATTAGCAATGTTGTGATACTTAGAGTCACGCGGTCAAAGAGATGATAGCACAGAAGTAGACCCTTTGGTCCAACTCATCCATGCCGACCAGATATCCTAAATTAATCACGTCCCATTTGCCAGCATTTGGCCCGTACCCCTCTAAATCCTTCTTATTCATATACCCATCCAGCTGCTTTTTAAATGTTGTAACTGAACCAGCCGCTACCAGCCAAAACGGTCATCCAGCATCTCTACACCTTCACTCTATTCCTCTTCCCTAGGCTGAAACTGACAGTGCATAAATAGGATCTTTGGCTGCTAATCTTCACATCCTTGTCTTTCAGTGCTTTTCTCCAGTTATAGAGTCATAGACCCAGTGATTTTATTTATTGTAGTCATGTGTACCTAAGTACAGTGGAAAGCTTTGTGAGCAGTACAGGCAGATTGTAGTAAGCAAGAACATACAGATCATAGAGTGCTTAGACAGAGTGAGACATACAGATTACACTGCACAGGAGGTGCGTGAAGCAAGATTAACATAATTTGAAGTTAGAGAGTCCATTCATCAGTCTACTAACAGCAGTGAAGAAGCTGTTCCTGAATCTGTTGGTGCATGCATTCAAGCTTCTGTACCTTCTACCCGACAGAAAAGGTTGTAGGAGAGCATTACTGGGTGCACAGGAGCCATGCAAGTAGAGTTCATGGATGGGAGGTCGGCTTCTGTGATGGCCTGGGCCGTGCACACAACCTTCTGTGGAGAGATGCTGTAGAGAGAGTTAACGTTTCAGATCCAGTGATCCTTCTTCCGAACTGATGGTAACTAAGAAAAGGATAGTTTTTATGCAGAAGATAGGAAGGAGAAGTATATGGTAGGTGAAGATAGAGCCTAAAGACAGAAGAAAAAGTTAAACAGATGAAGGAGTTCAACAACTTTAGAGCTTGAACCCCTTTTTTCGTTCTTTCTCCTATTCCCACTCACCAGGTCTTGACATCACATGGGCTGCTACCACACACAGCACATTGTCAGTCACTAATAGTCCACATTAGCAGCTTTTACTCTCCTAGGCTGGTCTTTCTCCACTCCTTTGTCTGCCCAACTGCTGTTTTTTTTTTCTGTCTGTCTTTGGGCTCTATCTCCACCTATCACTCACTCCTTCACCCTACCTTTTACATAAAATCCACCCTTTTCCTAATTGCCATCAGTTCTGAAGAGGGGTCACTGGACCAGAAACATTAACATTGACTTCCCTCCACAGATGCTGCCAGACTCGCTGAGATTTTCCAGCAATTTCTGCGTTTGTTTCAGATTTCTGGCATCCACAATTCTGTCAGGTTTTTCCTCTTCTGATCCTGCTGTGTTTAAGTCTCTCACCACCTTATCTTTCTATCTGGTTTCAGGGCTCTTCTCTGCTTTTTTCTGGCAATCTCATTGTTATTTTTCTGTAGTTTCTTACGGTCCTGAGCAGAGCAGTTGCCGTACCAGGCCGTTATGCACTCGGACAGTATGCTTTCTATGGTGCATCTGCAAAAGTTGATGAGGGTCCTTATGGACATGCCAAATTTGCTGAGCCACCTGAGGAGGAAGAAGCATCGTTGTCTCTTTTGTACTGTCGCATCTACGTGGGAAGTCTGGGACAAGTTGGTCAGTTATCGACACTCTCAACCTCCGCTCCTTTAATGTAGATGGGGGTGTGTCCATAGGTCATAGAAGCCCTACAGTGTGGAAGCAGGCCACTCGGCCCATCAAGTCCACACCAATGCCCTGAAGAGTATCCCTCCCAGACCCACCCTCTACCCTATCTCTGCATTTCCCACCCTAGACTCTATGGGCAATTTAGCATGGCCAATCCATGTAACCCACACATCTTTGGACTGTGCGATGAAACCGGAACACCTGGTGGAAACCCGCGCAGACGAGGGGAGAATGTACAAATTCCACACAGTCATCCGAGGCTGGAATTGAACTTTGGTCTCTGGTGCAGTGAGGCTCTACCGCCCATATCCCTCTAAACCCTTCCCATTCTATACCCATCCAGATGCCTTTTAAATGTTGTACCAGCCTCCAGCATCTCTTCTGGCAGCTCTTTCCATGCATGCACCAGCCTCTGCATGAAAAAGTTGCCCCTTAGGTCCCTTTTAAATCTTACCCATCTCACCTTAAGATTTTACAAACCTCTGTAAGATTACCCCCCATCCTCTGACACTCCAGGAAAACAGCCAAAGCCTATTCAGCTTCTCCCTATAGATCAAACCCTCCAATGCTGGCAACATTCTTGTGCAACACTTTCAAGTTTCACAACACCTTTCCTATAATAGAGAGACCAGAATTGAATGCAGTATTCCTAACCAATGTCCCGTACAGCCACAAAAGGGCCTCACAATTCTTATACTCAATGCACTGACCAATAAAGGCAAGTGTACAAAATGCCTTCTTCACTACCCTTGTCCAGAATTCAGTCTTGTTCTTAATGTCCCCACCTCATCAATAGCCTGTTCGCCTTATTGAAAGTAGTTCCTTTGATCCCAGCTGATGGTAACATAGAATAGAATCATAGAATCCCTGCAGGGTGGAAGCAGGCCATTCGTCCCATCGAGTCCACACTGACGCTCTGAAGAACATCCCACCAGACCCAACACCTACTCAATCCCTGCAGCCCTACATTTCCCATGTCTAATCCACCGAGCCAGCACATTCCTGGATACAATGGGCAACATAGCATGGCCAACCCACCTAACCTGTACATCTTTGGACCATGGGAGGAAGCTGGAGCACCCAAATGAAACCCATACAGACACTGGGAGAATGGGCAAACTCCACACAGACACAAGGGTGGAATCAAACCCTGTTCCCTGGTGCTATGAAGCAGCAGTGCTAACCACTGTGCCGTCCACTAGACTAGTCAGATCCCAGTTTCATAGATCATAAGCTTTATTTTTGTTATTTGTCCACCACTGTGGTTAGTTAGTGAAAGTATTCACAAGAGACCACCAGTGTACTTTTAACAAAAGAACATCAAAGATTTTTACGCACAAATTGGAACAGAAATGTAGAATATTTTGCATTGTACAAGAACTAGTCAAACTGGTCTCAATGGTGCTAATCAGAAATAAAAATTCAAGCCTTTTCTCCTCACAATAACTTTGCAGTTATTCAAACCTCAGTGAAGGGTCACTCTGATTCCACTTCAATGTTATGTTCAATTGTCATGGTTGCAATCAATTTCTTCTCAGCAAATTCACTCAGTGTTTATTAGTTTAGTTGATGTCTATTCCTAAGGCCTTGAAACAGGCTACTAACACAGCTCACTTACTTTATTAACGTGGACTCATTAAACCCATGCATTCAAACCTTGTAGAATGTCATCCTACTTGACATCTTAAAGCCTTCTGTTTTCTCTTCTTACAGTTTAAGTCATTCAGAAATCTGTTCTTCAACCTTTATTGTTCTGGAAACTGCGAAACTGTACTGGTAATATTGCAGACTTCTTCCTGAATTACCTGTTTTTCTCTCAAATAAACCTGATCATTCACTAACCTTCAGAATGCTTCTGTTTTCCTAAAATGAAATTGATTGTATCTGTTTCCCTATGACATATAACACAGTGTTGCTAGCCAACAACCCAACATTTTCCCTCTTTGTCTATTCTTGTTTTCTAATGCACTGAACTATTCATCTCAAGTTTCTTTTCATTAAAAAGCTTACTTTAAATGCATATTAATAAATTTCCGAGACATCCCTGTGTGACTCACAGAACACAAAAATGAAGCTAAAACTATGCCCTTCCATTCTTTGCAGTATAGAAATACAGATCAAATTTAAAGTTGTACATGGTTCTGTCCACTTTAGAAGTCAAGTTTCCAAATATCAATAATGAAGTACCATGAACCTAGTGGAGACAGAAGCAGCTGATTAAGTGGGCCACCTGTAACTGCAGGGTCCAGGTTCCAAGTTCATTCTAACATTTGGCTTCCAAAACCTATGAGAAAATCAAGCCCATTATTTCCCCAGCTATAGAGTCAAAAACTAGAAGTCATAATCTCAGGGTATCTATTTAGGACTGCAATGAGTAGAAATTTAATCATTCAATGTTGTGAATAATTGACATTTAGGCTTGTGGCTGCCTTGTCACTGCATAATTTCAAGACTGGATCTTTGGGCAGTAAGGACATCAAAGGATGCAAGGATTCGTGCAAGAATGTGAAGTTTATATAGAAGTTCAACCATGTTCTAATTGAATAGAAAGATCGGGCTCAAGGACCTGATTTGTTCCTTTAAGAAGGGATATCTTGAGGGGGGCAAGGACAGAATCTACTTTTGGAATTGACCAAGCAATAAAAGAAGCATTACACAAATGGTATTTTTTTTAGGCATCCAGCAAGTGGAACAAATATAGAGAAACAAATTTGCAAGAAAAGCCTAAAGAAGTTGCGGAAGATTTCACAGTAGGTACAACAGGAATATTAATTCTCCTAATACAGTGGGATAGTGATTGGTAAAAGGCAGAGAGGAGAAGAGTTTCTAAAAGTGTGTTCAGAATTATCCAAATCAGTATGACCTATTGAGGAAGGTGGATTCACTAAACCTGATTCTGCAGAATTAATTTAAAATGGATTAAGTGTCAGTCTGTAAACATGTAGGGGACAGTGATCGTAGTGCATGAAGTTGAGATTAACAGTTAGATAAGGTGAGGAAAGGTCCAGAGCAAGACTAAGTAACTGAGACAGGGCCAGTTTCAGTAGATCAAGATTGGATCCGTCCTGGGTAAATTAAAGATTGACATACAAAACCCTAATAGAACAGCTGCAAACACTGCAAACATGGCAACAGTATTTTTTTGTCCTTGCTATGTAAAGATCATTTTTTTTCTGTATGTTTTATTGTGGGCTGAAATGGAAAAAAAACTGTTTTAAAAACCAAACATTATGGATGACAGATGAGCTGGAGCCAGGGAGTCTGTACAAGGGGAGATTCAACCAACCACAAGTAGCTAAATGATCTGTGGTCTGATGACCAGTTATTGATGACAAAGGTTTTCGGCCTATCAACAATTATATGATTGGTTCCCGGATAACTGAACAGATTACGGGTATGAACACTTGTTCAGAAGCCATCGGACTTCCAAAAAAGAAGATGCTATCCTTTTCTCTTCAGTAAAGAAAATCCTCAACCCTGAAGAAAGCCAGTTTATTTGTCTTCATCAGTTATTGTGACTTTTAACCAATAAGTCAGAGACTTTATAACCGGCAACCAGTCACTCTGTGCCTCCTGGAAAAGTAACATTGAGGAGTAGGTAGACCTAACAACACACAAAGGTCATCTCTGTAAATGTTATGGACAGGTACCATTGAACAGTCTTTCCCTCTGCCCATAAAATCATGCTTTTTGTGTCTGACTGCATGAGTGAGTAGGGGGAGTTTACACGTGAGTTAACATTTTAACTAGTAAAATTATATGTTGATGGTTCTTAATTGCTTACCTATAGCGAGGATCTATCTGTAATCAATAAGAATTCTTCTTAAGTACAGAAATCTGGCCCATGCTTTCTGTCAATCTGAATAAAAAGACATGTAAATTGAGGAACTTTGTGCACTTTTGTAAAATCTTTATCCTTTAAGATGTCGCTTCGAAGAGGGGGCTTGATTTCTAGCATGTTACCCATAATAGATGTAATAGTTAAAAGCTTGAGTTTTCCTGTCATCAACAGAGCAATGACTATTTTTATAGCATAATTGAAAAATGTTCTCATAATGGGGAAAGGTAGTACTCAGGATAAAGAAAGAGATAGAGAGTAAGAAAAAGCAAAGAAAGGCGTTATTATACAGGATGTTGTCTTTTCTCTAGGGTGAGAGATTTCAAGACCAGGGGGCACATTTTTAAAGTGAGAGGACAAAGATTTAGAAAAAGACTTGGGGGCAAATTTTTTACACAGAGAGTGGTTTGTGTGAGGAAAGAATTTCCAGAGGAAGTGGTGGATGTGGGAACAATTCTGACGTTTAAAAGACATTTGGATAAGCACATGAAAAGGAAAGGTTTAGAGGGATATGGGCCAGGAGCAGGCAAGTGGGACTTACTTAGTTTGGGACAATGTTTAGCGTGGACTAGCTGGACTAACGGATCCGTTTCCATGTTGGATGACTCTATGTCATGTCAATAACACAAGTGAAAATCAGGTTTAATATAGAAAAGTAAAAGAAGTAAAGGGCAAAGTAATAAGTGAAGCAAAGAGAAAGTATGAGAATATGCTGGCAGTTAACATGAAAAGGAATGCAGAAGTCTTTCATAGGCATAAAATAGCTAAACGGTGGTAAAAATGGCTTTGCACGGATTAGGGGCTTAAAATGAAGATTTATACCAGGAAGCAGAGGGCATGGCTAATGAACTAGATTGGAACATGACTCGGCTATTCAACACTTCAAGCCTGTTCCGCCTTTCAACGAGATCATAGCTGATCTGCGCATAACTCTATATACCTGACTTTGGCCCATTTTCCTTAATAACTTCACTTAACAAAAAAGTGTTTATCTCAGATTTAAAATTAATAATTGATCCAGCATCCACTGCCATTTGTGTGTAGAAGTGCTTCCCAACATCTCTCCTGAATGGTCTGGTCCTAATTCTCAGACAATGTCGCTAGTTCTAGAATCCCCCAACCAGTGGAAATAGTATGTCTGTCTTTATCAAGGAGGAAGGTGTTGCCAAAGTCATAGTGAAAATGGAGATAGTTGAGATACAGGCTGGGCAAAAAGAAAATGATGATTAGGAGCTACGGGGAAAGCTAGTTGATCTTAAAGGTTATAGATGACTGGGACCAGATGATAAACATCCAAGGACACTGAGGGAAGTAAGGATGGAAATTGTGGATGTACTGGCCATAATATTCCAATCCTCCTTAGATACAGGGATGGGTGCTAGAGGATAGGTGAATTGTAACTGTTGTACCCTCCATCAAATAATGCTAGCAACGACAAGCTTTCGCAGCAAATACAAAATTAACAGTCTCTTGGACACATGGATTAAATGAGGGATGCCAAAATGGATTTGTTAAAAATAAATTATATTGAACTAATTCGATTGGGTAATTTAAATAGGGTAACAGAGATCAATGTAGTAATGCTGCAGTTATGACTCACATGACTCTAATTTGAGGTTCAAAAAAAAACAGAAATAAGGTGATATGATGAAAAACAATATTCCTTCTGCTTAGGATCTGGATTGGAAGGCCTGAGCGTGGCAGGTACAATTGTGATTTTCAAAGGGAATTGAATAATTATTTGAAAAGGACATAAGGGCGGCATGGTGTCTCAGTGGTTACTGCTGCTGCCTCACAGGGCTAAGGACCTGTGTTCGATCCCACATTCTCCCCTGTCTCCGTGGGTTTCCTCCTGCTGTCCAAAGATGTGCAGGTTAGGTGGACTGGCCATGCTAAATTTCCCATTGTGTCCAGGGATGTTCAGGCTAGTGGGATTAGCCATGGGAAATGCAGGATTACAGGGATAGGGTGGGGACATGGATCTAAGTGGGTGCTCTTCATAGGGTCAGTGTGGTTTTGATGGGCTGAATGGCCTGCTTCTACACTGTAGAGATTCTATTCTATGACTTGCAGTGTTAAGAGGAGGACTAAGTGAATTTCTCCTGCAGAGAGCTGGCACGCTCATGAAAGGCTGAATGAAAGGCTGCACTGTAACCAGTTCATGATTCTAAAAAGCTCCTCCTGCTCAGGGTTTCCTATGTGCTTGTGCATGCTTCCATATTGTCCAGAATATTTGTATCTCAGGGCTGGCTGAGTTCATGAAGGAGCTGATGTCTGGAAGTCCCACTCATATATAAAATGTGGAACATTGCATCCGCAGGACTTGAGAAGCATGGGTAATAAATACACTGTGTTCATTGGATTAGGTCATAATACCCAATTGACCTGACCACTCCAGCCTCTTGTTGTGTACCCTACTTCCATTAGAATCATGGAATCCCTACAGTGTGAGGACAGGCCCTTCGGCCCAACAAGTCCACACCAACACCCAGAGCATCCCACCCAGACCAATCCCTGAACACTATGGGGCAATTTAGCATGGCCAATCCACCTAGCCTGCACATCTTTGGACTGTGGGAGGTAACTGGAGCATCCAGAGGAAACCCACACACACACAGGGTGAACAAAATAGACAAAATGAGGAAAGAGGGCATTTCATTAATAGAGCACATTTCTCCACCACTGAATGTCTCAGACTGTTCTGCCAGTCAGTCAAATACTTTTAACTCCACACAGACAGTCCCCTAAGGTCCTTGGCATTGTGAGGCAGCAGTGCTAACCACTGAGCCACCACACCATTGAGTAGCTGCCTGAGTGCAGCAAATACATTCTCAGGAATCCCAAACTGAAGACATCTCTCCCTCTCTCAGACTTCACTCCTCCGGATTGATTTGCAGGTCCCTAGCTGGATATTAATGAACTGCTACTGCCTTGTTTATTTCAATGCCTCTCCTGCTTCATCGGCCTCAGAAGTATGCTGCAAGGCAAGGCTTTGGTTTCTAACTTAGTTCCTTGATTTAAAGAAATGGACAATGGGACAAGATGTAAATGTAATGGAAATCTCTGCAAAATAGCAACCCACAATATAGAGTTAGAGAAAATGTATGGCCCCTGCCAACATCTATTACTCTTTCATTGTCAGGGAGCTGGTTAAGCTGGAAGCTTACTGCGTTCCAATATTTGGTCCCCTGCATCTGCCACAGCTTCCGGTAACCATAAGGAATTCATTTTCATTAACGAGTAGCACTGTTTTTAATTAGATTTAGCTGCACAGTATATTGTTATAATAAACTGCACCTCATTCTATTAATTTGAACCTGGGCAGAAATTGAAAAAATGTTTACAGTACACTGATAGTGAAAGTCTTTTGAGTGATCTTTTCATTGTATACACTTATGTCTATACAGAGCCTGTAAATCTGAGGCCATTAGTCTTCCAACAAAGGGACAGAATGTTTGGAATTTACAAGAATTCTTTTCAATGATTAAGGTACAGTTTTGGTCTGCACTGGTGGAAAGTGAGATACTTGAGGCTGTGGATTCTGATCACCTGAATACTGACTGACTGCTTGTCATCTTCTAAATCGTACCAATAGTGAACAAAATAAACAAAATGAGGAAAAAGGGCATTTCATTAATATAGCACATTTCTCCACGACTGAATGTCTCAGACTGCTCTGCCAGTCAATAAAATACTTTTAAAGTGTAGTCACTTTTCTAATGTGGGGAATGCAGTAGCGTAAAAGACTCCCACAAATAGAAAAATTAGCTAATAACCAGATCACCTGTTTCACTGGACTACTATAGGGCAGGAGGAGGCCATTCATCCCATCATGGCTGCACCAGCTCTCTGAACAAGCATTTCACTTAGTTCCATTCTCCTGCCTTCCCCACGTGACCTTGCTCATTCGACTTGTCTGCCTCCTCTCCACCTATCCTCTCCTCTATCCATCCTCCATCCGCCTCCCCCTCTCTCCCTATTTATTTCAGAACCTTCTTCCCCTCCCCCATTTCTGATGAAGGGTCTAGGCCCGAAACGTCAAGCTTTCCTGCTCCTATGATGCTGCTTGGCCTGCTGTGTTCATCCAGCCCCACACCGTGTTATCTCGGATTCTCCAGCATCTGCAGTACCTTTTATCTCTTGCTCATTCTTCCTGTTCAAATTAGTTTAACACACTTTTAAATGACCTGCCTCCTCTCCACACACAGTCCATTCCAGACCCTAACCTCTTGCTGTGGGAAAAAGATTTTTCTCACATCACTTTTGCTTCTTTTGCCAAGTGTTTCAAAGTTGTGCTCTCTTTGATGTCAGTTTCTCCCTATCTACTCTTTCCAGACCTCCGAGGACTTTGAACACTTCAATCAGACCTCCTTTCAGCCTTCTCTTCTCCAGTCCAACTTCTCTAGTTTATCTTCGTGCTATAGGAAAGATGTTGTGAAACTTGAATGAGTTCAGAAAAGGTTTACAAACATGTTGCCAGGGTTAGAGAGTTTGAGCCATAGGGAGAGGCTGAATAAGCTGGGCTATTTTCCCTGGAGTGTCAGGAGCTAAAGAGTGATGTATAGAGGTTTATAAAGCCATGAGGGGCATGGATAGGGTAAATAGACAAGGTCTTTAAACTGCAGTGGGGGAGTCCAAAACTAGAGGGCATAGGTTTAAGGTGAGAGGGAAAAGATGTAAAAGGGACCTAATGGCATGTTTTTGACGCATAGGGCTGTGTGTGTGTGTGGAATGAGTTGCTAGAGGAAGTGATGAAGGCTGGTACAGTTACATAATTTAAAAGGCATCTGGATGGGTATATGAATAAAAAGGGTTCAGAGGGACATGGGCTAATTGCTGGAAAATGGGATTAGATTTATTTAAGATATCTGGTTAGCACGGACAAGTTGGGCCGAAGGCTCTGTTTCCGTGCTATACATCTCTATGACTCTATGACTCTGTAACTGAGGTCTCTCATCCCTGGAAACATTCTCATAAACCTTTTATGCACTCTCTTCAATGTGCTCACCTCCTTCTTAACGTATGGCAGCCACGCCAAATGCGATACTCTAGCTGAGGTTGAATTAATGTCTGAAACAAGGTCAACATGACCTCCTTCCTTTCGTACTCTTTGCCTCTGTTACTATTGGCCAGGAACCTCAGGAGATCTCCTCTGCTCTTCTTTGAAATAGTGCTACAAAATCCATTATTCACTCAAAAATGCAGATAGGCCTCAATTTAACATCTAAGCAGAAGGCAGCATCTCTGACAATACAGTGCTGGATTCTTCAATTTGACTTTTGTGATTAAAGCTTGGAGTGAGGCTCTTCAAGCCTGTTCCATCATTCAATGAGATCACAGCTGATCTGCACTTAGCTCCTTATACCTGATTTTGGCCCATTTTGCTTAATAACCTCGCTTAAGAAAAAATTGATCTCAGATTTAAAATTAACAACTGATCCTGAATCCACTGCTGTTTGTGGAAGAGGGTTCCAAACCTCAACCATCCTTTGAGTGTAGAAGTGCTTCCTAAAATTTCCCCTGAACAGTTTGTTTGTCATTCTCAGACAATGCACCCTAGTTCTAGAATCCTCAAACAGTGGGAAATAGTTTATCTTTATCTACACGGTCTTTTCCTGTTAATATTTCAAATGAATAATTCGTGTCAGTCCTTATCAAGGAGGAAGATGTTGCCAAAGAGAACTAAAAGTGACTGTGTAACATTTGTCAATTGTCATAAAAACCCCATCTGGTTCACTAACGTCCTTCAGAGAAGGAAGTCTGCTGTCCTTAGCTGGCCTAAAAATAACTCCAGACCAATGTGGTTGGGTCTTAATTGCCCTCCGGGCAATTAAGGATGGGCAATAAATGCTGACCCATCCAGCAATGCCTTCATCCCAATCTGACTCAGATGCGAGAGTGGTACCAAAAACAAAAACTTTACATAAACTGCTCCAAAAGGAATTATTAAAGTTTTCACATGAATCTAACCCCTATGCACTGAAAGCATAAAACACCTTAGACTCAGCACTATTTGAAAAGCTTAAGATCTTTACACTATGAGCTGCTGCAAGACCACGAATGTACGCTGCAAATTTCCACTCCTTCCCATTCTTCAATCTCGAGAGTGGATTACCCCACTGCGGCCAAAACAACAGTGAAACAAATTATTGGGGGCAGATCAAAATAAAATAACCCAGTTTGGGATTTTCTACATTTTTCTATAATAGATGGTTCTTGTTTCCATCTGTGCCTCCTGAACATCCTACTTACAGTTTTCAGATGCCAAGGCATCATATACAAATGCTTCCCTCTCCTGATTCTCTTCCCTCCTTGGTTTGACAAAGCTTTGGCCAATCTATTCACATTTGCTTGGGATGTCCTCCCTTCCTGATGGATGCCACATAAATAAGGTCAGTGCTGCCCACATAGACGTGACTTCAAAAGAGTTGCTTTAGTGCCCAGGAGTTGAAATCCTGAGAACTATAGCCTTAGGATGCATCCATGTAGTCTCCCTGGGGAGGCCACACTTAGAGTATTGTGTTCAATTCTGGTTGTCACGTTACAGGAAGGACGTGGAGGCTTTGGAGAGAGCGCAGAAGAAGTTTACCAGGATGCTGCCTGGATTAGAGAGCGTGAGCTTCCAGGAGAGACTAGAAAAACTCAAATTGTTTTCTCTTGAGCAGTGGAGGCTGAGGGGAAACATGACAAACGACTATAAAATTATGAGATGCATAGATATGGTTGTTGGTCAGACTCTTTTTCCCAGAGTTGAAATGTCTAACTCTTAAGGTGAGAGGGAAACCATTTGAAGTAGATGTGAGGGGCAAGTTTTTTACACAGAGGGCGGTAGGAGTCTAGAACGCACTGTCGGAGGTGGTGGTTGAGGCAGACACAATAGTTTAAGGGACTCTTAAGTAAGCACAAGAATATGCAAGGGATGGAGGGATATGGACCAAGGGCAGGCAAAAGGGATTAGTTGGTGGCATGTGCAGCACAACATCATGGGCCAAAGAGCCTGTTTCTGTTCTGTAGTGTTCCATGTTCTATGCTCTATGTTCCACATGAGTGAAATATCACTTGGTTGTGCATGGACAGGATAAGGGATAGACAACATTCATCAGCAATCCTGTGCTATTGAAATACCTTACAAATTACAGGGTGGAAGAACTGCTTAAGAAGGACTGTGCTTGAATTCAAAATACGGGAAGAGGAGATCTCATTGAAGTGTATCAAATTCTGAAACACTCAACGCAGGACTGATACTTTCCCTGGCTGGTGGTTTTACAACACAGGGTTACAGTCTCAGGACACGAAATAGACCATTTCAGACTGAGTTGAGAAGAAATGACTTCAGTCAGAGGGTGGTGAACCTGTAGAATTCTCCAGCACAGAAAGCTATGGAGGCAAAGTCACTGAACATATTTAAGAAAGAAACAGGTACATTTCTAGAAGCTAGAGGCCTCAAGGAGAGTATGGGAGTATGGTGCTGAGATACAGAATGAGCCTTGATCCTACTGAGCGGGCTTGATGGGCCAATTGAGCCCTGCTCCTATTTCCTCTTCTTGTGTTTTGAAGAAGGAGCAGTTCTTAACCCCAGACTCTCCAAAAAGAAACACATGCATTTATTCAGCTCCACTCATGACCACAGGACATTTACAGACCCGATGGGCTGAATAACCTACTTCTCCTCCTATTTTCTATGTTTATAACCAATTAGATGGGCTCTGTGTCATGTAGGAAATATGGCAGTCAATTTGCACACATCAAACCTCCACAAGCGGCAACGCTCAGATACATCTATTTTTGAGATGTTGATAGAGGATAAATTGGCTAAGACTTCCTTGCTCATTGTCAAAATCATGTTTTAGGATCATTCAGCTTTACCCAAAAAAAGCAGACAAGGCCTTGGTTTAATGTCTCATCTTAAAGGTAGCATCTCCAACAGTGCAGCGCTCCCTCAGTACTGCAGTGGAGTATGTGTAGTGATTGTAATGAGGTCAGCCAGGTGGACATCATAAAATATGAGTTGCCTGATTGTGGCTGTTAATCTGGTCCAATCAGGGACCCCTGGCTGACCAACATAAACAGGAGAGTCAGACCTGAACTGGAATAAGGAATGTTCCATGTAGCCTGCTTCCTGCTTTCCCAGCTTCCTGCAAAGAGTTTGTTCCATTCTCGCAATTTCTCTGTTTCCATCACATCTGTTCTAATGATGCCAACTTCTAAAAGGGCCCCTCTGAAATGTCCATCTTCTTCCCCAATGAAGGATTTTCTATCATGGGAGTTGACAGGGCCCTCAGCCGGATCCAACCCATCTCTCACACTTCGGCTGTCAGTCCCTCTCTTACCTCATATAACAGTGATACAGTCTCCCTTGTCCTCACCTATTATCCCACCAGCATCCACATCCAGAGAAACATTACAAGTCATTTCTGCCACCTCCAGTGGGATGCCACCACCAGAAACGTATTACTTTCTCCTCCCTTGTCAGCCTTCCGCAGGGACTGTTCCTTCTGGGAGCCCTGGTCCATTCCTCCTTTACTCCCAACACCACCCCACATCCCCGTGGAATCTTCCCCAGCAACCATAGAAGGTGAAATACCTGCTGGTCAGTTCCACCCTCTTCACCATCCAAGGCATCAGATACAGTTCCCAATCAATCCAGTCTACTGCATTCCTGCTCACAATGCAGTCTCCTCTACATTGGGGAAACGAAGCACAGACTGGGTAACTGCTTCAAAGAACACCTATGTTCTGCTGACAAAATTAACCCCAAGCTTCTAGTTGCCTGTTATTATGACACATTACCATATTTCCTGTCAACATCTGTGTCTCAGGACTGCTGAAGTGCTCCAGTGAAGCTCAGTTCAAGTTGGAAGAACAGCACCTCATTTTCTGCTTGGGAACCCTATAAACTTCTGGACTTAATATCGAGTTCAACAATTTGAGGGCTTGAGCACCCTTCCGCATGATTTCTCCCATACCCACACACCAGATCTTCCCATCACAAGGGCTGCTACCATTGCCAGCTATTGATTCTCTTAGGCTGGCTGTCATCCACTCCTTTGTCTGTCCAAATTTTTTTTTTCTCTCCTTGTCCATCCTATTGCCAGCTACCACCAGTTCTGAGGAAGGGTCTGTCACGAAGCTGTCATTTTAAGATGTTATTTAGGCCTGAATTTTTTTCTTCGAAGACAGGTTGTAAAGCTGAGATGCTGAGCTGTCTGTAAGGAAGTAAACAATTTGTGAGGCCTTGGGGCTTTTCTTTACGTTGAAACATTGGAAGCAGACTGCGTGTGGTCAGCTCTCACAGACCAGGCTTTGTAGTTTTGCTTTAGTTTTTAGTTTAGGTTTAAGCAGAAGTCTTTGGTGTTTTAAAAGAATTGGAAACTTTGGGGACAGTCTCCTAGCTGCTAGTTTCTCTGAATTATCCCTTGACTTTATTCCCTCCCTGATTGGAGAACTGCATGTGAGAATCTATGTGTAAAATTTCCTGTTTGCCAAGGGGTGTGTTTATGGGATGTTACTATATTGGAACAGTTAATTAGTAATGGTACTGTATCAATCATTCCATTAAGTTTTCCAAGAGTTAATTTATTTTAAATTCCTCTTTCTTTTGTTTGAATTTTGACAACAGTGTTTAAATAAATTGCATCTTGCTTAACGTTGAGTAGTTTGACCAGTCGCATTGCATCTGGAACACAGCACTTCACATCTATCTTTAAAATAAGAATCAGTCAGAATCTGGGCTACCTCCTTATGGTATGTTGTGGAGGTCTGGCCGGTGCATAACAGGTCAGGGCAACAGAAACATTAACTCTGATTCTTCTCCAGAGAAGCTGCCAGGATTGGAAAAGGAGCAGGTAAACCATGAGAAGGATGAAAAGGGAGAAACCCTTCCTTCTCATAGAATGTACAAAAACGAGTAGTCATAGACAATGATAGGTGATAGAACAGAAAACATTGAGCGAATAGTTAGGGTATGAAATGAACAGGCTGGGAGTGTGGTGGAGACACATTCAATTGAGGCATTCAAGAGAATATTAGATGATTATTTGGATACAAATAGTGAGCACAGTTGTGCGGGGTGCGGGATTGGTCAGGGCATGATGCTTGTTTGTAGTGCCAGAGCAGGCGAGATGGCCTCCTGTCACACCATAACAATTTTGTGATTCTGTGACAGAGAGTTAGAGAAGGGTGATCAATTTGCATCTGGCATTCCCGAGTGAAATGTGTTAAGATAGATGCAATAGACGTGGCTACTGATAAAGTTGATCCAACATGAGGGCAGCACCACAGGGTGTGCTGAGGCTGGCCAGAAACTTTGGAATTGGGTCAATTCGGAGGCTTGCACTTAAAGGTAAAATGCTTTGGACTGAAGTAGGACCGGTTGAACTGTGAGGGGATATGCCTTGCTGTTAATCGTTTTACATATAATGTAACATTTTGCACTGTAGATCCCTGTTTATGACCTTGGGAGTTCAGCCCTGATGATCTCCTGGACTGCCAAAGAGAGGCCAACTCCATTGTGATGGCAGCACTAGTGATGAGGTGGGGGAGGAAAGACCATACACAAGAGAAACTGAAGACCTCCTTGGTGGTAGTATCAGTCCAGGCAGGAATATAGCATTGCCATGGGAAGTCATGCCACCTCTTAATTTCAAATACACCTTCCTGCTGCTGTCCCCACCTCAGGAAAAGACTCTTCCGTCTGGGCAGTACCAAATTTTGTCCCTGCTTGAACCTGAAAGTCTGGAGTTTAAATGGACCAAGCCTATATGCATCAGGCACAATCCACATTCGCACTGCACCTGGAACATGGAATTGAACCACTCTGTTGTGAGATAGCTACAGGTTTAAAGCCTGCACCCTAGACCATGAGGAATCACGCAGGCATTTTATGACAGAGCACAGAATCTAATATAAAACACAGGAAGATTAACACGGTATATTCAGGGTTAGTAGATAGTTAGTATGAACCAACCAGTTCTCAATATTACATCAGATTCATATTCCATATTACCAATACATTCCATTTATCATGAGAACTGGTAGTAAATAAAGCTTTGTTTATACTCAAAATAATTATGGGTTGAAAATGCAAATGAAGATCATTAGCTGACATTACTGTCACCACTTTAAGAGGGATGCCACCACCAGACACATACTCCACCTCCTCCCTTGTCAGGCTTCCGCAAGGACAATTCCCTTTGGGTTACCTTGGTCCACTCTGTCACTCCCAATACACCCACAGCTCCAAGGCACCTTCCCCTGTGACCACAGAAGGTGCTACACCTGCCTGTTTACTTCCTCCCTACTCACCGTCTAAGTTCCCAAACACCTTCTATGGGAAGCAGTCTAATGTATTCACTGCTCACAATGTCATCTCCTCTACTCTGGGGAATTGAAACACAGACTGGGTGACCACTTCACAAAACATTGATGTTTAGTTTGCAAAATGACACTGAGCTCCTGCTTGCCTGCCACTTCAACACACAACCTTGATCCCTGGTCAACATCTCTGTCTCAGGCTTGCTACAGTGCTTCATCGAAGCTCAATGCAATCTGGAAGAATAGCACCTCATTTTCCACTCAGGAACGCTACAGCCTCAGGACTTCTTATTGAGTTCAACAACTTTTGGACTTGAGCCCATTTCTCCATGCTTTCCACACACCCCCACAGACCAGGTCATGGTCACAAAGGGGCTGCTACCTCAAATGACACATTGACAGCTACGAATAGTCCCCATTTGCAGCTATTGATTGTCCTACACTGGTCTTTATCCACACCTTTGTTTGTCCAACTGTTTTGCTCTCCCTTTGGGCTCCATCGCCACCTATCAATAGCTTTACAACCCCACCCACCCAGCTCGATCTTGAATAAAAAGCCATCCGTTTCCAAGGTACCATCAGTAATAAAGAAGCTTCATTGGACCTGAATCAGTAACTCTGACTTGTCTCCACAGATGCTGCCAGGATTGGAAGGCAAACGGGTAAGGCATGAGCTGATTGAAAGGGTAGATATGGAGAAGCTCGTCCCACCCACTGAATGCAAAAGAACTAGATGTCATAGATGTGGATAGGTGATGAAAGAGAAAACATTTTCACTGAGCAAGTAGTCAGAGTATGAATTGATCGGCCTGGGAGTATAGTGGCGACAGTTCAATTGAGTCTTTCATGGGAACATTAGATGACTATTTGGAGAGAAATAGTGAGCATGGGTATTGGGGGGGAAAGTCTGCAGCGTGGCACTAAGGAATGTTTGAAGGGACGGTGCAGGCAAGATTCCCTCCTGACACACCATAACAATTTAAATAACACAAAATATAACATAAAATAACATCTAACATAAAATAACAGGTGGTCTCCATTGCGATGGCAGCAATAGTGATGAGGTGGGGGAGGCGAAATGGAATGCAAGAGGAACATTGGGCCTCCTTGGTGGCTGTGACAATCTGGGCAGGAATGGAACAACGTCTTGGGAGATCATGCCACATTTAAAACTCAAACATGCCAACCTGTTCCTCTCCACAAATCAGGAAAAGACACCCGGGACAGGGCTGTAACAAATTTCAACCCTGCTCGAATTGAATTGTCCAGGGTTGGCCTGGAAACATCAGGCACAAGCTAAAAGAGAATACGATGGAGAAATCATGCTGCGCCTAGAAGGTGGAATTGAACCACTCTGTTGCTAGACAGCTACAGGTTTGAAGCCTGCACCCTAGACCACTAGGAATCACCCAGGCACTCAGCAAGCTGGCAAACAGTCTAATATAAAACACAGGAAAGATCATCACATTAAAATCAGGGTTAGTAGAGAGTCAGTGTGAAACGACCAGTTCTCAATGTTGTATTCAGATTCATACTCCATATTACCAATTCTTTCCATTTATCATGAGAACTGGTAATAAAAAAAAGCTGTGCTTATCTTCAAAATGATTATGAATTGAAAATGCAAATGAGGATATTTAGCTGACATTTCTGTCACCACCTCCAGAGGGTTGCCACCTCCAGACACATATTCCACCTCCTACCTTGTCAGCATTCCGCAAGGAACACTTCCTCTGAGATACCTTGGTCCACTTTTTCACTCCCAGCACAACCAACCCACCCAGAGCTCCATGACCGCTTCCCCTGCAAACACAGAATGTGCTACACCTGCCTGTTCACTTCTTCCCTCCACAGCATCCAAGGTCACAAACACCTTCTATGGGAAGCAGTCTAATCTATTCACTGCTCACAATGTCATCTCCTCTACTCTGGGGAATTGAAACACAGACTGGGTGACCACTTCACAAAACATTGATGTTTAGTTCGCAAAATGACACTGAGCTCCTGCTTGCCTGCCACTTCAACACACAACCTTGATCCCTGGTCAACATCTCTGTCTCAGGCTTGCTGCAGTGCTTCATCGAAACTCAATGCAATCTGGAAGAATAGCACATCATTTTCCACTCGGGAACGCTACAGCCTCAGGACTTCTTATTGAGTTCCACAACTTTTGGACTTTTGAGCACATTTTCCCATGATTTCCACACACCCCTCAGACCAGGCTATGGTCACAAAGGGGCTGCCACCTCAAATGACACATTGACAGCTATGAATAGTCCACATTAGCAGCCATTGATTGTCTTACGCTTTTCTTCGTCCACACCTTTCTTTGTCCAACTGTTTTGCTCTCCCTTTGGGCTCCATCGCCACCTATCAATAGCTTTACACACTCACCTACCCAACTCTATCCTGAGCAAGAAAGCCATCCATTTCCGAGGTACCATCAGTAATGAAGAAGGGTCACTGGGGGTGAAACGTTAACTCTGATTTGTCTCCACAGAGGTTGCCAGGGTTAAAAGGGGAACGGGTAAGACATGATCTGATTGAAAGAGTAGATAGGGTGAAGCTCATCCCACTCATAGAGTGTACAAGAATTAGAAGTCATAGATGGGGATAGATGATGGAAGAGAAACCCTTTTCACTGAGCAAGTAAGCAGGGTTTGAATTGATCGGCCTGGGAGTATGATGGATACACGTTCAATTGAGTATTTCAAGGGAACATTGGATGACTATTTGGATAGAGATAGTGAGCATGGTTATTGGGGTGTGTTGGGAAGTCAGTAGAGTGGCTCGAGTGAATGATGCTTGTTTGAAGGGACATTGCAGGCAAGATGCCCTCCAGACACACCATAACAATTTTGTGATTTTGTGAAACAGAGATGGAGAAGGGTGATCATTATGCCTCTGGCGACACAGAATGAAATGGGATAAGCCCGGTGGAGAGAATGTGGCTACTGATACCTGTGATCCAATAAGAGGGAAGCACCACAGTGATTGCTGAGCCAAGCCACAAACTATGGAATTGAGTCAATTTGGAAGCTTGAACTCAAAGTAAAACGTCCAGGACTGAAATGATAAGATTGATTGAACTAGGAGGGGAAATACCTTGCTGCTAATCGTTTTACATGCAATGTAACATTTTTCACTGGGAATTCCTGTTTATTACCTTGGGAATTCAGCTCTGCTGATCTCATGGTCAGACAAAGAGGTGCACTCCATTGCGATGGCAGCAATAGTGATGACGTGGGGGAGGACAAACAGAATGCAGGAGAAACAGTGGACCTTCTTGGTGGGAGTGACAATCTGGGTAGGAATGGCACAAGGTCTTGGGAGATGATGCCTCCTTTTAAATTCAAACATGCCATTCTGTTCCTCTCCCCAAAACATGAAAACACACCCAGGATGGCGCTGAAGCAAGTTTCATCCCTCTGGAACTGAAGTGTCCACAGTTGAGCTAGAATCATCAGACACAAGTTAAAAGCAGACAGATTGAACACATGGACTGTGCCTAGAAGGTGAAACTGACCCACACTGTCACAAGGCAGTAACAGGCTTGAAGCCAGAATGCTAGACCACTAGGAATCACCCAGGCATTCAATATGCTAGCAGAGAATCTAATATAAAACACAGGAAATATCATCACATTAAAATCAGGGTTAGTACAAAGTCAGTGTGAAAAACCATTCTCAATATTACATTCAAATTCATAATCCATATTACCAATGCTTTCCATTTATCATGAGAACTGGAATTAAATAAAGCTGTGCCTATCGGCAAAATGATTATGAATTGAAAATGCAAATAAGGATATTTAGCTGACATTTCTGCCATCATTTCCAGAGGGTTGTCATCTCAAGGCACATCTTCCACCTCCTACCTCGTCAGCATTCTGCAAGGAACACTTCCTCTGAGATACCTTGGTCCACTTTTTCACTCCCAGCACAACAAAACCACCCAGAGCTCCATGGCACCTTCCCTTCTGAACACAGAATGTGCTACACCTGCCTGTTCACTTCCTCCGTCCACAGCATCCAAGGTCACAAACACCTTCTATGGGAAGCAGTCTAATCTATTCACTGCTCACAATGTCATCTCCTCTACTCTGGGGAATTGAAACACAGACTGGGTGACCACTTCACAAAACATCGATGTTTAGTTCGCAAAATGATGCTGAGCTTCTGCTTGCCTGCCACTTCAACACACAACCTTGATCCCTGGCTAACATCTCTGTCTCAGGCTTGCTGCAGTGCTTCAACGAAGCTCAATGCAATCTGGAAGAATAGCACCTCATTTTCCACTCAGGAACACTACAGCCTCAGGACGTCGTATTGAGATCAACAACTTTTGGACATGAGCCCATTTCCCCATGCTTTCCAAGCACCCCCACAGACCAGGTCAGGGTCACAAAGGGGCTGCCACCTCAAATGACACAATGACAGCTACGAATAGTCCACATTAGCAGCCATGGATTGTCCTATGCTGGTGTTTATCCGCACCTTTGTTTGTCCAACTGTTTTGCTCTCCCTTTGGGCTCCATCGCCACCTATCAATAGCTTTACACACTCACCTAGCCAACTCTATCCTGAACAAGAAAGCCATCCATTTCCGAGGTACCATCAGTAATGAAGAAGGGTCACTGGGGGTGAATTGTTAACTCTGATTTGTCTCCACAGAGGTTGCCAGGGTTAAAAGGGGAACGGGTAAGACATGATCTGATTGAAAGAGTAGATAGGGTGAAGCTCGTCCCACTCATAGAGTGTACAAGAATTAGAAGTCATAGATGGGGGTAGATGATGGAAGAGAAACCCTTTTCACTGAGCAAGTAAGCAGGGTTTGAATTGATCGGCCTAGGAGTATGGTGGAGACACGTTCAATTGAGTATTTCAAGGGAACATTAGATGGCTATTTGGATAGAAATAGTGAGAAGGGTATTGGGGTGTGTTGGGAAGTCAGTAGAGTGGCTCGAGTGAATGATGCTTGTTTGAAGGGACATTGCAGGCAAGATGCCCTCCACACACACCATAACAATTTTGTGATTCTTTGAAACAGAGATGGAGAAGGGTGATCAATGTGCCTCTGGCGACGCAGGGTCAAATGGGATCAGCCCAATGGAGTGAACATAGCTACTGATAAAGTTGATCCAACAAGAGGGCAGCTCCACTGTGAGTGCTGAGCAATTCCAGAAACTATGGAATTTAATCAATTCAGAGTCTTGAACTCAAAGGTAAAACGTTCAGGACTGAAATGAAAAGATCAATTGAACTAGGAGGGGAAATACCTTGCTGTTAAGCGTTTTACATAGAATGTAACATTTTTCACTGTGGATGCTTGTTTATGACCTTGGTAATTCAGCCCTGCTGATCTCGTGGACAGCCAAAAAGGTGTACTTCATTGCGATGGCAGCACTAGTCATGAGGTGGGCACGGAGAAGCGGAATGTAAGAGGAACAGTGGGCCTCCTTGGTGGCTGCGACAATCTGGGCAGGAATGGAACAATATCTTGGGAGTTAATGACTCCTTTTAAGTTCAAACATGCCAACCTGTTCCTCTCCACAAATCAGGAAAACACACCCAGGATGGAGCTGTAGCAAATTTCATCCCTGCTAGAACTGAAAAGTCTAGATTTGGCCAAGAAACATCAGGCACAAGGTAAAAGAGAACAGGATGGAGCAATCATGCTGCGCCTGGAAGGTGGAATTGAACCACTCTGTTGCTAGACAGCTACAGGTTTGAAGCCTGCACCCTAGACCACTAGGGATCACCCAGGCACTCAGCAAGCTGGCAAACAGTCAAATATAAAACACAGGAAAGATCATCACATTAAAATCAGGGTTAGTAGAGAGTCAGTGTGAAACGACCAGTTCTCAATGTTATATTCAGATTCATACTCCATATTACCAATTCTTTCCATTTATCATGAGAAGTGGAATTAAATAAAGCTGTGCTTATCTTCAAAATGATTATGAGTTGAAAATGCAAATGAGGATATTTAGCTGACATTTCCAGAGGGATGCCACCTCCAGACACATATTCCACCTCCTACCTCGTCAGCATTCCGCAAGGAACACTTCCTCTGAGATACCTTGATCCACTGTTTCACTCCCAGCACAACCAACCCACCCAGAGCTCCATGGCACCTTCCCCTGCGAACACAGAATATGCTCCACCTGCCTGTTCGCTTCCTCCCCCACAGCATCCAAGGTCACAAACACCTTCTATGAGAAGCAGTCTAATCTATTCACTGCTCACAATGTCATCTCCTCTACTCTGGCGAATTGAAACACAGACTGGGTGACCACTTCACAAAACATCGATGTTTAGTTTGCAAAATGACACTGAGCTCCTGCTTGCCTGCCACTTCAACACACAACCTTGCTCCCTGGTCAACATCTCTGTCTCAGGCTTGCTGCAGGTCTTCATCGAAGCTCAATGCAATCTGGAAGAATAGCACCTCATTTTCCACTTGGGAACGCTACAGCCTCAGGACGTCGTATTGAGATCAACAACTTTTGTACTTGAGTCCATTTCCCCATGCTTTCCACACACCCCCACAGACCAGGTCAGGGTCACAAAGGGGCTGCCACCTCAAATGACACAATGACAGCTATGAATAGTCCACATTAGCAGCCATTGATTGTCCTACGCTGGTCTTTATCCACATCTTTGTTTGTCCAACTGTTTTGCTTTCCCTTTGGGCTCCATCGCTATCTATCAATAGCTTTACACACTCACCTACCCAACTCTATTCTGATCAAGGAAGCCATCCATTTCCTAGGTACCATCAGTAATGAAGAAATGTCACTGGGGGTGAATCGTTAACTCTGATTTGTCTCCACAGAGGTTGCCAGGATTAAAAGGGGAACGGGTAAGGCATGATCTGATTGAAAGAGTAGATAGAGTGAAGCCCGCTCATAGAGTGTACAATAATTAGAAGTCATAGATGTGGATAGGTGATAGAAGAGAAAACATTTTCACTGAGCGAGTAAGCAGGGTTTGAATTGCTCGGCCTAGGAGTATGGTGGAGACATGTTCAATTGAGTATTTCAAGGGAACATTGGATGACTATTTGGATAGATAGTGAGCATGGTTATTGGGGGGGTGTTGGGATTTCAGTAGAGAGGCTCAAGGGAAAGATGCTTGTTTGAAGGGACATTGCAGGCAAGATACCCTCCACACACACCATAACAATTTTGTGATTCTTTGAAACAGAGATGGAGAAGGGTGATCATTATGCCTCTGGCGATACAGGGTCAAATGGGATCAGCCCAAAGGAGTGAACATAGCTACTGATAAAGTTGATCCAACAAGAGGGCAGCTCCACCGTGAGTGCTGAGCCAGGCCAGAAACTATGGAATTGAGTCAATTCAGAGGCTTGAACTCAAAGTTAAAATGTTCAGGACTGAAACAATAAGATTGATTGAACTAGGAGGGGAAATACCTTGCTGTTAAGCGTTTTACATAGAATGTAACATTTTTCACTGAGGATGCTTGTTTATGACCTTGGTAATTCAGCCCTGCTGTTCTCATGGACCGACAAAGTGGTGTACTTCATTGCGATGGCAGCACTAGTGATGAGGTGGGGGAGGTGAAACGGAATGCAAGAGGAGCAGTGGGCCTCCTTGGTGGCTGTGACAATCTGGGCAGGAATGGAACAATGTCTTGGGATATCATGCCACATTTTAAATTCAAATATTCTCCACAAATCAGGAAAACACACCCAGGACAGAGCTGTAGCAAATTTCAACCCTGCTTGAATCGTTGAATCCAGGGTTGGCCTGGAAACATCAGGCACAAGCTAAAAGTGAATAGGATGGAGAAATCATGCTGCGCCTGGAAGGTAGAATTGAACCACTCTGTTGCTAGACAGCTACAGGTTTGAAGCCTGCACCCTAGACCACTAGGAATCACCCAGGCACTCAGCAAGCTGGCAAACAGTCTAATATAAAACACAGGAAAGATCATCACATTAAAATCAGGGTTAGTAGAGAGTCAGTGTGAAACGACCAGTTCTCAATGTTGTATTCAGATTCATACTCCACATTACCAATTCTTTCCATTTATCATGAGAAGTGGAATTAAATAAAGCTGTGCTTATCTTCAAAATGATTATGAGTTGAAAATGCAAATAAGGATATTTAGCTGACATTTCTGACATTTCCAGAGGGATGCCACCTCCAGACACGTATTCCACCTCCTACCTCGTCAGCATTCCGCAAGGAACACTTCCTCTGAGATACCTTGATCCAATGTTTCACTCCCAGCACAACCAACCCGCCCAGAGCTCCATGACCCCTTCCCCTGCGAACACAGAAGGTGCTCCACCTGCCTGCTCGCTTCCTCCCCCACAGCATCCAAGGTCACAAACACCTTCTATGGGAAGCAGTCTAATCTATTCACTGCTCACAATGTCATCTCCTCTACTCTGGAGAAAAGAAGCACAGACTGGGTGACCAGTGAATTGATCGGCTTCACAAAACATCGATGTTTAGTCCACAAAATGACGCTGAGCTTCTGCTTGCCTGCCACTTCAACACACAATCTTGCTCTCTGGCCAACATGTCTGTCTCAGGCTTGCTGCAGGTCTTCAGTGTAGCTCAGTGCAATCTGGAAGAATAGCACCTCATTTTCCACTTGGGAACGCTACAGCCTCAGGACTTCGTATTGAGTTCAACAACTTTTGCACTTGAGCCCATTTCCCCATGCTTTCCACACACCCCCACAGACCAGGTCAGGGTCACAAAGGGGCTGCCACCTCAAATGACACAATGACAGCTACGAATAGTCCACATTAGCAGCCATTGATTGTCCTACGCTGGTCTTTATCCACATCTTTGTTTGTCCAACTGTTTTGATCTCTCTTTGGGCTCCATTGCCACTTAGCAATAGTTCACAGGCCTACCCACCCAACTGTATCTTGAACAAGAAAGCCATCTATTTCCTATATACCATCAGTAATGAAGAAGTGTCACTGGGCCCGAATTGTTAACTCTGATTTCTCTTCACAGATGCTGCCAGTATTCGAAGGGGAATGGGTAAAGCATGAGCAGACTGAAAGAGTAGATAGCGAGAAGCACTTCTCACTTATAGAATGTGGAACAACTAGATTTAATAGATGGGGATAAGTGATGGAATAGAAAACATTTTTACTGAGCGAGTATTTAGGGTTTGAAATTATGGGCCTGGGAGTATGGTGGAGACAAGTTCGATTGAGTCTTTCAAGGGAACATTGGATGACAATTTGGTTTGAAATAGGGAGGAGTGGTGTGTGTGGGAAAGTCAGGAGAGTGGCATTAGGGAATGATGCTTGTTTGTGAGGCCGGAGCAGTCCAGATGGTGTCCTGACGCACCATAACAACTTTGTGATTCTGTGACAGAGAGATGGAGAAGAGTGATCAATTTGCATCTGGTGACACTGAGTGAAATCAGTTAAGCCTGATAGAGTGGACGTGGATACTAATAAAGTTGAGACAGCAAGAGGCCAGCCCCGCTGGGAGTGCTGCGGCAGGCCTGAAACTAATGATTTCAGTCAATTCGGAGGCCTGCACATGAAGGAAAAATGTTCAGGGCTGAAACAATAAGATCCTTTAAACTAGGAGTGGATATACCTTGCTGTTAATCATTTTACCTGTAAGGTAACATTTTTCACTGCATATCCCTATTTATGACTTTGGGAATTCAGCCCTGAAAATCTGGACTGCCAAAGAGAGATCAACGCCATTGCAATGGCAGCACTAGTGATGAGGTGGGGAAGGAGCAACCAAGCACAAGAGAAACTGAGGTGATGGTGGCAATCTGGGCAGGAACGGAACAACATCATGGGAGATCATGCCTCCTCTTAATTTCAAACATGCCCTCCTGACCTCAGGAAAAGCCACTCAGGTCTGGGCACAACTAAATTTCATCCCTGCTTGCACCTATATGTCTGAAGTATAATTGGAACTAACGTACAAACATCAGACCCAAGTTAAACGCAGGCAGGATCCAGAAATCACACCACACCTGGAAGGTGGAATTGAACCACTCTGTCAGTAAACAGCAACAGGTTTGAAGCCTGCACCCTAGACCACTAGCAATCATGGGACTGACCAGAGAGTCTAATATAAAACACAGGAAAGATCATCACATTATATTCATGGTTAGTAGATTGTCAGTGTGAACCAACCAGCTCTCAGTATTACATTCAGACTCATATTCCATATTACCATACTATCCATCGATCGTGAGAATTGGTATTAAATAAATGTCTGCTTAGCTTCCAAATGATTAATGCAAATGAAGATCAATACCTGACATTAGTGCTACCACTTCCAGAGGGATGCCATCACAGGAAACATATTCCATCCCCTCCCTTGTCAGCCTTCCACAAGGACCACGCCCTCTGTGATAACTTGGTCCACTCCTTGACTCCCAACTTATTCTACCCACCCACAGCTCCACGGCACCTACTCCTTCGACACACAAGGTGCTACACCTGCCTGTTTACTTTCTGCCTCCACACCATCCAAGTTCCCAAATACCTTCCAGGTGAAACAGTCTATTCTATTCGCTGCTCACAATGTCGTCTCCTCTATTCCGGGAAAATGAATGACAGTTTCACAAAGCATCTATGGTTAGTTTTCAAAAAGAACTGAGCTTCGGTTTGCCTGCCACTTCAACGCAGCATCATGTTCCCTGGACAACATCTCTGTCTCAGGCTTGCTGCAGTGCTTCAGCAAAGCTCAGCGCAAGCTGGAAGAACAGCATCTTATTTTCAACTTGGAACGCTACAGCCTTCTGGATTTCTTCAGAGATAGTAGGAACTGCAGATGCTGGAGAATCTGAGATAACAAGTTCCCAAACACCTTCCAGGTGAAGCAGTCTACTGTATTCGTGGCACACAATGTCATCTCCTCTACTCCGAAGAAATGAAGCACAGACTGGGTGACCACTTCGCGAATCAGTAACTCTGTTTTCTCTCCACAGATGCTGCCAGGAGAATGGTTCAACTATGACCAGATTGAATAGAGCAGATAGGGAGAAGATCTTCCCACTTGTAAAATGTACGAGAGCTAGATGTCATAGATGGGGATAGGTGATGGAAGAGAAAACATTTTCACTGAGCGAGCAGTGAGGATTTGAAATGATCAGCCTGGGAGTATGGTGGAGACAGGTTCAATTGAGTCTTTCAGGGGAATATTTTTAGTTCGCAAAAAGACATTGAGCTTCTGCTTGCTGCCACTTCAACACACTATCATGCTCCCTGGCCAACATCTCTGTTTCAGGCTTGCTGCAGTGTTTCAGTGAAGCTCAGCGGAAGCTGGAAGATCAGCGCCTTACTTTCCACTTGGGAACGCTCTTCTTGTTGAGTTCAATAATTTTAGGACTTGAGCCCCTTTCCCCATGCTTTTCCCATGCCCGCAAAGACTAGGTCTTCGCCTCGCAAGGGCTGCTACCGCAAATGTCTCATCGTCAGCTATAAATAGTCCCCATTAGCAGTCAATGATTCTCCTCAGCTGGTCTTCATCCTCTCCTTTGTCTGTCCAACTGTGTCTTCTGTCTTTCGGTTGTATCCCTGCTTATCAAAAGCTCCACACCCCCATCCCCCCAAACTCTATCTTGAAGGTGAAAATCATCCTTTTCCTAGCTACCATCCGTAATGAAGAATGTTCACTGGACCCAAATTGTTAACTCTAATTCCTCAGAGGCCGAACAGAAGCTGTGAAGCTGGGTCAATTTGGAGGCCTGCCCTCGAAGGTAAAATTTTAAGGACTGAAACGATCAGATCCATTGAACTGGGAGGGACTGTGCCTTGCAGTTGTTCATTTTGGCTGGAATGCAACATTTTTCACTGTGGATCCCTGTTTATGACCTCGGGAATTTAGCCCTGATGGTCTCCTGTCCTGCCAAAGTTAGGTCAACTCGTTGCAGTGGCTGCCACTGGCATTGAGGTGGGGGAGGACCAGCCCAGCACAAGTGAACGAGACCTACTCCTGCTGAGGGCCTCGTTGGTGAGTACAGTCAATCTGGAACAATGTTGCAATGCCACAGTAAACAATGCCACCGTGTATTTTTAAGATTCCCCCTTCCTGCTCCTCTCCCCACCTCAGGAATGTTAAACCAAGTCTGTGCACTACCAAATTTCATCCATTACTTTGTGTGTAGAGAAGTGGTTCTGATGTTCGCGCCTGAATGACCTTGAGCATAATCTTAGCAGAAGGCCCATTAAACCTTCAGTCAAGTAACAAGACCGAACCAAACTTTAAACATCTGACTCTTGCTAAACACAGCCACTAACCCCTATTCACACTCTACCTAGAAGGTGAAATTGAGCCACTCTGTCGCTAGGCAAGGAATTTCAAGACTCGGGGGCATTTCTTAAGGTGAGAGGAGAAAGATTTAAAAAGCAGCAACTTTTTTACACAGAGAGTGGCTCGTATGTGGAATGAACTTCCAGAGGAAGTGGTGGATGCAGGTACAGTTACAATATTTAAAAGACATTTGGATAAGTACATGAATCAGAAAGTTTTGGAGGGATGTGAGCCAAGCTCGGGCAGGTGGGACTAGCTTATTTTGGGATTATGATTGACATGGACTAGTTGGACCAAGCGAATGCTTGGAGACCGCTTTGTAGGTCACCTGCGCTCAGTTCGCGACAAACGACAACACCTTCCAGTTGCAAACCTCTTCAACTCCCCCTCCCACTCCCTAGACAACATGTTCATCCTGGGCC
Source organism: Ginglymostoma cirratum (assembly GCA_024137785.1). Taxonomy (NCBI): domain Eukaryota; kingdom Metazoa; phylum Chordata; class Chondrichthyes; order Orectolobiformes; family Ginglymostomatidae; genus Ginglymostoma; species Ginglymostoma cirratum. The sequence continues at coordinate 5,743,700 of JAHRHZ010000008.1, read as the reverse complement.
CCCTCCAGTGTCACAATGACGCTGCCCAGAAACTGGAGGAGCAGCACCTCACATTCCGCCTTGGGAGCCTACAACCCAATGGTCTCAAAGTGGACTTTACTATCTTCAAAATCTCCCCACCCCCCGGCCTCATCCCATGACCAGCCCTCCCTCTCATCCTGCCTCCTTGGCCTGTCTGTCTTCGCTCCTACCCATCTCCCTTGACCCGACACAACCTGTCCATCTTCTATCCCACCTATCCACTCCTCCCACCTTACTGACCAATCCCCACCACTGCCTACCTGCACTCACCCATCACCATCCCACCGACCTTCCCCAGCCCCACTCCTCCTCTATCTATTTATTTCAGATCTCCCTTCCCCACCCCCCATTTCTGAAAAAGGGTCCCAACCCGAAATGTCAGCTTCCCTGCTCCTCTGATGCTGCCTGGCCTGCTGTGTTCCTCCAGCTCCAGTGTTATCTCTAACTCCAGCATCGGCAGTTCTTATTATCTCCCAGTTGGACTGGAGGGTCTGTTTCCATGTCGGATGGCTCTAAAACTAAAAAAAAAACTCTAAAACTATAGATTTGAAGCTTGCACCCTAGACCATTGAGGAATCATCTAATTGTAGGGAGGAATGAGAGAGTTTTATATAAAACAGGGGAAAGGGAACTCATTATGTTTAGACGAAGGGCCACCGGACCAGAAACGTTAGTGTTTTCTTTCACAGATGCTGCCAGACCTGCTGAGCTTTTCCAGCAACTTCTGTTTTTGTTCCTGATTTATAGCATCCACAATTCTTTCGTTTTTCATTATGTTCAGGGTTAGTTGATAGTCAGTGTGAACCAACCGGCTCTCAATATTATATGCATATTCATATTCCGCATTATAATATTTTCCATTTATGTTAAGAACTGGTATTTAATAAAACTGTGTTTATTTTCACACTTAATGGATTGATAATGGAAATGAGGATCATTAGTCGACATATCTCCCACTTCCAGTGGAATGCAACCATTAGACATATGTTCCCTCCTGTCCCTTGTCAGCCTTTAACAGGGGCCTTCCCTCCGGACACACTGATTCACTGCTTCTTCATTCCCAACACCCGCACCGCACCCACAGCCACACGGCACCTTCCCCTGCAACCACAGAGGTGCTATATTAACCCTGGCCAATATCTCTGTGTCTGGCTTGCTGAAGCGTTCCAGCGAAGTGCAACACAAGCTGGAAGAACAACAGCTCATTTTCTGCTTGGGGACCCTGCAGCACTCTGGACTCAGTATCGAGTTCAATAATTTTCGGACCTAAACTCTCCCATGTCCTAGCCCCCTACCCCACACACCAGGCTTTATTACCGTTGTCTGCCATTACACACTACCTATTGTTAGTTGCTAACAGTCCCTATTAACAGCTATTCACCTTCCTAGCCAGATTATTATCAACTCCTTTGTCTATCCAACTGCTCTTTTCCCCCTCTTTGTGTTCTATCCTATCATTAACTCCCCCTCCCTATTTTCTGCATATAAACCGACGTTTTTCCAGCTACCATCAGTTCTGAGGAAGGGTCACGGACCCTAAACAATAACTCTGATTTTTTCTTCACAGATGCTGTCAGACATGCTGTGCTTTTCCAGCAACTTCTGCTTTTATTCCTACTTTCTCCCTCCTCACCACCCAAGGTCCCAAACATACCTTTCAGGTGAAGCAGCTCTTTACCTGCATTTCACACAATTTAGTCTACAGTATTCGCTGCTCACAATGTGGTCTCCTCTACACTAGGGAAACAAAGCATAGACTGGGTGACCGCTTCACAACACCTACGTTCTGTCTGCAAAATAGACCCTGTGCTTCCAGTTTCCGGTCACTTCAACACACCACCTTGTTCTCTGGCTAACATCTCTGTTTCAGGCTTGCTGCGAAACTCCAGTGAAGCTCAGCGCAAGCTGAAAGAACTGCACCTCATTTTCCACTTGGGGATGCTGCAGCCTTCTGGACTTCATTTGAGTTCACTAATGTTTGGGCTTGAGCCCATGCTTTCCACCATCCCCACACGCCAGGTCTTGGCATCACATGGGCTGCTATCACACCAATTGGCAGTCACTAATTGCCCCCATTAGCAGCTATTCATTCTCATAGGCTGGTGTTTATCCACTCCTTTGTCTATCCAACTGTATTTATCTCTCTTTGGGCTCCATCCCCACCTCTCATTTACTCCTCCTGCTTCACCCCATCCTATCTTCTACATAAAAACTATCATTTAACTAGCTACCATCAGTTCTGAAGAAGGATCACTGGGTCCAAAATGTTAACTCTGATTTGTCTCCACAGATCCTACCAGGATTGGAAGGGGAAAGGGTAAAGCATGAGCAGGATGAATAGAATAGATAGAGAGAAGCTCTTCCCACTTGTGAAATGTACAAGAATAAGAGGTTGTACACGGTGATTGGCAATGGAAGAGAAAACATTTTCACCAAGCGAGTACTTAGAGTAAGAAGTGAACTGCCTGGGAGGGTGGTGGAGACAGATTCAATTGAGGCATTCAAGAGAACATTGGATGACTATTTGGATAGAAATAGTGAGCAAGGCTAAGGGGTGAAAAGGTATGAGAGTGGCACTAGGGAACAATGCTTGTTTGATGGGCCAGTGCATGCAAGATGGCCTCCTGTCACACCATAACAATTCTGTGACTGTGTGACAGAGAGATGGAGAAAGGTGATCAGTTTGCCTTTGGTGACCCCGAGTGAAATGGGATAAAGTAGATGGAGTGGGTGTGGCTACTGATAAAGTTGACTCAGTCAGAGGGCAGCACCACTGGGAGTGCTGAGGCAGGCCAGAAACTATGGAATTAAGTCAATTTCAGAGGCCTTCACTCGAAGGGAAAATGTTCAGGACTGAAACAATAAGGTCCATTGAACTAGGAGAGGATATGCCTGGCTATTGATCAATTCATCTGGAATGTAACATTTTTCACTGCAGATCCCTGCTCATGACCCAGGGAATTCAGGCCTGACGATCTCCTGGCCTGCCAAAGAGAGGTCAACGCCATTGCAATGGCAGCACTAGTGATGAGATGGAGGAGGAGCAGCTGAACATAAGACAACCAACCTACTATTGCTCACGGCCTCACCGCAGATACAATCAATCGGGGCAGGAATGATGCAATGTCACAGGAAACAATGCCAGATATTATTTTCAAACTCCCCGACGTGTTTTTCTCCCCACTTCAGGAATGTTAAACCAAGTTTGGGCACTACCAAATTTGATCCTTGCTTTGTTAAAGAAGTGGCTCCAATGTTTGTACCTGATAAACCTGAGTATCATCATAATGGCATGCCTCTTTAAATCCTCTGTCCAGTAAGAAACCTGAGCCAGCTATTAAACAGCTGGCACAAGCTAAAATACAATCCCAAGCCCCACTCTGCTGACAGACAACTATGGGTTCAAAGCCTGAACCCTAGACCACTAGGAATTGTCTGGGCCTTAATGAAGGAAGGACCGAGCTTTATATAAAACACGGGAAAATGCAACATATTATATTCAGGGTTAGCAGATAGTCAGTGTGAACCAACCAAGTTCACAATATTATATTCAGCTGCACATTCCATTTCTGTTGAGAATTGGTGCAAAATAAAGCTGTGTTTATCTTCAAAATGTTTAGGGATTGATAATGTAAATTAGATTGCATGCCATTAAACTTTTTGCGGCCTTCGTTGATTGGTTTATGATGCAGCTGTTGGAGAGACGAAGTACCCTCGAGGTTACAGAAATTCTCATTCGGACTCAAGTTCCCGGGACTCGCTGCTCAGTGGCAGTCGAAGTAATGACACAAACTATCAGATACTCCCATATTTCCAAATGGATGGAAGTATCACTCTCCACCAATCTGAGTGCGATCCTGTCACAAACATTCACTTCCTGATCACATTGACAAAAAATTTTTTCCTCAGTCATGGGAGAGTGTGTGAATTTTGATATTTTGGACAGAAACCAGCCTTTCTACTCGATGCTATAAGATTCTTGTCTCCTTTTGGGTGTTGGGCTTGTACGATCACAGTGGGGAATTTCTCAGCCATGTCACCCAGATAGCAATGAGTAGCAAGTGAGGTATTGTTCACCTTCTGCCAGTGATATACTCTAGTGGTGACCTCCCTTTTGGTTTCCTCCTGACAGTGAGTTCCAGGAGCCTTGGAGTCCCTACAATTCTCTGTGTCATTTTCTCTTGAGAAAACACTGGGGAGTCAAGACACTTAGCTACCAGTGCTGGTATGGGGCCAATTAAAACGGGTCTGCAGGTGTAATTTGGTACCCATTTTAAAGACGTTGATTCTCTTTTTTATTTTATCATGTCCCAATTTCACAGTTGGAACAGAAACTATCCAGGGAATTGAGGACGTGAGTGTGGAAAAGGAGGAGAAAAGGTGAAAACAGGCCACAGGGAGGTGGAGAGAAGGCTGGATGGGAGAGGGAGGAAAGAGGAGCAAAGGATTTAAACAGAAGTTGCTGGAAAAGCTCAGGAGGTCTGGCAGCATCTGTGAAGAAAAAATCAGAGTTAATGTTTTGGGTCCGGTGACCCTTCCTCAGAACTGTATTGAGGAAGGGTCACCGGACCTGAAATGTTAACTCTGATTTATTCTTCACAGATGCTGCCAGACCTGCTGAGCTTTTCCAGCAACTTCTGTTTTCGTTCCTGATTTACAATATCCGCAGTCCTTTCGGGGCTTTTTTTTGTAGCAAAGAATTTAGCTCAGAGGAGGGGACAGAGGGAGAGGCGATGAAGGGGAAAAGGGTATGTAGGTGAGAGGGAAGAGGAGGAGAAACTGTCGAGGTGACCTATAGAGTAGAAAAGGAGGAGATGAAGGTACAGGGGGAGTGAAGGGAAAGAGTTAGGAATGGACAAGGGATGGGGAAAAGCTAGGAGGAGAAGAGGAAGACAGGAGGAAAGCAAGGTGAAAGCTGGAGATGGAGAAAGGTAGGGAGCAAGAGCTGGAGAAACTATAGGAAGAAAAAGAGAGAAAACAGTGAGAGGGATGGAACGTTGGTACAAGACATAAAGTGGATAAGGTGAAAGAGACAGGGTTCAAGACTTGCCTGAGTGGAGGGGGATACTGTACGACTTTTGTACAAATGGTCAATGTTTGTCTGGGTGTTACGCATTGCTTGAACAGTGGACTGGGAGAACTCATTTTTGATTGGCTGTGAAATGGATTATGGTGACTATATCTTTTCCAGAGTCCATTCTGCCTTGGCCAACCACAAATTCCTTTCGCACTGTGCCTTTGCAGGAGCTTCCTTTCAAATTTCCAGTAAGGGAACTTGTGGACGCGTTTTATTTTGGATTATTATTTTTAGAAAGAGCATATGGAGAAAAGAAAATCCCTTTAACAGTTGTGTGAAGCACAGTGAGTGCCCCTCTCACATAACTTTATGCTGAAACCAATGCCTACAAATGTAATGTTTTTTGAATACTGAAAATTTCAGCTGTTTCAATATATTACAGATGGCATTAGTTTCTAACACTATCTTCCATTAGTTTTGTAAAGAGAATGAAGATGTTGAATATCAAAGCACCTGCAGATTCGCAGCAACTTGTATCTGAATGCTGACTTTAGTACAATGTCACCAGGCACTTTACAGGAGCATTGTGAATCAGAATTTGACACTGCAAAAGGCAAGGGGGCTTTATCTAAACTGGGTTGAAGATGTGAGTTCTAATAAATATCAGAAAAAAGGAAAGAGAGTTAGAGGGATGGAATTATTTATGGAGGAAATTCCAGACCATCATTTAACATTGACCAAGGGCAAATCTGACTGGGATCTTGGGTAATTCTCCTGCCGTTCTTCAAATCAAAAATGCCATGAGGTTTTTAAAGTTCAATGAAACAGGAATGTTGGAGCAAGAACAGGCCATCCAGCCCCACAAGTGTATTCTATCACCAACTGATATCTTGGCCGAACTGTTAACTAACTTCATATACCCCTCGAATGCCCCTATTAGTTTGGTTAAGAATATAATAATAATCTTTTGATAACCAAAATTTATCAACTTCAAATTTAGAATGAACAATTAATCCAACACCAATGGGTGATTGTATTGAGGCTTGGTGAGACCAGACATAAGGAAGGATAAACTTGCAATAGAAGGAGTGCAGGGGAGGTTCATTAGACCAAATCTTGGATGGTGGCAGTGTCCAGTGATAGGAGATTGAGCAAACCTGGACTGTATTCTTTAGAGTCTAGAATAACAGGAGATGATGTTATGGAAACTTCCAAAATGGCTAGACAGGGAAGATGCTGCCCTGATTGGGAGTTATCTCGTACCAAGGGACACTATCTCAGAATAAGGGGCAAACCATTTAGAACTGAGATGGGGAGGAATTTCTTCGCTTAGAGGGTGGAGAATTTTTGGAATTCTTCCTGCAGAAGGCTATGGAGGCTCAATCTTTGAGTATGTTCAAGGCAAAGACCAAGAGTTTTCACAGTAGTATTAGATGAGGGATATGTGGGTAGTGCAGGAAAAATGACATGGAGGTGGAATGGCCTGCTCCTGTTCCTCTTTGTGGAAGAGAGTTTCTTTGTGTGTAGAAGTTCCAAATTTCACTTTCCAAAACTCTGGTTCTAACTTTTAGTCGATACCCCCTAATCTAAAGACTTGGAGAAATAGTTGCTGTCTATCTTATCTATCTGCTTACATAATCACAGAATTGTTATGGCACAGAAGGAGGCCATTCGGCCCATTATGCCGGCATTGGTTCTATCCTCTGGTGCCAATCTCCTGCCTTTACGCCCCTATCCCTGCTCACTAGTTCTATCCAAATAATCACCCAATGCCCTCTGTTTCCCTATGCATTGTGACAACCCCTATTTAATTATTCTTCAATATTCTAAATTCCAGAGAATACAATCTTTCCTTCCATCATCTTCTCTTATAATTTAACCACTAGAGTTCACACATCATTCTGGGAAATCCATGCTGCATTTCCTCTGAAGACCAAGAATGGAAGAACAGTCTTTGACTTCTCATCCAGAAGGTAATGTTTTCAATGATGCAGCACTCTCTCAGAACTGTCTCAGTGTGGAAATCGTGTGCGAATCCCTCTCAGTTAGAAACTGAGCCAAACCCACAGACAACCAATCCCTTTTGAAAATTATTTGGATATGGTAAAAAGGGTCTATTAAAGCTCATGCCAGCCATTACTCATTAAACAGCTTTTATTTGTACAAGTTACATTGAGGATCCTCCAACAGCGGGCCTTTCGGCACTGGAGTTGACCCACACCCAAACTTCCTGCAGGCAGTCTAACTTGCGAGGTAATTGACACTTCTCAGCATCTAGGAAACCTACACTGCAGATCCTCAAAAGACCAAAATAATGGTCTCGTGATTAGGATTCAGCGCTGTATCCCCTGGGTTCAGTTCTCAGTCAGGGGAAGGCAATTTACTGGGGATAGGCAGAAGATTGGTATCAGTCAGTACAGCTGGAGCAGTCATGATGGACTGAATGGCCTTCTCCTGCACAGTAATAATTCTGTGCACATCTCAGGTCTGATCTGCATATTCTTTAGATCCTATCCCTACAATAACCATTTCTACTTTGAAGAAAGATACAATTTGCATACTCTAATGTACAACAAAAACAGCAATAAAGGACATGACCAGTTGACATTGTGGTCAATTGAGGGATAAATATTGGCCAAGGCTCCCTTGAAAACTCTCTCTTTTCTTCAAATACTGTTGTGGGATCTTCTACGCTCAGTTAAGAAGGCTAAAGAGGGTTAAAAGTCTCATCAGTAAAGAGGAACCACCAACAGTGCAGCATTTCCTCAGTGCCGCTGTTTTATTAAGCTTGTTCCTTTGTTGAGTTGTTGTATTCATAGGCACACATTTCCTTAGAGGCTCAGTCTACTTTGATGAAGCCTGCTAGACTCCTAATAGGGAGAATTCATTCTCAGCTGTTGGTCTGCGCAGTTCCCTGGAATCTTGTCAAACCCTCAGATTTCTGAAATTATGTCTATAAAGACAATGGTTGTGTGTGTGTGTGTTCAGTCCACTCTCATGGCTGTCCTGTCTTCATCACAAGATGGGAGAAAAACCAACACAAAGACTGGATGGAAGACAAGGACAGCCCAGCATCAGAGCAGAGATGCACTGGCTAATTCTCTATTTACCATCTCCTAGATAACTACAAAGATTAAATGAGTTGCATCCCACTAAATTTGCCAATTGTAAGGGCATTTTTCACAGAGTTTGCAATGAGCAGTGTCTCTGAGTTTTGGTGGTGGTGTTGGTGGGGATGTGGAGGCTGGAAGGTGTATTAATTGGGCAAAAGCATGTAGACATGTGTCATAAAATATGATTGTTTAATGTTCATATGTTCAGTGTCATGGGTGCCATTTTAGGTCCAAAATGGTGACCGTGATCCACTTTGCATATTTTTGGCATGAAGATACAAGATCAAGATCCTTGAGGGTGTAGAGTTAGCAGATTAAGGTATCAGCAAAGCCTAACACTCAGCGTTCTGAAGAAGATTTAATGTTAAGAGAGTGTTTTATACTACCAGACCTGCTGAGCGTCTCCAGTATTCTCTGTGCTTGTCACAGATCTCCAGCATCCACACCATTTTGCTTTTATTTGAGAGTCTGAGACTGACTGGACACCAACGTTGCATTTTCAACCTCTATGCTCCTGCCTGTCTTGACCTAGCCCAGCTAAAGGACCCACCCAGTCAGTGATACTTAAAGCCTTTTTTTTTTAAATTCACTCATGGGATGTGGGCATCGCTGGTTGGGCCAGCATTTATTGCCACCCCCTAGTTGTAGCAGAGAAGGTGGCTGTGATCTGCCTTCTTGAACTGCTGCAGTCCAAAGGCTGTGGGTTGACACACAATATCATTAGGGAGGGAAGAAATGGTGATATATTTCAGAGTCAGGCTGGTGAGTGGCTTGGAAGGCAACTTGCAGGTGGTTGTGGTCTCATGTATCTGCTGCTTCTGTCCTTCGAGATGGAAGTGATCATTGGTTTGGAAGGTGCTGTCTGAGGATCCTTCGAGAATTGCTTCAGTGCAACTTGTGGATAGTACACACTGCTGTTCCTGAGCGTCACTGTTGGAGGGAGTGGATGTTTGTGGATGTGGTGCCAATCAAGCGGGGACTGCTTTGCCTTGGATGATGTTGAGTTTCTTGAGTGTTGATGGGGCTGCACCCATCCAGGCAAGTGGGGAGTATTCCATCAGACTCCTAACTTGTGCCTTGCAGATGATGGACAGGCTTTGGGGAGTCAGAAGGTGAGTTACACACCATAGCATTGTGAACTGGAATTGTCCATGAGTACTGTGCAGAAATCCTGAAGCAACTGACTCTCTGGGAACGGACCAGGAAATTGAAAATTCCGAAAGGCGATACCTCTGCACCTGAAATTCTCGGCATGAATCTTTTAAAATAGGAGACTTTGGTGGGTTTTGACACATTTAATGTTTGTAGTAATCCAGGAAATGTTAGAGTTTCAAAAACAACTCCAACGCCTGAGTAACTGTTAAACTGACCCCTCCACGACTGATTCACCACTAACCCAAACCCCACGTCCCTGAATTTGATAGCCCCCACCACCGAACTGACAATAGTCCCCAGTTGAACCTGCCGACCTGCACTCGCCTCAGTTAACTGCAACCAGACATCCCTCCAGCCTGACACCAGCCCAACCCAAAACCCCTTATCTCAACAATATCCCCTCTCGCCATCCCCATCCCAAACCAACACCCTCCACCCTGACACTGTCCCCAACCTGACAACATGCCAATCTGATCTGAAACCAGAACTCAACTGGAATGCCGCTATCCTAATATCTCCCACCTCCCTACAACTACAACCTCTGACCCTTATAATGCTGCAATCTGATAGCCCCCACTCTCTAGGTCTCCATGAATAGATTTCCTATTGCGGGGTTTCCGTTGACTTAAGAATATGCCTTCAATTTCAAAGACATGGCCATGTTCTCCCTGTTCAGGATGTCTTTCTCATCAGTTTCAGCAAATATTCCCACAACAATGCAACAACTCCTCTTTAAAAGGAGTAAGTTGACTTTAAGTCATGCACAGTAGCTTGAAGTAATGCCAGCCTCACGTGAATGTGTGCCCCCTGACGCTGTCTGTAATCACTCAGTGATACAGGTTAAACACGTGACATTGTCTCTCCTTTCCTGTGGGCTATCCGGTTGATCTCCATTGCTTTTTACCACCTCTTTTTTAATTGCATAAGCTACGGACTGGAGAATACAATACCAAAGTATGGTAAAGCCTGTAACGTTATGATTCCAGTGGGAAGTTAACAATACCCACATGCTGATACAAGAGGAGACTCAGGTATTGAATAGGCTGAGACTTTGGTACGAATGCCTGACAAAAGGAAATAGAGCCTTATAATGCACGCATATTACAGATTTTGAACGTGGCCGCGTGTTAAATGAAATGGAAAAAATGTATAACAGCCAAAGCTGACAGAATTAAGCTTTGTTCGAAAATGGCCTGAATGGAATTGAAGGCCAGAACATACCATAATTGTCCCTGTTCTATCCCGAGGCCAGGTATGCTATGCTCAGAGATCGCAAGATCTGCAGACACTGAGTCAGAGATAGCAAACAGTGTGGAGCATCAGAGGAGCAGGAAAGTTGACGTTTCAGGTTGGGACCCTTCTTCAGAAATGGGGAGGGGGAAGGGAGCTCAGAAATAGAGAGAGAAGGGGTGGGCCGGGAAGGTAGGTGGAATGGTGATAGGTGAGTGCATGTAGGGAGCAGTGGGGATTGGTCAGTGGGATGGATAGGTGGGAGAGAAGATGGACAGTTTGTGAAAGAGGCAGGGATGAGAGGGAGGGTTGATCATGGGATGAGCTGGGGTGGGGAGATTTTAAAACTGGTGAATTCCACGTTTAGGCCATCGGGCTGTAGGCTCTTGAGACAGAATATGAGGTGCTACTCTTCCAGTTTGCAGGTGGCATCATTGTGACGCTGGAGGAAGCCCACAATGGACATGCCACCCAGGGAGTGGGAGGGGGGAGTTAAAACGGTTTGCGATGGGAAGGTGTTCTCGTTTGTCACGAACAGAGTGCAGATGCTCTACAAAACGGTCTCAGAGTCTGCGCTTGGTCTCACCAAAGTAGAGGCCGCCACATCGGAAGCAGCGGATGCAACAGACCAGGTCGGAGGATGTACAGGTGAGCCCCTGTCGTATATGAAAGGTTTGCTTTGGGCCTTGGATGGAGGTGAGAGGAGAGGTGTAGGGGCAGGTGTAGCTCTTCCTGCTGTTGCAGGGAAATGTGCCGAGTCTGGTGGAGTTAGTGAGGAGTATACAGCGGACGAGGGAGTCGCAGAGAAAGCGGTCCCTATGAAAGGCAGATAGGAGTGGGGAGGGAACTCTCTCTTTGGTCGTGGGGTCAGATTGTAGGTGGTGGCAGTGGCAGAGAATATGTTGGATGCGGAGGTTGGTGGGGTGATGCATGAGGACAAGGTGGATTCTGTCTTTATTTTTGTTCGGGGGGGGGGAAGGCGATGTGAGGGCAGAGGTGCAGGAAATGCAAGAGATGCATTTGAGGGAATTTTCAATCAGCGGACAGGGTAAGTTACAGTCCTTGAAATAGCAGGATATGTGCAGGAGTGGAACGCACCATCTTGGGAGTGGACGTGGTGGAGGCAGAGGAATTGGGAGTAGGGGATCACATTCTTGCAGGTGGTGGGTGAGAGGTGTAGTCTAGGTCATTAGGGGAAGTCAGTGGGCTTGAAATAGATGATATGCTGATGTTTTTATAGCTGACAGGAGAGCACTTTAAATCTAGTGGATACAGTCTCATCATTCGGCAAGTTGTCCAAGGATTTGAACTCCACTCCACACAGTCCAACCCAGAACATGATCTCTGTATAGTGGGCTGGTGTCCATTGGACTGCTGGTATTCAAGCAGAGCGACCACTGATTCAGGACCATGTTTCTAACCCAAGTTGGGTTTGACCCTGCAATTCAGACAGCCAGCTCAGAGTCCTGGATTAACAGCCAGAGACTTGTGCCCATTTGATGCAGTATGAACTAGCATCAGCATATGCAAAATGGTGATAAGTGACATTCATTCACACAAAGTACCAAGCAATGACTGACTATCTCCAAGCAAAAAAAAAAACTATCCATCACCCCTTGACTTTCAGTGGCATTGTCATTACTGAATCACCCACTTCCATCATGGTGGGAGTTACCATTAACCAGAAACTGAATGGAACTGGACCAGCTACACTGTGTTGCCATAGTCTTACCAGGCTTTAGGGCTATACTGTTATTATAGAGAGATGACTGATGGCGATTTAACCCGAGAGCCACCATACCTCTGGCAAGGGGCGAGATTGTGAAGGGGAGTCTTCCATGGTAACATCAGCCCGTGCAGGAATTGAAACCAATGATAATGATTCGTAATGATAACTGCTGAGCATCTGTGTGGGCACCTCTGCCATAATAGTGTCAGACCACATGGAACTAGGAGCATGTAGATTCCCAGAGATTTACTTCATTACTTCTCCTGTTATAGAGTTATACATAATAAGAGTTGTCGATATTCACTGACATGGTCTGGCCACCGTCTGTCAACATGCCCTGATCCAATCTTACTCCAATTGCCAGTCACCTAAAACCTTAAATACAATGTTGAAAATATTCAACTTAGACCTTCCAAAGCTTTGGCTTACAGATTCTTTAACCTAATATAGCCCTGCAATCATACCACTTTAAATGGCGTCCCTTTGTTCCCAGTATTCCTTCCTTTCTGGCTACATCTGCAATTGTCCACATTGCAAAATTCCCCTCAATAAATGTTCCAGTCTCCCTCTCGATAAGGAAAATAGACCTACATATGCCCTGGATCCTATATCATCTGCATCTCAACTCTAATGGTTCTACATCCCTCAAATACAATCACTCAGGTCTCTTTGAAATTTTCTTCTTTCATCAATCCTTTCTCACCTCTCCTTCGTTGATTTGTGGCCCATTGTCACATTGCAATTGCAACTACAACCCCACCATCTCTAAAGCATCTCCGATCAATTTTCTTGGTTAAAGGCTAAGCAAATCTGCTTAACTGCTCTGCTACAGGGCCATGGATATTAGGTTAGGTTCGAGTGTAAAAGTTTTTTTTGGTCCTTAAATCACTTGGGGAGATTAATGTGAGGGCCACCTGGGAGCATTTCCTATTTAAAATTTACTCAGCAGTTGTAGGTCTCACTGGTCGGGTCAAAATTTACCACTTGTCGTCAATTACTCGAGCTGCCTTCTTGAACTGTTGCAGACCATTGGGTGTAATGTTGTTAGAGAGGGATTTCCAGGATTTTGACCCAGCGACACTGAAGGAAGAGTGATTATTTTCAAGTCAGGATGGGGCTTGGAAGGGAACTTGCATGTATCTGATCCCACTGTCCTTTTAGGTGGCAGCAGACATGATGGGCTTGGAAGGTGCTGTCTGAGGAAGATTGGTGAATTTGTGCATCTTCAGGACAGTACAGTTACAATGAATGGGCTTCTACCCCGTACAGTACATTAAAAACGACACCAAAGCCAGACCTGAACATAGAGACAGTTCTCCTCAGTAACAATATAATATTCATTTATTACTCGTTAGCATATTTCTGCTTATTTATTTCTAAAAAAAAAGTTTATGTAGCGGCAGTCTTACAAAAAAAAAACACAAAACAAAACAATCCCTCGTCTCTCAGCACAACACACTTTCCACTGTCTTTACAGACGACTAACTGGAAGTAGTTTGGCAATGATGGGGGGCGGGTGTAAGGGATTGGAGGAGAAAGATTTATCTAAGCCTAGCAAATTTTTTTTAAACCGAGGAATACCCAGTGACTCGTTTGACAAAGTGGAGTGAAAATGGGAAGGCAAACAGCCCCCCTAGTTTGTACAAATGTCACTGTTTGTAGCAGGAGCATCATTTGAAGACTACATCATCAAAACTATAAAAAAATGTTAGAAAATGGCTTGAAAGCATTTTGAAATAAATGACCCTAGAAATATTCTTTTCTTAAAAAAAATTTCTAAAGTTTAAAATAAAGAATACTGTCAGATGGATCAGGGAAAAGTTTTGGGACTTCTCGGAAAAAGGTGTTTTGCTTCTGACCATTCTCCCCATCAGTGGCTCCCTCAGCCAGTTATTGAGATGACAGGGGTAGAGAGCCATAACTCGGGTTCTCAATGAGTCAAAGCCCCCTGTGGCTTTGCAGGGGTGAGCAGTTATTTCCATCCACAATCCCCACCCTCTGCCAAGGAGCAGCTTCCAACAGGACCCCTCATTAAGGGTAGGTCTTCCAAAGGAGGGGCAAAAAAGTAAGAAGGTGTAAAAGAAAGGAGCCCAGGTCCCATCTAGTGCAGGCATGGGGCTAGCCAGCAATGCAAACAAAGATACGTCCTAGAATTTAATTGCACCTCTATAGGTGAAGACTATACTCAGCTGTTGGATCAGAGATAGTTTCATTCTCACCAACCTTCCAATCAGACACATTCCTCTGGCCAGGAACACACAATGGGATGTCACTCCAGTGTAGTAGCAGTTTCTCAGCAGCATGAGGCACTATGCATTGGTCTGCTCATGATCCCAGAGACAAGACACCAGATCCAAATCTTACAATGGTGATTCAAAGCAAACTCTTTCATTTAAGGTTTCATGTTTCCTGGTTCACTTTGGTTAGAAGTAACCGTTTTCAAAAAAAAGTTAAAAATTGCCTTGTTTTTGCCCGAGGGGATAGGACACAGGATTATTAAAGGCCTGGGGATTACACCAACAACTCCTATCCACATCCCCCACCCTCTGTCCACCCCCACTCCACACAAACTCAGCAAAAAGAAACAGGATAGACTTTGCCCTTCTGTGAGCACCTCACCCATCTAACTGAAATAAAGCCTGGTTTTAGGGAAGGCGTTTTTACACTGAAATGAAAGAGTCAAGGATTGGAGAAGAGAATGTGAGCGAAAGGAGCAGATTTGAGAAAAGAATTTACAAAAATAACTTTCCCTTTTTCAAAACGGAATTACAGTTGAACATTGCTCCAGAAACTAGCATATGCTCGGGCTCCCAAGATCCACCTTCCAAGAGCAATCCCAGCAGCCTCTAGTGCATTTGCCACCGGCCTCTACTCCCGTTTGCGGAGGATGACGTATATTATGCTGCTGAGAAGTGTCAAGGGGAAGCAGATCCAAGCCAAGATGTACGAAGAGCCATACATTCCATTCTTGTCAGCAGAGTGGAAGTGAACGGTGTAGACACTAGCTGCAGTGATCACGCAGAGGCCTGGAACAGGACACAACCATTGTTAAATAGCACAATGCCGTATACGGCACTTAATAGCAGAAAGGGTTAACTGACATAATAAGACTAGATCTACCCATCAGGGTACAAAAGGACTGTCCCTGGGAGGAGCAAACCAATTGCAAGATGGTTTCTACACCAGTTTTTAATGTGCAAGATCTATGCCAATAAATAGTCCTATATATCTGCACTTGAGTTTAGCCTGAGGTCTTGAGATTCTCGTAGAATATACATGTAACCTAACTAGCTATTAAGTACTATGTGAACAACAAAATACTCCATACCTAATTTAATTCATTTGTGGGATGTGGGTGTCACTGGCTGGGCCCAGCATTTATTGCGTGTCCCTAGTTGCCCCTTGAGAAGGTGGTGAACTGCCTTCTTGAACCGCTGCAGTCCACTTGCTGTGAGTTGACCCACAATGCCGTTAGGGAGGGAATTCCAGGATTTCAACCCAGCGACAGTGAAGGAACGGCGATATATTTCCAAATCAGGATGGTGAGTGGCTTTGAAGGGAACTTGAAGGTCATGGTACATGTAGTAAAAGTACCTGTTCAACTGGAACAAGCCTCTCTTCTGCCAATGACTGTGGGCATTCTTCCCTACTTGGCATCAGGAACTTCGATTTGTTATTTAATATTTTACTATAGTTTAATACATATTATAAAAATTAAACTAATAAGGGGAATTGATAGCAGTGAATCTATGCAAGGCATCTTGGATGGCGTTAGCAAACCTGATCACGTGTGCCTTCTCCCCCTCCCGGACCTGAAACTTTAACTCTGTTCTTTTCCTTCACAGATGCTGCCGGACCTGCTGGGCTTTTCCAGCAACTTCTGTTTTTGTTTGTGTAGAAAAATTACTGACCTTACAGTAACACTTGTATCCAAGTGAAAGATTAACTAATAAACAAGATACTGAATGACCCATTGCAAACTTCACATATGCAGCACAGGATGTCAGTGTCATACAGTGTGGAAACAGACCCTTCAGTCTAACTAGTCCATGCCGACCATGTTCCTAAACTAAACTAGTTCCACTCGCTTACCTTATCCCTCCAAACCTTTCCTATTCACTTACTTATCCAAATGTCTTTTAGATGTTGTAACTGTGCCTGCATCTATCACTTGCTCAGGCAGTTCATTCCACTCATGAACCACTCTGCTAAAAAAGTTGTCCTTCATTTCCTTCTTAAAGCTTTTTCCTCTCATCTTAAACCTATGCCTTCTAGGTTCAAACTCCCCCACCTGAGGGAAAAGACCCTTGCTATTCACCTTATCTATGCCCTCATGATTTTATACACCTGTATAAAGGTCACCCTCAATTTCTTCCGCTCCAGTGAAAATGTCCCAGCCTATCCATCCAATTTAATCACTCAAACCCTCCATTCCCAGTGACATCCTAGTAAATCTTTCCTGAACCTGCTCCAATTTAATAATATCCTTCCTACAGCAGGGTGACCAGAACTACACACAGTATTCCAGAAGAGGCCGAACCAACATCCTGCACAACCTGACGTTGTGCAGGACATCCCAACTCCTACACTCGAAAAGCTATGAGCATGCTAAATCTTAACCATCCTGTCTATTTGTGACACAAATTTCAAAAGAACTATGTTCCTGAACTCCTAGGTCTCTCTGTTCTGCAACACTCCAAGTCCCTACCATTAATTGGCTAAATCCAACACTTGTTTGTTTTATCAAAATGTAAAACCTCGCATTTATCCAAATTAAACTCCATCTGCCAACCCTCAGCCCATTGACTCAATTAATCAAGATCCCTTTGTAATCTCAGGCAACCTTCTTCACTGTCCACTATACCATCAATTTTGGTGTCATTTGCAAAATTATTAACCTTGCCTTTTCTATTCTTGTCAAATTGTTCGAATTGGCTCCAAAGTTCCTTTTAAATGGGATTTAAGAATCTGTACATGGCAACGTGAGCATCATTGGCTCTCTCTACTTAACCTCAAAGGAGGCGATGATGAGCTCTTATTTGGGCCTGCTGGAGACTGTATGGTGTTGGTGCACCCAGTGTTATTAGGGAGGGAGTTCCAGAATTTTGACCCAGTGAGCATGAGGAAAAGCGACATTATTCCAAGTTAGGATGGTGTGTGGCTTGGAGGGGGATTTGTAGGCAACGGCAGTGCCAATCATAGGCACTGGTGCTGCTCCTGGCCTGGGCCCACAGCCCCAGCTCTGCTCATCAGTGTGAGCACAGTTAATCCCCAAACCGCCCTGAATCCTAATATATACGCCCAATCCCAGGCCATGGGCACTGGTGTTCCCATGCGTCTGCTGTCATAGTCCTTCTCGTTGGTTTGGAATCCCCTGCTGAATGACAATGCTTGCCTGAGAAAAGGGGGATTTATATCCAACTAGTACCAGTTTAAGAGTCTGGTTACTATGTGTGGGCTGATAATCATATTTAACAAAAGGGCCCAAGGTTAAGGTATTAGGTTTCTTCTTGATCCATTGCTATGAATATGCTGCTACTGGGTGGCTCAGTGGTTAGCACTGCTGTCTCTCAGCACCATGGACCTGGGTTTGATTCTAGCCTTGGGTGACTGACGGTGTGTAGTTTGCATGTTCTCCCTGTGTCTGCGTAGGTTTCCGCTGGGTGCTCCAGTTTCCTCCCACAGTCCAAAAACGTGCAAGTTAGGCTGGATTGGCCATGCTAAATTTCCCATAGTATCCAAGGATGTTTGGTGAATTAACCGCAGGAAATGCAGGGTTACAGGGATGGGCTGGGGTGGGTCTGGTCTGGGTGGAATGCTCTTTGGATGGTCCGTGTACAGTTGGTGGGCTGAACGGCTTGCTTTCACGTTGTAGGTATTGCATGAAAAGGACTCTGTCCTGTTCAATTCAACCCCGTTATAGTTAGAGACCCAAGTCTGGCCTATATATGACTTCAAACCCACAGCAGTGAGATTAACTCTTAATTATCTTTGGGGTGATCTAGCAAGCCACTCTGTTTGAGAGCAGTTAGGGATGAGGCAATGAGTGCCAGCATTGGCAGTGATTCCACATCCCAGTAAGGAATAAAGAATATTGTCTTCCTTCAATGTGTCTGGGTCAAAGACATGGAACTCCTTCCATAACGGCACTGCAAGTTTGCCTACACCACTGCAGCAGTTCAAGAAAGTAGCTCACCATCACCTTAAGGGAAAATAGGAACAAACAGCAAATGCTAGTCTAGCCAGTAACTTCTGTGGTACATGTGTAAGTAAAAGCAGAAGGTATGCTTGGTATCAAATCATAGATTGTTGTGCTGGAGCCTGACCCTTTCTCCCAAATATGGAACAGTGGTAATGAGACTGATGTAGATTTACTTGGCCAATGTGTTTCCCATTGCCATGGAGGGAAGGATGGAGGCAGCCATTTTGAGATCAGGTTACAGCTCTCTTATAAACCTAATATCAGAGACAGAAGGGCAGCTGCAGTTTTGGTCTCAAGTGATCGGAAGCTGACTGGACGGAGGGAGAGCAAGATGACAGACAGTGGCCAGGCTTGCAACTTAAGCAGAGAAAACGCTAACTCTGTTGTGCGCCTTAGGGAACGGGGGTGAGAGTTCACACTCTATTTTAACCTAATCCCTGAGGAGTGAAATACAGCTGAAGCTAGGGGGAAGAGAGTCTGGTGAGAAAACTCAGTGGAAGATAATATTGGGACAGGAAAAAGGACAGAAATAACATCCTTGGGAGCTGTAAACTACATTAGTCTGAGGAGAAATGAATGTCTGCTTAACAGACTGAGTAAAACAAAATTGGAGTTTTCAATTGTATTTAAAAGACAGAGAAAAGGGCAAAATATGAAAAATAGTTTAAAACTTAAAGGCCTACAAAAATAACGCTTAATTAGGTCTTTTATCAGTGATATAGTAAAAGTTCTTTTAAAATGTGAAACTGCGACGCATCATTCTTTCAGCTAATAACCATTTGGATATATCACAGCGTGGTTTGGCAACTGCTCTGCCCAAGATCACAAGAAACTAGAGAGTTGTGAACACAGCCCAGATAATCACGCAAACTAGCCTTCCTTCCACTGACTCCATCTGTACCTCCCTCTGCCTCAGGAAAGCGGCCAACGTAATCAAAGACCCCTCCCACCCCCATTACACTCTGTATCTTCTGCCCGACAGAAGAGGGTGGAAAAGGTTTCAATACGAATAGATTCAAGAACAGCTTCTTCCCCACTGTTATCTGATTTTTGAACGGACCTCTCAAATGTTATTTCTGGCCTCTCTCCCTGCACCTGTAACACTGTATTCTGCACTCTGATGTAGCTTTTATGGTGCAAACTGCCTGTGTAGCATGCAAAACAACACTTTTCACTGTATCTTGGTGTGTGACAATAAAAATCAATCACAAAGTTCAAATTTCTCTACAATTTAACCAGTTTCTATGGAGATCACAAGACCTTTGATAATCAGTATTAATCACTCTCCTATTAAATTTCCAGGGCAGCATGTACATGGGGTGTGGAAGGAAGGCTGAATGGAATTGAATGAAAGCCTTTCAATGCCTTTAGTAGTCATAGAAGTGTACAGCACGGAAACAGACCCTTCAGTCCAACTCATCCATGCCAACCAGATATCCTAAATAAATCTAGTTCCATTTTCCAGCCTTTGGCCCATTTCCCTCTAAACCCTTCCTCTATTCACATAGCCATTCAGATGCCTTTTAAATGTTGCAATTGTACCAGCCTCCACCACCTCCTCTGGCAGCACATTCCATATACGTACACCCTCTTGATGAAAATAAAATTGCCCCTTAGGTCCCTTTTAAATCTTTCCTCTCTCAACTTAAACCTATGCCTTCTAATTTTGGACTCACTTACCCTGGGAAAAAACACCTTGGCTATTCAACCTATCCACACCCCTCATGATTTTGCAAACTTCTATAAGGTCATCCCTCGGCCTCCGACACTGGTTTTAAATTATGGCATTTTTCTGTGATTTTCCATTAGGATGGTGAGATTTTCTGCCTGGGCTCTCTCTGGACGTCTGCCTTTGTTATTTCAACAAACAGAGATAGCACACTGAGCCTTTTTTTTTTTAAAATCCCATCTTGCAACAGTAGTCTCCAGGTGGTCTTTAAGAGCAAATGTTGCACCAACTTACAGGAGAGCAGCTGAAAGAGACCTGTGAAGATAAATCGATTTCCTTTCTTCAGCGTGAAGAGCTGGCAGATGAAGACGAACAGCCCACAGCAGGCGAAGATCACAGCCAGTACCATGCCGGCCTGGACGGTCTGTAGGTATTCTGAGAGGCAAAACAGATCAAAGATTAGGGGTCACCACATGACAAAGAAACCTCCTAGGGACCGTGTTATTTACCATTTGCTGCATGCTTTAAAGCGGCAATTGAGAGCACTTCTTCCAACTGATGTTTATTGTCTTACAGAAAAAAAAAAAACAACGTGGGAGATTAGTGGTACAAATTTTCCCATTCTTCCCACAGCTTCGGCAACATCACTGCCACATTGTTTCTGGAACCTTCTAGGTCACCCATTTCTTGACCCACTTGGGGTCCCAGAAAATTGAATCAGCTTTATTGTCACATGTACTCATACGAGTACAGTAAAAAAACTTGTGCGTTGCCACTTACAGCGCATCTTAGGTATAAAAGGTACCTAGGTATAGCTTTTTCAGTTACAAGTTAGTTACACTTTAACTATGTCACAACACACGGCATTACAGAGTACGTAGGTACAATCCTTAGTTAGGTCAGAAAAACAAAAAGCAAAGTTAAAAAAGACAAACAGCACAGTTCCTCTCCAAAGGCTCTCCACGGCACAGCAGAGCAGGAGGCCTCCACATGATCTGGCCACAGTCTGCCACTGCCGCCATTTTGAACCAGGACACCAGCGTCACTGCTTCAGGTCCCTGACATCTCTGCCTACCACTGATCACCGCATCACAGGCTGGGGCCAGGTGTCCGAGGCCAACAGAGTGGGGAGAGACAGAGACGAAGAGTGTACTAGAGTCAAAAGGCAAACAAACAATCTCCAGTTTGCATCTGTCCTGCCCTTGCTTTATTCATCCCTCTCTCTCGACCATGAGTCCCCTCCTATCATCCCTTCACTCAGTCTTCTGTAACCAAAGAATATAAAGGATTTTCCTGAAACCTCAGTTCCCAATTACTGTCCGATTGATCACAGATCAGAACCCCGGATGACCCTATTGACATGTTGAATTTGAATTTTCATTCCTTTTTGAAAGAAGAGAGAGGGGACCGATACAATCAACATCACTGTTAATGTAAATCCAGTGGCTGTCCAGAGAGGAACTCTGGAGTGTCACACCTGTGTGCGTGGCATGGATAGGGTGAATAGCCAAGGTCTTTTTCCCAGGACTGGGAGTCCAAAACTGGAGGGCATAGATTTAAGGCGAGAGGGGAAAGATTTAAAAGAGGGACCTATGGGTAAATTTCTTAAGCAGAGTGTGGTGCTTGTCTGGAACAAGTTGCCAGAAGTGGAGGCTGGTACAACTACAACATTTAGAAGCCTTCTGATTGGGTATATGAATAGGAAGGGTTTAGAGGGATAATGGGCTAAATGCTGGCAAATAGGACTAGATTAATTTAGAATACCTGGCCGGCATTGACGAGTTGGACCAAAAGGTCCGTTTCCATGCTGCACGACTCTGTGACTCTATGTATCAAAGAAACTTCAAGTGGAGAAATGCATGAATTGCAAAACCGAACTGCAATCTCCTGGGAGTCTCTCAGAACGTGAGCATGATGACTTAAAAAACAAGAGACATACATTTGCATTTTCTCCCTTTCAAGTCTAGACAGAAGCAGTGGTTAAAAGCGAGCTTCAGCCCTGGTTGACGTTAGTGAGCAGTGATGGTTACGGCTTTGAGAAGAGACTTTAAAACAGCTTGCAATGTAGGTGAAGAGAGAGAGGAAAAAGGTGCTCTCTTACTCGGCGCTGCCAGTCAGCCACCGTCAAAAGAAACCAGGGTAAAAGGAGCATCAACCAACTTGCAAAGCTAATAATCTCAAAACTCAACTGCTTAACTACGTCACGCCACAGGCAACGTCCAATTTAATAGTCACAATGTGAAGAATAGATAGTGGAACAAATGACCCATAGAGAGACCAACTGTACATCTTTTAAATTTTATCTTTGTTTGGACTCTTCTTATTCCCAATCTGAGTATGCACCGTGCTAATATTTTTTCTCATACTTAGTAACTATCCACCTCTATTGAAGTCTGGTTCAACTGGCTCCTTTTATAATATAAATTCATTTAATTTGTGGGAAAAAGATATCCATGAAGGTTTGGGCATTTGTATATTTATGTGGTCTTGACCAACTGAAAGTGATTAAAAGGGGAGCCAATTCATCCACCTTCACCTGGGGTCTTGATACTTTGGCGCAGCCCACTTGGGACCATCACAACTTGGGGAATCTCAGCAGAGATCCAGTTGTTATCAGATTGTGCCTGTTCCACTTCCTTAAAGCACAGCACGACAGAGTTCACCCCCTTGTGCTGCTCTACCCCTCCCTTCCCACCAGTGATGCCACTGCTCTTGAGCTGCAGCCTGTTTGAGCCCATCCCCATGGCACCATTGATTCTATGACTCTAGTTCAATCAGAATGGAATTAGACCCTTCAGTCCATGCCGATCAGATATCCTAAATTAACCTAGTCCTATTTGCCAGCATTTGGCCCATATCCATCTAAACCCTGCCTATGCATGTACCCATCCAGATGCCTTTTAAATGTTGTAATTGTACCAGCCTCCACCACTTCCTCTGGCAGCTCGTTCCATACACGCACCACCCTCTGCGTGAAAATGTTGCCCCTTAGATCCCTGTTAAATCTTTCCCCTCTCACCTGAAACCTATGCATGGGCAGGGGGGAGGGAGAAGAGCAAAAGAGGAGACCTTTCCCAAATGAAAAAGAAAATCAAAGGGCAGAAGGAGGAAGACAAGTGAAACTGACACACGCTGGTCTGAGTGGTCTGGTACACTGCACAATGGAGGTCTATGCGAACAATAAAGATCATTTCCAAGTATGACTTGGTGAAACAGTCTACAGGTTTGTCCCTTCAACACAGTGAAGATTCAAATCTAGAGAGTGTGCAGATTATGCTGCTTGAGAAAGTAAATTCCACCCAGCTGCTCCTTAGTCCCTTTTCCCATTAACCCACGGCATTGATTGCCCATTGGGTGAATTAGTTTCCAGAGTAAATGATCTGCTGCGGGTCTGCCCCATAGGAATGGAAGATTGTTGCTACATGTGGTCAGCAGGTGGCACCAGTGTGTCACACTGCTCAGAAAGCTATGGAAAGTCTAACTGAGGCCATACTGAACTCAAGGATTTCCTGCTAAAGTTGTGGATGCTGGGCAAGTAAACATAAAGTCAAAACAGACTTTGGGAGGAAAGAGACTGGCTGAAGCTCATGAGCAGGATATAGAACTTGGGAGATTTAGATAAAAGAATATGAGTGGGGCCCCTCTTGTGGCACAGTGGTAGTGTCCCTACTCTGGACATGGAGGCTGAAGTTCAAGTCCCACATGCTCCAGAGGTGTTTAATAACAATGGCTGAACAGGTCAGTTAGAAAATTAGGTTAAATAAAAAAAAAAAAAGAGTGAAAGTGCAAGAGGAGAGAGTGGAGGATAGGTTAAGGTAGGGCTGAGTCACAGCTGTACAGGTGTATAGCCCTTTGGCCCATCAAGTCTGTGCTGGTCAAAACAAGTATCTAACTATTTTAATCTCAATTTCATTGTGAAGATGACGGATCCAGCCTGATGTCTGACGGACCGGGGCCAGATACAGAAGCCATGGCCCCTTGCTCCACCCTGGCCTGAGCAGAGCAGCACCCTCTCCCAAGCCCCAAGCTTAACGGTGTGTTCTGTAACTAGAAACCTGATCAGTGAGGGTCAGAAGGCAATTCGACAACTGGGGCCTTCACTTCCAAAGCTAAATCAGGCCACCACCCTAATCCAAACAGGAGTCAAGGGGCAGAATGATCACATCCAGTCAAACTGCCTCAGTCAATGATCTCCCATTTGGGGGTAACAAAAACAGAAATTGTTGGAGAAGCTCAGCAAGTCCGACAGCATTTATAAAGAGGGAACAAAGAAAGAGCTAAAGTTTCAGGTCCATCACCCTTCTTCGTCAATTCTGACTGCACCTGAAACATTAACTTTGCTTTCTCTCCACAGATGCTGCCAGACCGGCTGAGTTTCTCCAGCCTTTTCTGTTTTGGTTTCTGATTTGCAGCATTGGCAGTTCTTTTGGGTTTTCTTACTTCCATCTCGGATGCTGCCTCAGTAAATAATCGAGAGAACAATTAAAAGCACAAGAAACTACAGGGCTCCTGCATTAGTGCAAGTTTGCCTTCATGACCCCTGACTCTAATGAAAGACAAGATGCAAAAAGCCTTTCCCAGACTTACCTTCCGTGCCATGATAGTTGACATCTATACAGCTATTGTTTGTGTAGAAACACTGCTTCCAGATGTCCATGCAATAATCCTTGCTGCTCCACCAAACCTGGTAATGAAACAAAAGCACATTCACAACAACTCTCAATGCATTGGAGCATCTCTAGCGTGTCTTACAAATGGGCATGTTATGTACTTGGCGACTCTGCGCTAACATCCAGAATTGGAGGCTCTTTTTATTTTAAAATGTGACATGGATTGAACAGGTTTCTACTTCCTCAAGACTAGCCTTCCCTTGAAAAATCTCTGGCACCTCAATATCCAGCCCCCAAACAAATGAAACAGGCTGAAACGTGGCCTTCTCATTATCAAACTGATCTCGAACCACCGATTGCCTCACCCTTCCCCCACCAGTGCCTCAAACCACTGGAAGTTGCTGCTCAAGAAAACAGGTTGGAATCCAGAAAATAACGAGGAGCGATCGGAAGGGAGCCCAACCACCTTTTTAATTTAAGGGGGAAAGTCGTAGCATTTCTACGTCAATGTCCAACACTAGTTAGCTCCTCCCAGGATCCGTTCTACCTATCCTCATGGGAAGAGTTCACAGAGTCTGCAAACAGACCCTTCGGTCCAACTAGTCCATGTTGACCAAGTTCCCAAACTAAACTAGTCCCTGCCTGTGCTTGGCCCAGATCCCTCCAAACATTTCCTATTCATGTAACTTATCCAAATATCTTTTAAACGTTGTACCTGTATCTGCATCCATCATTCCCTCTGGAAGATCACTCCACACACAAACCACTGTGTAGTTAAAAAAAAATTACCCACCATGCCTCTTATAAAAAAACTTTCTCTTCTCACCTTAAAAAATATGCCCATAATCTTGAAATCCCCCACCCTAGGAGAAGACTCCTGCCATTCACCTTATTTATACCTGTTATGATTTTATAAACCACTGTAAGGTCACCCCTCAACTTCCTACGCTCCCATAAAAAATGTTCCAGCCTATTGTTTAGATCTCAAACCCTCTATTCCTGGCAACATCCTAGTAAACTTTTTTGGAACCTGCTCTGGCTTAATAATATCCTTCCTATATAAGTCCTGCCCCCGTTTGTTTTACCGAAATGCAATAACTCACATTAATCCGAATTAAAATCCATCTGCCAGTGAAATAAATATTGATGTTTTGAAACCAGTTCACATTAGAGAAGAGGGATTGCTGGGAAGGAGAAAGTTGTAGCATTTTTAGGTCCCTGTCTAGCACTAGTTAGCATCTCCCGGGACCCATCCTTCCTATGCTGATGGGCAGAGCGCACTATGTGATGCCAGTTAACCCTTTCAGGTCTTACCTATTTCAAACAACAGCCATATAGTGGATTCACCAGGTCATGAGAAAAGACTGGCATCATTAAGAAACAGGAACATTTCTACATGTTCGTTGGAACCAGTTTCCAGAGTTTGGGAATTTCCAAAGAACAGGAAGTGACAGAATGATTTTTAAAAGTTTGTTTAGACTCTACTCTGGATGCCAAGAGGCAGGACCCTTTCCCAGGTGGACAGTTCTTCAGCTCAGCTAACTCTTCCCCCTCCTCCCTTTAGGGGCTGACATTCTTGCTGTCGAGTCACATCAGTGGAGCAAGTCGATTCCAAACTTACATTGTGGGCTGTGGAAATGATGAGGAGGATAATGGCAGTCAGATGCAGGAGGAAGATTGAGGTTAGCAACAGCAACATGATGGATTCAAGGAGCGGTCTTCAAATTGAGTCCAAGAGTAATGCTGCAAAGAATAGAACACACAGTCAGGACATTTCTTACAATTGTGGAATGTAACAGATTAGTGCAATGGTTAGCTTTCCCAGAAACCAAAACAGAAACTACTCGAAACGTTCAGCAGGTCTGGCAGCATCTGTAGAGAGAAATCAGAGTTAAATGCTTCAGGTCCAGCGACCCACCCTCAGAACTAAATGGTAGCTAGGAAAAGGATGGTTTTTCCGCAGATGATAGGGTGGGGAAGGAAGTCAGGAGTAAATGGTAGGTGGAGATAGAACCCAAACACACAAGAAAAGTTGGACAAAGGAGTGAGTAACAATTAGCCTAGGAGAATGAATAGCTACTAATAGGGACAGATGTGGCTAACAATGGATTGTAATGTTACAGCAGACCATGCGAATAACAAGGCCTGGTACGGTGGGGGCTGGGGTAAGGGTATGGGAGAAGGTGCTGCAAGCCCTAAAATTGTTGAACTCAGTATTGCGTCCTGAAAGCTGTAGCGTTCCCAAATGGAAAAGGAGGTGGTGTTATTGTTCCAGCTTGTGCTGAGCTTCGCTGGAACACTGTAGCAAGCATGAGACGGAGAT
Organism: Ginglymostoma cirratum; assembly: GCA_024137785.1. Classification (NCBI taxonomy): domain Eukaryota; kingdom Metazoa; phylum Chordata; class Chondrichthyes; order Orectolobiformes; family Ginglymostomatidae; genus Ginglymostoma; species Ginglymostoma cirratum. The sequence continues at coordinate 5,716,631 of JAHRHZ010000008.1, read as the reverse complement.
GTTGGCCAGGGAACACAGTGGTGTGTTGAAGTGACACGTAACTGGAAGCTCAGGGTCTTTTTTTTTTTTTGCACACAGAACTTGGGTGTTCTGTGAAGCATTCACCCAGTCTACACTTTGTCAACTTTTCCAGGTCTGCTAAACAACATAGCAAGCCTTTGTCAGAATCCAGGTAACAGCCAACAAAGGACAGGAACTGGTACAAGAGCCTACAATTTTATATCTAGCCAGTACAGGGAGGTCTTGTGACAGTGGCAATGGCTCTATCTTTGGACCAGAAGCTCTGAGTTCAAGCACTCAGTACTCAAATGGTCATAGAAAAGTTATAATATTGTGACCAAACAGGCAGATTAGTAATCTGTAAATCCCTCCAACATGCCTCTGACAATCAGCAAGAGCCACTGGGTTTCCAGGTCCACCCGAACTGGGAGTGTTAGCTGCTGCATACCAGGTTCCCACACCCTCAAAATATACTCCACATGTAGGTCCTCACTAGGAGCAAGAGTCATCATTTGAATCAAGAGTCTGACACGCACGCACACACAAAACCAGAGTGCACAACTTCGTATTGAAGAATGGTTGGATAGTTAGACCATATCCATCCCACTTGCCATGCCCATCACTCTCATAGCAACGGGTGTTAGATGCAATACGATGCAGATGCAGTTGAGTTTCCTCCGGGTGCTCTGGTTTCCTCCCACAATCCAAAGATGTGCCCGTTAGGTGGATTAGCTACGCTACATTGTCCTGTCGTGTCCTACGACGCACAGGTTTGTTGGATCAGCCGTGCTATATTGCCCCCTTAGTGTCCAAAGAAGTGCATGTTAGGTAAATTAGCCATAGTAAATGCAGGGTTATGGGGATGGGGGGGGGGGGAATGCTTTTCAGAGGGTTGGTGCAGACTTGATGGGCCGAATAGCCTCTTTCTACACTGTACAGATTCTACGAACATGAACAACTGACACTACCAACATACAGCTGGTGTTGTCCCCATATTATGTAATCTGCGATTGAAATGGAAATACACAGCTGTAGTATTTACATATGTATCAGCTCCCACTGCACATGCTGACAAATTGATGGCAGAAGATAAATGAGGGTGCATGAATTCTGAACGATTATAATTTAATTTAACAGGTGCTTCAAAAATTACAGTGGACACTGGTCAATATTCATTACTGGACAGGTCCAGAGAGTCAGTGTCCTAGACCAACAGAAGCCTGCATCACTCGCTACTGTACTGCCGCTGGCTTCCCAGCCGCCACCAGGTGTAAATGCCATGTCAAATTCTGCATCTAAATTTGATTAACTTTGGTGACAAGTTTGAATTATGTCACAACACAAAGCACGAAAGATAGCAAAAAAAAAAAAAAAAAAAGGAAAGAAGGGTCATTTCTGCAACTGCTTTGACATGTCAGCACACAATCTGAAGCGTTGAGAGCCACGGAGCTGGCTTTAAAGTGTAGTTGCTAGCTGTGGTGCAGCAAGTTCCTCAAAACAGGGACAGGATAAACGAGCAGAAAAATCTGTGTCTGGACGTTAGTCAGTAGTTAAATGTTGGGCAGGAAACCTGGGAGGCTTCCCTTGATCTTCTCCGAATGGTGCACGAGACCCTTTGCACCTAGAGGTAACATCCCAGCCACACTCCACCAACCCCAGCTACCTGCAACCACCCCCCCACCAACCCCCAAACAGTGCGGTGCTACCTCCCACTTCAGACAAGAAAACCTGCCAGCTTGCCTCACGTTTGGTGTATATTGAGCCCATGCTCTCCAATGATGGGAAGATTGCCCTTCAAAATACTGCCCACATACCCTTCCGTCACAAGGAGTTGGGAATCGAACAAGATAGGATTCAAATCGCTACAGAATCTAGCGCCCAATAGAACTAGAGAGACAGAGAGGGGTGAAGAGTTTTGACAGCTTGTATTTGACAGAGGAAGAACAAACTTAAGCCCACAGCCAAGGTTAATCAAGGGCAAGTCATTCCTTTCCCGGGTGCTGCTGTGAAAGTGCTGGATGGTCATCTTAAGAGACAGACAGGTCCTGCCCAGCCAGTCAGTTCATTTGATGACAGCAGCACAGAGATCAATAAAATATCTCCCCTCCTCAGAGAGAGGAAAAAAAAGTACTGCTTTTTAAAAAATTTATTCAGGAAAATGGGGTATTGCTGTCAGGGCCAGTTTTTGTTGCCCATCCCTAAATCGCCCATGAACCGAGTGACATGCTTGGCCACTTCAAATGGTGGTTAAGAAGCTGCCACATTGCTGTGGTCTAGAGACACACGTAGGTTAGACCAGGGAATGACGCAGATTTCTTTCCTGAAAGGGCATTGTTGTAGAACCACACCTCATTCACAAAATCACTGATTGTTGGTCAAAAACATGAAGAGCAGCTTTCCACTTTCAGATCTATTAATTAAATTCAAATTCCATCCGTTGCTGTGATGATATTTGATCCATATCCCCCAGTGCCTTAGCCTTACCCTCTTGGTTTCTAGTCTAGTGACAATCATTACACCACCATCTCTCTCTCGTCACAGCTACCATGAGAAGAGGTCAATTAAGTTCTCCAATCTGGAACAATCCCCTGGTGTTTGCTTATCCTGTAATGGCTCTCATTCCCACTGAGAAACATTATCTTGTGCCCAGGCTGAATCTCGCAGAGTGACTCAATGTCTCTCAGCCAAGTAGCCAATCCTCATAATGCCTCTGCCCAAGGTTATAACCTGTACTGGGTAACAGCTCTCTATTCTGTAGACATTGCATTGCTTTCTGCACACACACGCCGGTCAGTAACAGGTCAAAGTTCGCTGGTAGTCAGCAGGAACTGGCTATAATGCCGTAGACCCAGCCAAGGCTAAAATGATCTAACTCAACCAATACCAAGAAATGGATCATTCCACAAGCATAGAATCCTGGTGAATGCAACATGATTATCCTCAGAAGCTGGCTGGAGCTTTCATCTAAAAGGCAGCTCTATCACCATTATCCAACGTCTGTAGACTGAAGGATACGGTCAGCTGTTGTTCAGTGTTTCGTATTATCATAGCATGTGACTTGAGTGTAAAAGATCTCATACTCCATCTTACCTCAGATCATGAAGCATGACTGTACTGGGACTATCCTTCTTTGTGGTAACCTCATAACTCAGTGTTAGCTTAGACACTTAGAATAACAATTAGCTGTCACATTCTTCAATACCATGATAGCCATGTGCAGATGTAAGCTTTTCTGTGTTGGGTAAAACACGAGTAAACACCAGCAGTGGCCACACACACACACAGAGTTAACCTTGATGTGTTGTTAGCCCATGAGTCAGCATATACCAAAGGGTCCCAACAGCTCAGCAAAGATGAGCTGCTGGCCATTCCAATATCTAATGTGGGTACTCCACACCTGAAACACAGGCTCAACATTGACTGGTTTTTACTGAAGCTGTCTGCCCAACTGTTAGGAGTTCACTTCCCTTGTGCTGGTCCCCAAAGCTCACAGCCTGGACACCTTCAGTGTCCCTGGTACTGAGGGGAGGATCTTGTTAGGATTTCTGCCTTGGATTAGACCAATTGCTGCATGGCTGACATACATGTCCTTGGATATGTCTGTGCATCACCTGGCCATGGCAGTATAGGCCAGAGGAAGTGCCTGTACATGGATGGATGACATTACTATATATTGGAGTGAGACAGCAGATAGCACTGCTGCCTCTCAGCGTCAGGGACCTGGGTTCGATTGCACCCTTGGGCAACTGTCTGTGTGGAGTTTGTACATTCTCCCTGTGTCTGTGTGGGTTTCCTCCCAACAGTCCAAAGAGGTGCAGGTTAGGTGGATTGGCCATGCAAAATGCCCATAATGTCCAGAGATGTGCAGGCTAGGTGAGAAATGCAGGGTTGTAAGGATAGGGCACAGGTGAGTAGGTCTGGGTGAGATGCTCTTCGAAGGGTCGGTGTGGACTTGATGGGCCAAATGGCCTGCTTCCACATTATAGGGATTCTATCATTACATGCAGAATGATATCATAATAAACGCTCAGGAAAGTGAGGCAAGGCTGTTGTCATCTAATTTGGTCTGAAGGAATGGCTCAGCCCTAATGGCATAGGGAAATAAGTAATGGATTATATTAATTAAGGGCTGATTGGGTGTGTATACATGGGAAGCTCATAAGCAGTGGGGTCAGTGTTCAATAGAGTGAATAACTGAAATAAAGCCTCACTAAAAGTGCAGACTTCACATCAGCATTTCTATTTGGAAAATTTGATCCCATTGTTATTAGTGAAAGTAGGGGCTCACAAAAGATGCAGTTGTTTCCAAAAATGAAAAAGGAGGAATTGCAAAGTCTTAGTAGGCAGCTGAATTAGTTAGACACCCTAACAAGGCAAGTGCTAGAGTTGGGTATGACAGTGAAATGCCCCAAAGTGGAAGAAATTATTTGGACAAACAAAAAACATTGAAAAATTTTTCAATGGAGCACTGTGTTTTGATGTTTTCATCATTACGTCACCACATGTAGACAGGGTGGTTAAGGTGGCATTTAGCCCAGGAGCCTTCATTGCTCAGTCCTTTTAGTATAGGAGCTGGGACGTCATGTTACGGTCGTACAGGATGTTGGGGAGGCCTCTTCTGGAGTATTGTGTCCAGTTCCGATTGCCCTGTTATAGGAAGGATATTATTAAGCTGGAAAGGGTTCAGAAAAGATTTACCAGGAATAGATGATTTGTGTTAGAGGGAGAGGCTGGATAGGATGGGACCTTTTTCCCACTGGAGCAAAGGAAGTTGAGGGGTGACCTTTATAGAGGTTTATAAAAGTATGAGGACTATAGATAAGGTGAATAACAAAAGGTCTTTTCCCTAGGGTGGAGGATTGCAGGACTGGGGGCATTTTTATAAGGCGAGAGGAGAAAGATTTAAAGGACATGAGGGGCAACTTTTATTTTTTTACACAGAGAGTGGTTCCTGTGTGGAATGGACTTCCAGAAGAAGTGGTGGATGCAAGTACAGTTACATCATTGAAAAGACATTTGGATAAGTACATGAATAAAATGTTTGGAGGGATATGGGTCCAAATGCAGGCAGGTGGGACTAGTTTAGTTTGGGATTATGGTTGGCATGGACTGGTTGGACTGAAGGGTCTGTTTCCGTGCTGTATAACTCTATGACTATTAGGAGGTGCCTGAAACATGAAACTTGTTCCAGTATTTTCAGAGATGCTTCCTATACCTCTGAGTTCTCAAGTGACGGAGAGCTTATACTTGTTTCTTGAGAGAAACATTGCCTTTTAGTTCAAGAAACTAACAAAACCATAAGATTAGTAAAAAGTGGCAGAAACTCTTTGCTCTTAGTGAGGTAAATAACAGGCCATTTTCTTAGCAAAACCATTGGAAAAAAGTTTTTTAAAAAGGGCAAACATTGCTAAGTTACAGTGTGATAATGTCCACTCAAATGAAATGGGAATGAGAAAAGACTCAAGATCAATATTGCAGTTTTGAAACAGATGCTGGAAAACAGAGGAATCTCTGAATGGAAAAGGGTTGATAGCAGGTTGTTTTATAAAGAGACATTCTAGGAAACTAACTGGACATACTGGAAAAAGAATGTGTGGAGCTTAAATGTGAACAAAAGTAATGTAATACCAGTAGCGTAAGAGGGGGTCTGCTATCACCTGAAGGGGTGCCTCAGATCAACTGGAATAAAGGAAGAGATGATGGACGTATTATGACCTGATTGGGTGCGAATTGGTTGTGTGAATATGGGGAGCTATTAATCAATGGGATAAGAGTTTTATGGAGTCTGTATAACTGAAATAAAGCTATTACTATAAATATGGAATTAAATTCTGAAATAACTGCACAAAGGCCAGTTTCCTGTCACCAAGTCACCCCTTATTTCCTTTTGCACAGTACACTAGCTGTGGCCAACTAGCTCAGAGTCAATTCCCTGAACTGAGGAAATTCTAAATCCCCTGTTTATATTGGTCAGCTAGGGCTTCTTGATTGACTTGGGCCAATAACCCCAATCAACAATCTTGTAGTCAACAAGATCCACCTAGTTCCAATCATTACAAATTCCATTCCAGAACATTTTTTTTTAAGTGTTTACTGAAGCCCCTCTGGGCCTAAGATAAAGGCTGGGAGTGTTGGTGGGGTAGGGGTGGAGGATGGGGAAAATGAGAGGTCTGTGTCTGTCGGGGTCATGGGAACATTGGGGTTATGAGTGTCTTCCTTCTCCAACTACCACTGTCCACCCTATTGGAAGGCCATGAGTTCAATACTGTTAGGTTCTGACAAAGCATATGCATTCTCGTTGTCCCACCTAGTGGTGTTCACAATCAACACAGCCTTTCTTGCAATGAATTGCTTAATCAAGATCTGTACACCAACAGATGAAATTTCCAAAGAGACTCCCATTGGAGTCAAAACAGTAACTTGGTTTCTCCCTTCACAGACAGTACCAGACGTGCTAAGTTTCTCCAGCGCTTTCCTCCTTTACTTCAGATCTCCAGCGGGTCAGACTTTGCTTTTATTGTAGTTGAAAATCAAGAGTTATTGAAATGGAAACGGCTAAAAATAAAATCAAAGGAAGTGAAATCCAATGGAGTAAAGCAAAATTTGCATTCAAGGACTAGGAGACAGAATGGAAATCACAAAATGTACTGAAGCCCTGCAGGTAAAAGCAAAACCGGTAATTCTAGTCCAATTGAAGGCTGCTACATTGGGAAGAATTTTGAATAGAATATTTCACTTGCAAATGATTTCCGACAACCATTAACCCTCTTGGTCTGAGCTGAAGAATAGAGTGGTCTGTCTCCTTCATTAATCTAGATTTGAATACAGCTGAGAATTTCTTTCACACCCTCTGTACATTTCCAATGCCGTTTTAATACACACAGTAGCTGTTCAGCACATGCATACAGGATAACAATGCCGTAAAAGGGTACTGATGACAAACAAATGTACTGAGTGGAACTGACTATAGGCGCAAGTTGAATTTTATTGCAAATTTTGTTGTTCAAGTGGAAATGTTTTGGTTTCTAAAACTTCTAAAGATAGATTGCAAAATATTCTTTCTGGAAAATACAGGAATATTCAAAGGTGCAGTTGCAGCAATTGATACAGGACCTCTTCGTGGATGGGGAGGGAAGAGTGTTTGAATTTGAATGTAGCAACAGGAGCAAGCCATTCAGCCCTTCAAACCTGTACATCCATTCAGTAAGATGACATCTGATCTGTGTACTAATATCTATATACCCACCATGATCCAATTCCCTTAATAGAAACAGCATGGAAACAGACAATTTGGTCCATGCCAAACATAATCCCAAACTAAACTAGTCCCACCTGCCTGCTCCTGGCCCCCATCCCTCCAAACCTTTCTTATTCATGTACCTATCCAAATGTCTTTTAAATGTTGTAGTTGTACCTGCATCCACCACTTCCTCAAGAAGTTCATTTGAGACACAAACCACCCTGTGTAAGGAAAATATTGCCTCAACCTTTTTTTACAATTTCTCTCTTCTCACCTTAAAAACGTGCGCCCTAGTCTTGAAATCCCCAATCCTACGTAAAAGGCAACTACCATTAACACTATCCATACCTCTCATTATTTTATAAACTTCTATACCTTTACTTACAAAAATAAAAATTCAGATTTAAAAATCAATTGATTTAGCATCAATTCCTTTTCAGGAAAAGGGTTCCAAGCTTCTACTAGCCTGTGCGTGCAGTACAGATTTGTAATTTCACTCCTGATATTTTTTTTCAGTACTGCACCCACCTAGCCCTACAATCTCACAGCAGCAAAGGGAGCCTTGATTTGCATTTTATCCATAGCTAAAAATGCAACTCTGGATAAGATGTTGAGGGTAACAGCTGTAAGACACCAAGGAGATGCAAAAGCTATGAAAAAGAGGAAGGGATGCTGGGGAAGACCATGGAGTCAAACCACAATTTAAAGATTTATGGACAGTGACTGGTCTGACTCTTTCCAGCAAATAAACTCAACTTCCTCATGACTTCAAGAAAGTCTGAAGAAACTGCTTTTCAAACATGGCCTCTATAATAGAGGCCAACATGACAATCTTTGCAGAAAAAAGAAAAAAATCTCAAAAAGCTTGAAGGAGAATGGCCTGCCAATCTAATCTATGGATTATGGGCAGCATGGTGGCTCAGTGGTTAGCACTGCTGCCTCACAGCGTCAGGTACCTGGGTTCAATTCCAGGACAACTATGTGGACTTTGCACGTTCTCTGTGTGTTGGGTGCTCCAGTTTCCTCCCAGTCCAAAGATGTGCGGGTTAGGTGGACTGGCCATGCTAAATTATCTGTAGCATCCAGGGATGTGCAGGCTAGGTGGATTAGCCATGGGAAATGCAGGGTTACAAGGAGAGGGTAAGGGGCTGAATCTGGGTGGGATGCTCTTTGGAGGGTCAGTGCAGACCTGATGGGCCAAGTGGCTTCTTGTGTTTGAATAGCTTGGGTTTGTACTCATTAGAGTTCAAAAGAATGCGGGAGGGGATCTGAGGTATATAACATGCTACAGGGGATTGATAAGGTGGACATCGAACAGATGCTTCCCCCTTGTGGGAGTCTCGAACAAGAGGGCACAGATATAGAGTGAGAGGAGTTAAGTTCAATACTGAGATGAGGAGGAACTACTTCTCTCAGGGGTTTATGGATGTGTGGAACTCAGTGCCCCTGAATGCAGTGCCGACAGAATCAATTAACAGACTAAAAGAAACCAGGCATATTTCTGATGAAAAGCAGGATGAGGGGTTATGGGAAAAAGGCAGGTGAGTGGAGTTAACACCTGGATAAGATCAGCAATGAGCATGTTAAATGGCGGAGCAGGCTGGAAGGGAGTTACTTGAGGCAGGAGTGTTGGCTAGGGAAACTCCTCTGCTATTTAAAGTAGGACCAAAAATCGATCTCTTACATCCGCTTGACAAGGCAGGGCAAGATTGTGACACAGTCAGTGGGTTACAGGACAGAGTGGGTACGGTGCTGCTCACTTTGGATCTCTCAGTCCAGGCAATGCCTCAAAGAGCAGGGTCCCTGCAGTTACAAGGTATAAATCAAAACATCTCCATAACATCACATGCAGCAGCTGAGCTAACAGACTGGCCCTGAAGCTATAACTCAAACGCTACAGGAGTTTATTCAGCCCATCATATCTGTACTGACTCTTAGCATGTTCTATTCAGATACTGACTCTCACAGCTGCTCTCTTCTTCCAGCTCATTCACTCTCTTTTGCGCATATCCTAATCTCTTTAGAGCTTTCCATTCGAATCCGTAGCACCTCACAGCAGCACAATCCAGATGGTGACTATGATATTTGGAAACACTCACTCAGCAACCTTGCTCTTGTATTCCACACTCACATCCCACAGTTTACTGGATACTTAACAGTCACTTCAAGCAGTCAATTCCACAATGGTTAAATAATTCAGTCTGAACGGTTCCCATTTAGAGATTTGGAAGGAACTGCGACATGGCGGCAATGTCACTGAGCTGATAATCCAGAGGCCCAAGCTGAAGCTCCAGAACAGAGGGTTTAAATCTGGCCCTGGCAGATGTTAGAATTTAAATTCAATTAATATATCTGGTATTGGAAGTAACAGTGACCATGACAACAAACATCGATTGTTGTGAAAATGCATCTGGTTTATCACTGCCCATTACCTAGTCTGGTCTACATGTGACTCCAAACCTCACAAGCCACTCAGTTCAAGGGTAGCAAGTATTGGCCCTGCCAGCAACACCCACATCCCATGAATTGTTTTTTTAAGTCGCTTAAAGAGATAGGCTTAACAGTCACAAATTTATGTGGAAAATTCAGGTTCCTTCATAACTTCAGGACGTCGCAAAACATTTTACAATCAATTAAGTCCTTTTGAAACACACAGTCACTTGTATTTCAGAAAATGCTGCATTTTTTTCCACAGCAAGCGACCAAGAACAGCAACATGACGACTGCCAGATAAAGCTATTTTTTGGACATTGCTTGAAGGTTGAATGTTGGCCAGGATACAGGGGAGATCTCCTCTACTATTCTTCAGATGACATAACAGTATGTGCATTATCCAACTGTGGTGGTAGATTGGGCCTTGGTTCAATAAGTCATCTGAAAAGACAACACCTCCGAGATTAAAGCACTCCCTCACTAATGCATTGCAATGCCAGCAATGAATGTGGAATCAAGGGTCTGGAATGGGAACTGAATCCAGGGAAGAAACAAGAATGATACAAACAGTTGTGGTTCATAGACGCGCCGTTTACAGTCTCCTGAGGTACAATTTCACTTAAAAGGCAAAATACTGCCACAAGTCCCTTTAATCTCAAGCACATAAGATTCATAGAAATCATGAGGGGTATAGATAGGTTGAATGGCAGGTGCCTTTTTCCTAGGGTAGGAGATTTCAAGACTAGTGGGCATATTTTTAAAGGTGAGGGGGGAAAGATTTAAAAATGACATGAGGGACAACTTTTTGTTTTAGAAAACAAAGAGTGGCTCATGTGTGGAATGAACTGCCAGAGGAAGTGGTGGATGCAGGTACAGTTACAATATTTCATAGACATTTGTATAAAGTACATGACTACAAAAGGTTTGGAGGGATATAGGCCAAGTGCAGGCAGGTGGGACTAGTTTAGTTTGGGATTATGGTCAGCATGAACTGGTTGGAACAAAGGGTCTGTTTCTGTGCTGTACAACTATGACATATCTACGTATGTACATAAAATGACATTTCTATTTAAATGGGCTGTTGTACATAGGAGGCTAGCATGAACATGCAGTATCAGATCACACACGTAGCAATGACAGAAGCTGTCTCGATTTAAACTTTGTCAAAAGGTAAATCTGCAATAGTGAATGCTGTTTGTGGCAGGATTAGTCCAATCTCACTGAAGGCAGAGAGAACGCCTGGGTGCCAGGTGTAAGAATAATGTGGAGACATATGGACCAGGCCAATATTTGTTTACTGAAACAGGAGAATGGCCAACACCTGTGCAGCTGCTAGTCACAAGAGTGCTATGGGGAACACAAGTACCAGACTCAGCTTCCATCGATGCCATAGGCTATGCAATCATTCACCCCAATATTTCCCATCATCACCTCATGTATAATACTGTGTGTTAGGGGGCTAATATTAACCTTGACAGTGTGACAAGATACACTCATCACACATCCCACTCCTCAGGAGCACTACATTGCTAAATTGGCTTCTCTTGGATTAGCAAAAGAGAATAGAATCTAAATAGGTCTGAACTGAGGAAAAGAGAGACATCTATGTTTTGGTTCATCCATCCAAGAACCTCTCACTCACGTCACTGTCCTCAGTCAAGGCAAAGCTGTCTAATATAGTGTGGAAGTTATAAGAAACATGGTTGTCATCAGAAGTGGTTTAATGGTAGAGATAACGAGGTGTGGAGCTGGATGAACACAGCAGGCCAAGCAGCATCAGAAGAACA
>JAHRHZ010000008.1:5631235-5704771 GCA_024137785.1 Ginglymostoma cirratum | reverse complement strand
GTTTCAAGGGTTTAGGCCCGAAACGTCAAGTTTTCCTGCTCCTATGATGCTGCTTGACCTGCTGTGTTCATCCAGCCCCATGCTTGTTATGCACAAATAATCTGCCAGTTCTTGATTATATGCTCAATCTCCTAAGTGGTACATCAAGCAACAGTCAGTCATTATGCCCTTTGAATTTGCTATACCTTTTAAACAACTTTCAAATCAACTTTGTATTCCTATACTAATGTTATGTTGATCAAAAATCTTTCCAACTCATCTTGAATGCCCTCATCGACTCAATGTAGAGTCATGCAGTATTAAAACAGATCCTTCGGTCCAACCGGTCCATGCCAAACCATAATCCCGAACTAAACTAGTGCCACCTGCCTGTGATTGGCCCATATCTCTCCAAATATTTCTTATTCACATACCTATCTAAATGTCTTTAGAACTGTACCCGCATCCACCACTTCCTCTGGAAGTTCATTCCACACATGAACCACTCTTAAAAAAAAAGTTGTCCCTCGTATCTTTTTAAAATCTTTCTCCTTTCACCTTAAAAGTATGCCCCCTAGTTTTGAAAGCCCCCATCCTGGGGAAAAGAACCTGCCTTTCACCCTATCCATACCCCAAATGATTTTATAAACCTCTACAAGGTCACCCCTCAACCTCCTATGTTATCTCTGGGAGAGATACAAAAAAGTTCTCAACCCCCTTAGTAAAAGATATTTCTTTGCTTTCAATATGAACTCCTTAATCCTGAAACAGCGATCCTTAGTTCATGACAGTGTATCCAAGAGAAGGTGCATTCTCAACTTTCAACTTCAGAGACACCACTAACGCTGGCATTTGGTGTATTTCGACGTTCGCAGTGTCCAGCCCTAACCTGCTGTTTGAGCCACTACAGCCGATATGACTCTATGCGTCATCATAGATCTGACCTGCACTGTCAAGGCTTTTTACTTAAATTCACACGAGGCATAGGCATTGCTTTATTCCTAACTAGAATCATAGAATTCCTACAGCGTGGAAGCAGGCCACTCAGCCCATCAAGTCTACACCAACTCTCCAAGGACATCCCACCCAGACCCACACACATCTACTCTATCCCTGTAACACTGCATCTCCCATGGCTGCCCACTACAGGCAATTTAGTATGGTCAATCCACCCTAACATGCACATCTACGGACTGTGGGAGGAAACTGGAGCACTCAGAGGAAATCCACACAGACAGAGTCACCCAAGGATGGAATTGAACGCAAGTCCTGGCACTGAGAAGCAGCAGTGCTAAACACTGAGCCAGCATGCTACCCCTAATTACCCTTGGGAAGATGGTAGTGAGCTTTCTTCTTTAACTGCTGCAGTCAGACCCACACATCATTAGGGAAGGAGTTCTAGGATTTTGACCCAGCGACACGGAAATATATCTCCATTATTTCAAAGTTAGGATGGTGAGTGGCTTGGAGGGGAACTTGCAAATGGTAATGTTCCCATATATCTGCTGCTCTTGTCCTTCTAGATGGAAGTGATTATGGGTTTGGAAGATGAATTTCTGCAGTGTACCTTGTAGATAGTACACTGCTGTTACTGAGCATCAGTGGTGGATATTTGTGCATGTGGCGCCAAATCAGGCGGGATGCTTTGTCCTGAATGTATTCCAAACAAAAAAATTGTCCCTTTTTGGAGCCCACCTCATCCCTGTCCCTACTTTATCCAAGGTGACTATTGTTTGACTTGGAAATTCTAAGAAAGTCTTTTGTTGACACATTAATGTACAGAAAACTGATCTCGATATTACCATACTCTTGTACTGCTGTTCCATTTTTCTCTTAATCTTGACAGCATACGACTATTAATGTCAAAGTTACGACTCATATGCATTCCCTTATGACTCTCCAATCTGGAAAATTAATACCCAGGCTGCATGTGTAGGTTGTTCTTAATTTCCCACTGGAGCAAGCTTCCGGAATGCATTGCTGGCTGGTACAGTGTATGGACTGACTCTCCACAGATTTTAAAAAGAGAAAAAAAGTCCTTAACTGAAGAAAGAGATTGCATCTAACAAAATGGAGCAACAGTTAATGCGTACACGGTCAATTTCATCTCTTAGGCAGCTTTCAGTATGAAAAGTGATTCGAGAGAGAGATAAGTTTTCCCCTATTGACCCTGGGACTTTTCCTTTTATTTTTTCTTTCTATTTAAAACATGAACCACTTGGCAACGTGTTTAATGGCTGCCACAAATTAACGTGAAAGCACATTGTAGCAAAGGCAGAACTATGGCAAACAGCTCATATTAATATATGATTGCGTTTCTCTAAGGATCTCCCTTTTCATTGGGATAACAGAAAAAACACATGCACTGTGTTATGGGCCAGACCAAACACCCTCAAAACATCTCAAGGAGATAGCCTAGATCCTAACCTTTTCTTAATTTAAAGGCAAGTGTCAGGCATGGCATTCTGGGTGCTATTAGACTGATTAAACTACCAGGCTTGAAGCAAAAAGACGCACTTCATATGCTATAGTTAAAATACAAAAGAAAGGTTTGGGATAAGTTAACTGTATGGGAAAACTTAGATTATTTAACTGCTAAACAGCAACTGTTCTGATATACTAACATCCCATAAACACACCCTTGGCAAAGGCAAATAGATTGTCTCGCACGCAATTCTAGCGGAAGGAAGAGAAAAACTCACTGGCTAATCTTGTTTGCCCACATCCACCTTCCCAATGCTTTTTCTAAACCTCCAACACTGCCACTTCATGTGGCCTACTTTATTCGCGAAAACACCAGAGCTTTTCTACTTCTCTTTCTGCCTTATGGGTTTCCTTTTGACCTTGTGGTAAACCCTTTTTACCTCTTCAAGGAAATCTCCTTTTTCTTCACACCCTGATGATTTCTCTTTTCCCCCAACTTCTAGCCCTCACAGAAATTGATATCTCATAAGCTCTGATGATGGGGGTGGTACAGTGGCCCAGCGGTTAGCACTGCTGCCTCACAGTGCCAGGGACCCAGGTTTGATTCCACCCTAGGGTGACTGTCTGTGTGGAGCTTGCACCCTCACACTCGCCTTCATGGGTTTCTTCCAGGTGCTCCAGTTTCCTCCCACAGTCGAAGAATGTGGTTAGGTGGATTGGCAATGCTAAAGTGCCCATGATATGCAGGCTAGGTGGATTAGCCATGGGAAATGCAGGGTTACAGGGATGGGGATGGGTCTGTGTGGGATGGTCTTTAGAGGGTCAGTATGGATTTGACATAGAGAGAGATTCTGTGACTCTACATCAGGAGGTGAATTATTGAATTCCACCGAAATAAATCACCCAAGAGGGTTATACATCTGATCTATTTTCAATGCCCTTATGCACCTATCAAAGTCACTTTGTTTGATGCTTTCAAACTCAAAATGTGCACTTGACCACATTCCCTCCTTAGATTCCCGAAACATTGTCTGTAGGCTTCTGGTACTAGTTCACATGCACTTAAAATAGCTTTTCTCACCTCATCATACTCCCCAGATACCTCCTTTGGTGGTGACACAAATACTTCATTCACTCTACCTACAGACTTTGTTTGGATCAACTATACCTACATGGCCACTGGCCATTTCAGTTGTTTAGCCACTTGCTCAAATGAAATGAAAAATTCTTCTACACACGTCTCAAACTTAGACAATGCTTGGACATACTGAAACAGACCCCCAGGCCATTGGCTTCAATGAGATTGCTCTCAATTACGTCCTCATCACTACTCCTACCTTACACCTCTACCTCCACAATTTTAAGTTGACTTTGGAGTTTTCAGTTCCAACCTCTGAAGTTCAAAAACTCTTTCTCCCGCTAGGGCCATCCTTTTCTTTTTTTGTTCTGCCAGGGCTATTCTTTCCTCTGTTTCGTTTCCTTTTCTCTTGCTCTAATTCAAGCTACTTCATTTGCAATTGAATGTTAGCCATTTCCAATTATTCTGATTGCATTCCAGGCAATTGTAAACGTAGTGCAACTGCCACAATTATTTTGCCTTTCCTCAGAGACACAGGCAACTCCAACTTGTTTGCCAATTCCAAATATTTTGCCTTGCTCACTTTCTGTAAAACACCCAAAATGACATTTTCCACCCCCAAGAAACACTTAATGATTGAGAGACCTGTTACTACACAAGGCACGCCCTGTTTAAACCAAACGTAACATCCAGATTAAGGGAATAAAACCAAACATTCAACACACACTGCCTTTGAGTTCAATAACTCTAAATCTCTGGAATTAGAGAGTTATATCCTGACAAAGAGGCCCTGATTAGTTATGGACCAGACGAAACTCTCAAAACATTTCAAGGAGAAAGCCCAGATCCTAACTTTTCCTTATTTTAATAAGCAAGTGCCAGATGTTGAGTTCTGAATGCAATTAGATTGGTAAACTACCAGGGTTGAAGCAAAAAACACTTTATTCGTATCTACAGTTAAAATAAAAACAGGAGGAAGAATTGGAATAATTTAACTCTATTGGAAAACTTAACAGACTGTTAGATCAATTACTAAACAGCAACTGCCCCCACATCCAGCTTCAAGACCCCAGCAACTGCTGAAAGCTAGAAATAAAAGTCCTGGTTTTGTGGGAACGTGACCTCACCCATTCAGGCTGTTTATTTTGTTTCAACTTAAAGCCACAACCCCAACCCCAAAGCCTCACAAGCTGTGATAACAAGGTGTGGAGCTGGATGGACACAGCAGGCCAAGCAGCATCAGAGGAGCAGGAAAGCTTGACGTTTTGGGCCTAGACCCTGGCTTTGAGCAGACTGCTGGACACCTCTAAACAACACACTCTCCATTGAAAACAAAAAGGGACAAAAAAAAAAAAAAAAAATCGTCAAAGCCATTATATTGCCATTTGCAGCAATAAATTACCCAATATCCATGGTCTTCACTCACAAAACTGTTTGTTCTAGTTTGTCCCATTTTTAAATTAACCAGCCAGTCTCAGTACATGCACAGCACATGTATTTAATCTCTTGGGGCAATGTTTTATCTCTAGGGAATGTAATTCATTTGAGGAGCAATATTGATATGGTGACTGCTGATGATGATTTTTTGGCATTGTCAAGGAACGTTGAACCACTGGGACCAATGGTCATTCCGATAAATCCCAAGTTACCAGATTGGTCAACTCTTACTGACAGCATTAAACATTTGTCCTCTAACTTGCTCCCCAAAAGGCCCAAAGTAAAAATTTGGTTATCAATCATTTCACCTTGACTTTGTCTCACCCATGTCTGATACAACTTCCTTAGGTTTCATTTGGCCCTTAGAAGAGTAGTTTGGTTTCAGCATGACAGCCATCTTTGAGCTAGAATACTTCAAATACCTTCAATTAAGTGTGTTTTCCACTTAAGGATTGCCTTGTATGATTGACGATACCTGCTGTTGAATTTCCCAGGTACTTAGGAAGTGGCTGAATTCTTCAACTGAAAATTATGACTCAACGTCGCTCATCACAATGTTTAGAATACCATAGCAACTAAAGTGTGTTATCTCACATCTACAAACTCACCAGTAATCATTGAGAAAAGTTGGTTGAATTCCCAGTAGGCAGAATAGTAGCTGATAACAAGATAAGCAGCTTCTGTGAATGTGGAGAATTCTACTCCAAGCTTCATCCATGGTCTGCTGAGATGTCATGTGTCATAAAAGAGGCTCTTTAGTTTTGTATTCATTACAAGCTGATTTGATCCTATAATCTCATTATTCAGCTTTACCCGGTAGAGCACTTCTCTGGTCTTTTTCAGACTAGACTCAATTCCCTGATAGCTTACACAGATGCACTTACAGTCATATAGTCGTACAGCACGGAAACAGACCCTTCAGCCCAACCAGTCCATGCCAACTATAATCCCAAACTAAACTAGTCCCACCTACCTGAGCTTGGCCCACATCCTTCCAACTTTTCCTATTCATGCACTTATCTAAACGTCTTTTCAACATTGTAACTGTACCTGCATCCACCACTTCCTCTGGAAGTTCATTTCACAAATGAACCACTGTTTTAAAAAAAAAATGTCCCCATGCCTTTCTCCAAGTCTTGAAATACCCCTCCGAAGGGAAAAGACACCTGCTATTCATCTTATCTATACTCCTCCTCATGATTTTATAAACCCCCATAAGATCACTCTCCAACTTCCTATGCTCCAGTGAAAAAAAGTCCCAGTCTATCCAGGACAACACGGTTAGAGCTGGATGAACACAGCAGGCCAAGCAGCATCAGAGGAGCAGGAAAGCTGACGTTTTGGGCCTTGACCCTTCTTCAGAAATGGGGGAGGGGAAGGGGAAGGGGATTCTGAAATAATTCGGGAGAGAGAGGGAGGCAGACAGAAGATGGATAAAAGGAGAAGATAGGTGGAGAGGAGACAGACAGGTCAAAGAGGCAGGGTTGGAGCCAGTGAAGGCGAATGTAGGTGGGGAGGTAGAGAGGGGATACGTCGGTCCAGAGAGGACGGACAGGTCAAGGAGGCGGGATGAGGTTAGTGGGTAGGAGATGGGGGTGGGGCTTGAGGCAGGAGGAGGGGATAGGGAGGCGGGGATCAGCTGGGCTGGTTTTGGGATACGGTCGGGGGAGGGGAGATCTTGAAGCTTGTGAAGTCCACATTGATACCATTGGGCTGCAGGGTTCCCAAGCGGAATATGAGTTGCTGTTCCTGCAGCTTTCAGGTGGCATCAATGTGGCAATGCAGGGGGCCCAGGATGGACATGTCGTCCAAGGAGTGGGAGGGGGAGTTGAAATAGTTCGCGACTGGGAGGTGTAGTTGTTTGTTGCGAACTGAGCGTAGGTGATCCGCAAAAGCAGTCCCCAAACCTCCGCTTGGTTTCCCCGATGTAGAGGAGGCCACAACAGGAACAGCAGATACAGTATACCACATTAGCAGATGTGCAGGTGAACATCTGCTTGATGTGGAAGGTCTTCTTAGGGCCTGGGATGGGGGTAAGGGGGAAGGTGTAGCACTTCCTGCGGTTGCAGGGAAAAGTGCCGGGGGTGGTGGGGCTGGAGGGGAGTGTGGAGCATGGAGCAGACAAGGGAGTCACGGGGAGAGTGGTCCCTCCAGAAAGCAGATAAGGATGGGGAGGGAAAAATATCTTTGGTGGTGGGGTCAGATTGCAGATGGCAGAAGTGTCAGAGGATGATGCATTGAATTCGGAGGTTGGTGGGGTGGTACATGAGGACGAGGGGGGATTCTGTTTTGGTTGTTATTGCGGGTAGGGGGTGTGAGGGATGAGTTGTGGGAAATGCAGGAGACACAGTCGAGGGCATTTTCGACCACTGTGGAAGGGAAGTTGCGGTCCTTGAGAACTGAGGATATCTGGAGTGTCCGGGAGTGGAATATCTCATCTTGGGAGCAGATGTGGCGGAGGTGAAGGAATTGAGAATAGGGGATGGCCTTTTTGCAGGAAGGTGGGCGAGAGGAGGTGTATTCTAAGTAGCTGTGGGAGTCGGTAGGCTTGAAATGCATAATTGGTTCCCAGATGGAGACAGAGGTCCAGGAAGGAGAGAGAGGGGTATCAGAGATGATCTAGGTGAACTTAAGGTTGGGGTGGAAGGTGTTAGTGAAGTGGATGAACTGTCCGAGCTCCACGTGGGAGCACGAGGCGGCGCCGATACAGTCATCAATGTAACGGAGGAAGATGTGGTGGATGGGGCCAGTGTAGCTTTGGAAGAGGGGATTGTTCCACGTATCCTACAAAGAGGCAGGCATAGCTTGGGCCCATCCCCTTCCCCTCCCCCATTTCTGAAGAAGGGTCTTGACCCTAAACGTCAGCCTTCCTGCTCCTCTGATGCTGTTTGGCCTGTGTTCATCCAGCTCTACACTGCGTTATCTCAGATTCCCCAGCATCGGCAGTTCCTACCATCTCTCCCCAGCCTCTCCTTATATCAAACCTCTTCTGAACTCTCTCCAGCCTGATAATATCCTTCCAATAGTAAGGTGACCAGAATGGGACATAATACTCCTGAACAGGACCCACCCAAAGTCCTGTAAAACCTCAATATAACATCTCAGTACTCAAAAAGATCACAGCAATGAAGGCAAGCATCTGTTTTCCCTTTCCTTTAGGAATAATGACTATTTGCTTTGTACAGGAAGCCAAGCCATCTCAGGCTCTTACTTAACTTTGCCCAGTACTCCTTAATAGCAACAGGCCTATCATTGGTGTTTTCAAGCAATCCTTTTGTAATTACTTCTTACAGTACTTGGACAGTTGCAAGATTTGCTTCATGATGTGAGCAAGATGCTTGTCTTTCAAGTTTAATATCTTTGCCGTGCTTCTGGAAGATATCACAATTTCAGTCTTGATTTCCTCAGCTTGACTCATAGGAAGTGCTACTCTTGACAGCACATCAACATACATCTGTTTCCTTTACTTGTATTTCACAGATGACATCCCCGCAAAAGGAATTAACAAACTTTGCAGGTGCTTTGGAATAGCAAGCAGCAGTTTGAGAATGCTTTAAAAAGTGAAACACAGTCAGATTTTATGGTGAGAGATAGTGGGAACTGCCGATGCTGGAGAATCTGAGACAAGGTGTATAGCTGGATGAACACAGCAGGCCAAGCAGCATCAGAGGAGCAGGAAAGCTGACATTTCAGGCCTGGACCCTTCTTCAGAAATGGGAGCTGAAATCCCCACCTCTTTGACCTGTCTGCCTCCTCTCCACCTATCTTCTCCTTTATCCATCTTCTATCCCCTTCCCCCTCTCTCCCTATTTATTTCAGAATCCCCTTAACCTTACCCGTTTCTGAAGAAGGGTCTAGACCCGAAACGTCAGCTTTCCTGCTCCTCTGATGCTACTTGGCCTGCTGTGTTCATCCAGCTCTACACTTTGTTAGCTCAGATTTTACGGTCACTGTGTCTCACACAAATTTTCACAAAGACATTAGCTAGGGACTTACTCAACCTGATCATTACATCTTTCAGTTTGCATTAATGCCCTGAATACAAATTCAACTGATTGTCCTTGCCACACAAGAGTTGCTGTAAGTGCAGTTTCACTGGCATCATATTTCAATGTGACATCATCGTTGACATTGTAACATCTCAGTGCAGTTTCTGTTGTACTAATCGTTTTAAATCGATCAAGAATTGCTTCCTGTGCCCCCATTCCACTGCATATCCTTAGCAGTGAGCTTGCGTAGAGTTTGATATCCGAAATTGTGCAAAAATCTTTGGGAAATAAATCACACGTGAAACAAATCATTGCACCACTTTCACATAATGTTGCTTGATGCATCTCTGCTAAAGTTTCCAGCTTGTCAGGATCTGGGCAAACTTTTTTTGCTGTCAATATACGATCGACTTTAGACATTTTTAATGAATATATTTTCTTGTTCAGCTTCAGGTTTATCTGGTGAGCTCCCTCTTTCTCTCTCTAGCAGTTACAATTGATTCTGATCGTGATTTGTGATGGTTTCTTCCACTGTTTCTCCAAATCTATAGAAGTTTCACTCTGGGAGGAACACTGACCATCCTGTGTTGTCCTTAGTGATAGCATTTCCATTGCTCTAGAAAAATAAGTGGCATGCAAAACAATCTGCATTTTCCGAATGGAGTCTGGAACATGTTGGTAAATTGCTGCTTTCATTCTGATTCATCCGGTAAACATTCTTTATATAGAAGGGTAGTAAAACCCTTTGTCCTAGCAAATTGAGGCAACATATTTACATTAGTTGGCATGGGATAGAGAGATCATATCTAATCTTTATGGTGATCCGTTGGATCTCTGCAGGATTTTCACTGCTATCATGCCCCTAATTCAGTCTGTAGGAGTCCTCACTTTCTTATTTAGGCCTTTCTTTTTCAGCGCCTTTATCTGGTTTCCCAGTCTACTGTAGAGACAGCTAGAACTCCCCTCAGTCAAACTCTCAGTATCATCCACTCCGTAATTAATGTTCCCCGAAGAGACATTCAGGATCTGTAAAAACATCTAATATTTTAGGATCTGCTGGCAGTTAGCAGCTTAGTGACCTTCAAACTAAAATTGCTTCTGGTACATGTAGGGCTACCAGCTTTAGATTTGCTTCATCCAGGACGAGTGAATTTTGCTTTGCATCTACTCCCTAGAACTCCATATTTTCCATCTCCTCATTGCACTGGATGCTCAGCTTCATTTGTCCTTTTGGGATGAATATCATTCCATCATACCTTGGCTTAGAGGGCTTCATTTCTGGGTCACCATCTTTAAGACAATTCATAAGAAGTCTTTGAAACTCATGATGCATTGGTTCTATCTGGTACTGCACGTGCATTTGATGCTCTCCTACATCAGTCATCATTCTAACTGATGTAAACCATTGTAGAATAGAGTGTTATTTTTTCTGGGAAAAAATCATCTAATCTCTCCCCAGTAACCAGCTATCTGGGCTCGCCGTGCTTTATTTTCCTAGCTAAACACTTATGGAAAAGTGATTCAGCTATATATAGCTAGAACATTGCTTTGCCCACTCTGAATGTGCTCTATTTTCATTTGAGTGGCATCCTGTGCAATGTTTGATTTGATTTATTATTGCCACATGTACTGAGGTGCAGTGAAAAGGTTTGTTTTGCATATAGTATAGACAGATCATACCACACAAAAGATCACAGGGTAATTGAACAAAGCAAGGAATACAAAGTTACCACTGCAAAGAAGGTGCACAAAAAAAATCATTAGAATAACAGCAAGGAAGAAGCTGTTCTTGAACCTGATGGTACATGTGTTTAAGCTTTTGTATGTTCTGCCTGATGGAGGAGGTTGGATGAGAACATAACTGGAGTGAGAAGGGTCTTCGATTATGTTGGCTGCCTTTCTGATACAGTGAGAAGTGTAGATGGAGTCTGTATCTTTGGCCTTGTTCTGTTGTCCCTTATATATTTTTGTAATTTTTAAAAAATTCTTGTCTGGCCTGGAACGTCTCAGCAAGGAGAATAGATGAAGCTTTGCACTATAATACATTCTAATTAATGATTGATGACCCGAGAGCTTCGCAAGTCAATAGTTTTCTTGAGAATTTCTCCTGTCTCAGTAGATATGCTCTCACAGCAGGATCTCTTATATCTAAAAGAATATTACCTCTGAGTAGGTCATCTTCCAATTGTCTAAAACTCTCAGGGTTGATCTAGTTGTGACAGTGTTGTTCCGTATGTGACACAGTCTCCCTCTACTAAAGTTCTGATATCAAACATATACCATGCGTAAGTAACATTACAAAGGTTCACAGAGTGTCTTCAAAATCTTTCCTGGCTGAGTTCCCTGCTCCTCAGGATGCAGTATAGCTCATAGCACTTTTTGCCACAGAGTGGAAAAATTCCAATTCAGTCTCTTATTGCCTGTCATTTCCATAGCAGCAGCAGAGTGGAAATTCACAACCATTATGAGTCACCCAACACTTCAAAAAAGTTACACACTGTGGTTTTTAATGCTTCCTTGCTTTTTTAAGCTCTCTCTGAAAACCAGCACAACTTCAGCTGGCCATTTCTGACATCAGGTCTGAAGTAATGTGTTTTTCCTGACTGCCACGAACTAAAATGAATCCAGTACAGCAGAAGTGGAGACCACATAACTATGACAAGTCCTACTACGTATGTACAATTGTACTTCTCCGAGCAGGAGGAATTGGATTAGTTAAAACAGAGTGGGAAGAATGACAGCAGATAGTTTGCCTGAAAAAAAAGGGGCATGTCAGCCAAGGTTAAAAATAATATCACAGTTCTTCAGCAAGCTAATGTAAAAGGTCACTGAGTGTACAAAAACTTTCAAACCTCTACAACAACACATTCGTTTTAACAGAAATACATAATGGAGCCTGCTTCAAGCAATGGCTGTACAGTAAACTCGATCATAGGTTTGAGTCCTGTTTGGTTAGAGAGGCTGGTTAAAAAGACATTTGGCACATATGCCTTCATTCTCAATCCTTTCAGTATAGAAATTGGGAAGCCATTTAAGGTTATACAGGACATTGTTGAGGCCTCTTATGGAGTACAGTGTCCAGTTCTGGTCGTCCGGTTATAGGAAGGATATTATCAAGTTGGAGCGTGTTCAGAAGAGATTTACTTGGATGTTACTGGGTATGGAAGGTTTAACTTATACAGAAAGGCTGGGAATTTTTTCACTGGAGTGTTCAAGGCTGAGAGGTGACCTGATAGAAGTTTATAAAATCATGAGGGGTATAGACAGTATAGATGTCTTCCCTAGGATAGGGGATTTCAAGGCTAGGGGGCACATTTTTAAGGTGAAGGCAGAGAGATTTAAAAGAGACATGGGGCTTTTTTTTTTGTTTTACACAGAGGGTGGTTCGCACGTGGAATGAACTTCCCGAGGAAGTGATGGATGTGGGCACAATTACAACATTTAAAAGATATTTGGATAAGTAAACGAATAGGAAAGGTTTGCAGGGATACGGGCTAGGAGCAGGCAGATGGGACTAGTTTAGTTAGGGATTAGCGTGGACTAGTTGGACCGAAGGGTCTGTTTTTATGACTCCATGAAGAAAATGATCCCGCAAAACGGGTTTTGTAGGGAGATCAGACTTGAAGTGTGATTTTCTTACTTCTGTCCAGAGTTATGGCCAGACTGGCTGAGAATTGTTTCAGCATGGGTTTCTCTATTTGGGAGAAGCTCCAGTCAGGAGGCAAGGTTTTCTTCAAATAGCATTTCTTTACATGATACACATGATGAACTTGTCTTAGACATCTCTGCCTGAAGCTGCTCCGATTCCAACCTCCTGGCAGACTCCCTTTCTCTTGGCTGCAGAATAGCACACCCTCCAAGCTAAGCTACACAGCACTTGGAGATTCCACACACGACTGGTGTGTCAACAGAGAATTCTGTTTCAGAAGCTACTGCATTCCATGGACTTCAGAGACCCCGTATTGAGGTTTATAAGATCACGAGGGGCCAGGATTGGGTAAATAGCCAAGATCTTTTCCCCAGGGTAGGGGAGTCCAAAACTAAAGGGCATAGATTTAAGGAGAGAGAGGGGAAAGATTTAAAAAGGGACCCAAGGGACAACTTTTTCATGCAGAGGATGGTTTGTGTATGGAAGGAGCCGCCAGATGAAGTGGTGCAAACTGGTACAAATTACAACATTTAAAAAGGCATCTGGATGTGTATACAAATAGGAAGGGTTTAGAGGGATATGGGCCAAATGCTGGCAAATGGGGCTACATTAATTTAAGATATCTGGTTGGCATGGATGAGTTGGACCAAAAGATCTGTTTCTGTAATGTACATCTCTATGACTCCAGGTCTACCCAATAGAAAAAAGGGACAGCATAGCTACCGAGTGTCAAATTTATATTGCATACCTCATGGGTCACATCTGTATTTTCCTTAAATACTCTCCCTCCAAGTATTTTCTTCAAGATGGTGTCAGACAATGGTGGGGGAAAACAAAATACCATTTCCTCATCCCATCCTCGGAGTCTCCTTAATCAAAGGCCCACAAACGATACAAATTTGATCAGCAGACCCCATAACCCATTCATGCCAATGGATTAATGACCACACCCAGTGTCAAAAATATTTTGCTCTAGTGTGTTGTTGGCAGGAGCGGTATGTGGCACTCACAAAGAACGCCTCATGTCACTGGCTCCACATTAACTACAATCCCGAGGTCTGTGGCTTGATGGCCTGGTTAATGGTTTCTATAAGTGGCAGTACCACTCCTCCCAAACCCACAGTCCACGAAATCACTTCACACCAAATAAAAAAATACAAGAAGCCAGTGACAGAGTAAATATCATTCACCTGATGGGACATAAATCTTTCTCTGGGAGAAATGTTAACAACTTCGATGCAAATGGAAAAAATCACAGAACTGTTGTGGTGCAGGAGGCCATTCAGCCCATCGTGCCCAGTTCTATTTGCCACGTGCCAATCAATACCTTCATCTAACAATGATTTGCATTGAAATCGAGTCCTCAAAGTGATAAAACGTATCCTGAGACATTTCACAGGAGGACAAAATCTCTGTGCCGCAGAAGATGATATTAGGACAGGTAATTTTAAAAAAATTTCAGGGCAAGTTGAAATAATATCAGAGAGAGAGAGAGCAAGGCAGAGGAGTTTAGGGAGGAAATTCCAGGGCTTAACATCCAACCAATCTCTAGACAGAGCCATTAATGGCAAAGCAAAGGAAGTGGGAGGAATGATCAAGAGGCCAGAGTCCAAGGAACAGCGAGTTCTTTGAGGGTTTTAGCTTATTTAAACCCAACCAATCACAAACACACCCAAACATGCGTCTGTCATAAAGCACTCAGTCTGCATCTTACCTTGGGATCTCCTGACTCAGGCAACACAGTGAGGAACAGGCTGGAAGCTGAGGGCTCTCTGCTCTGTTTTCCAGCAAAGTGCTTGCCAGATTGTGACCAACATAACTAATCCTGCCAAAGCAAATGGCATTTAATAACCATGAGTGGAGATTGAGCCCTTGATCACTGGTCAAAACAACTGAAATCTGAGCTCCAACAGTACACATGGATTCTCATTCAAAGAGGAAGTAATCTGGGGGCAGTGTGATGTTGAATCAGGAACTTCTTTGGGGTTGGTAGTGTTTGCCAACAAAAGGGCCTAGTAAACTCAGCTGGAGGGGCAATACATACCATACTCTTTACATCAAGAATACATTAATTTCATTGCAATTAGTGCACATTTTCAACATTGTCGCCTAAAGGGCTTTAACCCAAATCTCTGCATGAGCCCCACACCGCAGCCCCCCAACAAACTAGACAACCAAGGTCAGGAGTGGAGGGAGGGGGCACAGGAGGGAGGGACTGATCTGCCAGCAAACCCCTGCATGATTACTTTCTTTGCATTTGGGGATCAGCTTGGGTAACCAGGGAACAGGTCAAATAGCTGGGATGTTTTAGTTTTACGCCAGGAACTCTAAAAAGAGGCAGAGGGAGTGGGAAAGTAACTAATTGGAGCTGTTTCAGAGGGCCAGTAGGTGCACGATGGGCCGAAACATCCCTGGCTCATAGAACTCAATCCACACAGGCTGATCCCACCCAGGTCCTGTTCATTTCCAAAGGACATTCACTGGGAACTTGGCTTTGAGACAATGAGACAGTAGATACAGTCTTGGCAGCACATTTATTTTCCACACAGCCCCCGTCAGAGGGACTCTATCACCAGCTTTTACTGTTCGGCCTGCTGTGTGTCTGAGAGACTAATCGCTGTGATCCAGCATCCTCCCTTTATTTCCAGGAAAGGGGAAATGTGTCAAACTGTGCTGACAGTTAATGCTATTTATTTTTGATAAACACAGAGGGAACACCAGAGTTTAATCAGGAGGCTGAGTGTTAGTCGCATTCAAAAGGAGTCTATTAACAGCACAACAGGCTAACATCGTACAGAAAAGATAACAGCCACTTGGCAACATGCAATGGCCCAGTCTGTGCTTTTATCTCTATTTCCTTTTATCTTGCTTTCTCCTGTTCCCTCTGACTGCTATGTACAATACGTCTGACTAAAAAGATACAGCCCTCAGCCACTTCCCCAACAGTCCCACCCTCATATTATACATAGAAACATAGAAGAAAGGAGCAGGAGGCCATTCGGCCCTGTGAGCCTGCTCCACCATTCATCATGACCGTGGCTGAATGTCCAACTCAATACCTAATCCCACTTTCTCCCCATAACCTTTGATCCCGTTCAACCCAAGTGCTATGTCTAGTCGCCTCTTGAATACATTCAACGTTTTGGCATCAACTACTTCCTGCGGTAATGAATTCCACAGGCTCACCACTCTTTTGGTGAAGAAATGTCTCCTCATCTCCATCCTAGATCATCTACCCCAAATCCTCATACTATGAACCCTTGTTCTCCACACACTCGGCATCTGGAAGATCCTCCCTGCATCTAAGCTGTCCAGTCCGGTCCTGTTAGAATTCCCTTCAATGCTTGCCAAGGAGCTTTCATCTTTTCATCACTCTCACCACTTACACTCCACTTCAACATAAAGTCATACGGCATAGAAACACACCATTCGGCCCACCGAGAAAAAACTAAACTGCATTAATTCCATGGACCTGCATTTGGCTCATAGCCAATGCCGTGGCAATGTAAGTACTCATCCAGATACTTCTAAAAATGTTGAGAGGGAGAGAGGGAGTATCTGCCTCTACCACCCTGTCAGGCAGCAAGTTCCATATTTCTATCACCCTCTGAGTGAAAGAAATGGTTTTCCTTCAGAGCTCCTCTAAACCATTTGCTCCTCATCTTAAACTTATGCCCTCTGGTTTTCGACATGTCTGCCACAAGGGAGAAATTTTCATGATGTATTCTTCTGGATATCAATCTGATCATCCCCAGACCTCCTCTGATCCAAAGTACTGTGTATGGAAACGAGCTGCCAGAGAAAATGGAAGAGGCTGGTCCAATTACAACATTTAAAAAGGCATCCGGATGGGTATATGAATAGGAAGGATTTAAGAGGGATATGGGCCAAATGGGACCAGATTAATTTACAATACCTGTTGAGTGTGAACAAGTTGGACCAAAGGGTTTGTTTCTGCTCTATACAACTCTATGACTCTTTGAAAGCAAACCCAGCCTATTCAGTCTCTTTACATCCAAAGTAAAACCCTGGTGAATCTCCTCTGCACCCTCTCCAGTGTAATCACACCCTTTCAATAGTGTGGTGACCGGAATTGCACACAGTATTCCATCTGTAGCCTAACCAATGTGTTATACAAGACTTCCTCGCTCCTATATTCAACGCCCCCAGCTAATGAAAGCAAGCATCCTATATGACTTCTTCACCACCCTGTCTACCTGTGCTGACACCTTCAGGGATCAATGGACTTGTACACAAAAATTCCTTTGTTCCTCAGTATTCTCTATGGGCCTACCATTCATTGTGTATATCTTTCCCTTATTAGACCTCTCAAAATGTGGCACTTATCTGGATTAAATTCCATCTGCCATTGTTCTGCCCAATTTATTACTGTTTTAACAATCATAGAATTATTGAATCCCTACAGTGCAAAAGCAGGCCATTAGGCCCATTGAGTCCACACTGATCCTCCAAAGAACATCCCACCCAGATCCATGCCATGCCTGCAACACTGCATTTCCCATGGCTAATCCACATAACCTAGACAGCCCCAGACTCTATGGGCAATTTAGCATGGCCAATCCACCAAGCCTCACATCTTTGAACTGTGGGAGGAAATCGGAGCAAACCCACACAGACACAAGAAGTACGTGCAAACTCTACACAGACAGCCACCAGAGGGTGGAATTGAACCTGGGTCTTGGGAGCCACGAGGCAGCAGTGCTAACCACTGAACCACCGTGCCAGCCAATTACATCAAATTGTTCTTTCACCCCCAAATGGTAACCTTGCTCCTGAAAAAAAAATATATTTCTGATGACTTCTGCCCCAAATCATGGTTCTCCATAGAGTCCTCCTATGTTCCAAAAAATCCAAACACAACATTCTTTTTCCCCATAGCCATTCCTAACAAGTCAATGCTGGAAGACCAGGGAGTTTGTGTATCCTAACTAATATTTAACCCTTCAAATGGTTATCTGGGTCATTCTCACATTTCTGATTTGTGGGAGCTGGCTGTGCGTAAATTGGCTTCTGAATTCCCTCCAAGAACTACAGTTCAAAAAGTATTCCATTGAGTCATAGAGACATACAGCATAGAAACAGACCCTTTGGTCCAACTCATCCATGACGATCAGGTATCCTAAATTAATCTAGTCCCATTTGCCAGCATTTGGCCCGTATTCCTCGAAACCCGTTTATGTACCCATCCAGATGCCTTTTAAAATGTTGCAATTGTACCAGCCTCCAACACCTTTTCTGACAACTCATTCCAGACACGTTCCACCCTCAGTGTGGAAAAGTTGTCCTTAGTTCCTTTTTAAATCTTTCCTCTCTCACCTTAACTCTATGCCCTCTAGTTTTGGACTCCCCTACTGTGAGGAAAAGACCTTCACTATTCACCTTATCCATGCCCTTCATGATTTTATAAATCTCTATAAAGGTCATCTCTCAGCCTCCTATGCTCCAGGGAAAATAGCCTCAGCCCACTCAGCCTCACCCTTTAGTTCAAACCATCCAAGCCCTGCAACATCTTTGCAAACCTTTTCTGAACCCTATCAAGTTTTCATCTGGAGGTCATGAAAGGTTTTACATAAATGCATCCTCTGCCTTTAACTAGTTGCTTGGGGAGCGTTAGAACACAAATGGGGCAGGTGGTGCAAGACATCAGGGAGCTCTCAGTCATCCTTAAAGTCCGCTTGCAGCTTTATTACCAAATTAGTGAACACACAAAGCAAGCGGAAAATGCAGGAACCGAAAATGTCTGACAAAACACTGACATCGCCGGAAAAGTTTTGTGGCGGTGTTTCTAGAGCAGGCTCCGCCAGATGTTCCGAATTCATTGAGAGCAAAGGATAGCGACCGAGCATAACGCTGAGTGAGCAAAACCAATGGTCCCTGTCATGAGTAAGTGAAAGCGAGCTGGCTTCATGTAAAGACAGTATAACAGTGCTGTTGTGGGTAGGGTGGGGCTGGAAGGAAAGAGAAAATGTGTATATAAAGATATTTATGAATCAATCATAGTTTTGAAGTCATGTTACTTGTATTTCAGAAACCCAGGCTAATATTTTACAGACACGGGCTCAAATCCCGTGGTAAAATTTAAATTCAATTAATAAGACCAGTCTCATTGGTTGTGATCACGGTGAATTACAGCTGAATTGTCATCGAAAAGGCCAAATGGTTCACTGCTACTTTTTCAAGGACGTCTGCTGTCGGTCAGATCTTGCGTGACTCCAGATCCCAAACATGTCGACTCATCTGCTGAGAGCAAAACCCCCCAGTTCAAGTGCAAATTAGAGATGGGATACTTCCCTAAAGAGCAAGTCGATATTTTTCCTAAATCAATCTCTGTGTTATCACACTGCTGCGAGACCAGGTTGGAGTTGAACCCAGGGCTCCTGGCTCAGAGATAGGGACGTTACCACTGCACCAATACTTTGAGTCAGTAAAGAACGCGTTTAATACTACATCCATTCACCATGTTTGGAACATTGTTGTCTAAAGAAAATGGCTACTGCATCTTCCCAGTTGAGCGAACTGGGCAGTCAACCGTTTGAGACTTCAACGGGGCCGCGCCAGGCGTCATATAAATGCACGTCATATGTATCAACTGAACGTATACAGATAATTGCAGCTGTGGCTAGAAAATGGAATGGGGTGTGTGTCTGTGGAGGGCGTGGGAGTACTCAGCCACCCAGAGGTGACCGAAATCAGTCCGGATTTACCCTGCAAATCTCAACATCTCCTTTTTCCCCCTCTCCCACCCCGAAGCGCCCAGCTCCGACCCCCTCCCACGTCCCCAGATTCCTGCCACTGCGGGCGCTACAGGGTCAGTTTTTTTTTAAAAAATAAAAGCCAAAAACATGCCTGATTCATAACATCTGGTTTAAGACTAGCAGAAACTTTGCTGTTTGTCGTCTCCTTTTTTGGGGGGGGGGGTGCTGAGGGTACTGTCCGCAGAAAAATAACTCGAGGAGAAAGGGGGTCGTTCGCGTAGGTAGGGGCGGGGAGAAATCGGAGAGTCAAGATAACTTCTTGATATGTTCTTTAAAATCCTATTAATATACAGAAGTAACTCACTCACCACGCCCATTCTCAGATTAGTTTAAAGTAAACGGTTCTGTCTTCACATTTTGTTACTCAAAAAAGATAAATTGTTCTCAAAACGAATCGCAATTTTGACGGGGGTGCGGGCGAATTATATCTGTAAACCTACTCTTTAAAACGCGTAAAAAAATTACATTGTTTAGTTGTTGGGTGTTAATTCAACGGGGAGCAGACAGATACAAGGTCTTAATTTTTTTGGGGGGGTGGGGGGGAAGGGGGAAGATTAGCTTTAAGGCGCCGTGAGATTTCAACTGAAATTGACATCAAAACAGCAAGCTCCTGAAACTGATCCAAACAACAACTCCCCAAACTTTCTGAAGAGTTTCCAGTGATTTTTTTTTGCTCCCTCCCCTTAAGTTGATTGTTTTCCCAAAAAAAGGACAGCAACAAACCACACACACACACACACACACACACAAAAACATACTTTGGAAGGGGAACGGAGAGAGATAAATCTTTACCTGAATTCTCTGAAACTCTTAATCCGAGTTGTTGAGTACCAGCCTGAGGACAGACGATGTAAAAGAACTGCTTCCCAGATTCGGGCGCCAACGCCCCTCCTTCATACACTCACTCATGACCGTCCCCAGCGCTTTAAAGAGACAGTCTCAACTTCTCTGTGTAACTCTGAATGAGGAGCCTGAGGGTAAAAAAAGTAACTTGTGCTTGTTTACTCGCCTGCTTGTTTATTATGAATGTGAGATTTTTGTTTTTAAAAGAAACAAAAAGTTAGTAGCGATGGGTCAGGAGGTTACTGGGTTTGAACAGCTGAGCCAACCTGAAGGTGTATTCCACTCTGACAGATACCGGTCTGGGATAGAAGGTGTGACCGTCTCGGATGAAAGTAAAACGTTTCCACACCACGTTTGGCAAAGAATTTTTTTTTTTTACTTTATACTTTCACGGATGTTGCTGGTCTTCCGTGCCGCCATTCCCTTATTGGCCTTGAACTGAGTGGCTTGCTGAGCCGTTTCAGAGACAAAAAGAAACAGAAATTCCTGGAGAAACTCAGCAGATCAATGGAGAGGAAGCAGAGTTAATATTTCGGGCCCAGTGACCTGTGTTCAGAACTAGGAAAAGCATGGTATATATTGCTAAAGATGGGGAACGGTGACGAGTAAACTGCAGGTCGAGATGGAATCCAAAGAGAGAAAGAAACACAGTTGGGCAGATAACGCATTGGATAAAGGTCAGTCTGGGACAATCAATGGTTGCTAACGGGGACCATTAGTCACAGAGTCATACAGCACACAAACAGACCCTTTGGTCCAACCCATCCATGCTGACCATGTTCCCAAACCAAATTAGTCCCACCTGCCTGCATTTAGCCCATATTACTTCAAACCTTTCCTATTAATGTCGTTATCCAAACGTCTTTTAAATGTTATAACTATGCCTGCATTCACCACTTCTTCTGGCAGTTCATTCCACAAATGAATCATTTACTCTCTGTGTAAAAAAAGTTGCCCCTCATATCCCTTTTAAATCTTTCTCCTCTCACCTCAAAAATACTTTTTGAACTACCTGCCCTAGGGAAAAGACACTTGCAATTCACCTTATCCACGCCCCTCATGATGTTATAAACCTCTAAGGTCACCACCCAACGTCCTACCCTCCAGTGCAAAAAGTCCCAGCCTATCCAGCCTCTCCCTATAACTCAAACTTACCGTTCCCAGCAACATCCTACTAAATCTTTTCTGAGCCCTCTCTAGATTTCTGGGAATTTTACCCTTGTATTAAAGGAAGGAATATCGGGGATTGGTTATTCCAAGCTATTTTGGTAGGTCGGAATCAAGGATCTGTTTCTTGCATTTGGGTAAGTGCATTGGATGATTCTGTCTGTTGTTCGATGAAAACCAAAAACTATTTCTTTGTAACACAACTTCCCTATGTAGCTGTGAAGACCATTGCATAAAAATTGATGCCAAATCTCCCTCCTCCCCAGTGACAAGGATAATGAGAAGTTGCATTTGAATAGCTCCTTTTTTGTAGTGACCTATTTTAAGATGCTTCACAGGAGCACCAAAAATAAATCAACGCTAAGCCTCATAGGGTGGCACGGTGGCTCAGTGGTTAGCACTGCTGCCTCGCAGCACTAGGAACCAGGGTTCAATTCTACCCTTGGGTGACTATTTGTGTAGCGTTTGCACATTCTCCCCATGTGTGCATGGGTTTCCTCCCACAGTACCACATTTGTTCTCAGCTGTGTACAGTGTGCCCTCTTTCAGCTGGTCAAAATTAACTGGTAATGCAGTACAAAGAACTGCAAAGTGCCCCTAATGCTCATTTGTTGTATGTGGGTCTGAAGGGGTTAATATCGAGGGGTATCATACCCACCACCCACTATGATGCTGTCAAATGGACATGTGGGCACAACAGCTATGGAGCTTGAAAGGTCAGATTGCAGGGGTTGATTAGCTCAGTTGGCTGGACTTGCAGTGCAGAGTGACACTAACAGCATGAGTTCAATTCCTTCATCAGCTTGAGGTTACTGTGAATCATAGAATCCCTACAGTGTGGAAGCAGGCCATTTGGCCCATTGAGTCCACATCATGCATCCCACCCAGTCCCTGTAACTCTGCATTTCTTGTTCTACCAAACCTCTACATCTTTGGACTGTGGGAGGAAACCAGAACACCCAGACTAAACCCATGCAGACACAGAGAGTGTGCAAACTCCACACAGACAGTCACCTGAGGCTGGCATTGGACCTGGGTCCCAGGTACTTGTGAGACAGTAGAGCTAACCATTGTGCCCCCCTTCTGAGTCATCATCTCCACCCAGGAGATGAAGGACTCTCCTTTTCAACCTCTTTCCCTCACCTGAGGTGCGGTAACCCACAGGTTAAACCACCTCCGGTCATCTTTCCGTAATGAGAGAGCAACCCAATCGTTCAGTAGGATGATGGCGACTTATCTTTACCACAGTCTCTGTAGCAATATGCATTTTATCAATGTAACCACTAGTTGGTAACGCTGCAATAACCTGTATTTTGTAAACTGCAAGAGGTTTTTTAATTAGACCAGGAAGTAGTTTTCCTCCCTCACAGTAGATCAAGCAGGAACTGTAGTTTCCTACATTGTAAGAGGATGGTGACAGCAATCTTCATTGTGAGCAGTAGCTCAGAGTGTAGCGAATGGCTGAGCCATTACAACAACATAAATACAACATAAACAAGCCTGAATGGTTGGCAGTGCCCTCTCAGTGCAGTTTGATGTGCAATCTTTATTTCCATCCAATATATCCTCGGAACTCATACTCCTGGAGTTTGGGGGGGTGCTTAAGATTAGCAAATGCCCCTCTACTCTTTTAGTGAAATTTGAATTCAATAAAACCTGGATTTGAAACCTCGTCTCATGGTGACCACGTACAATTATCATAAAAACAATCTCTGATCTGGTTTACAAATGCCCTTAAGGGAAGGAAGTCTGGCCAATGTGTGACTCCAGACTCCCAACAATATGGCTAAATTGCCTCAATTAGGAAAGGCAGTAAATACTGCTTAACAGTAATACCTGCACATTACATATGCAAGCACGTGTAAACCACTAAATTCCTTCCAACTCCATTTTGACTTATTCCCCTCTTTCTCTCCCTACCCTTTACCTTTAACGGTCTTTGCTTGTTAATATACAATTGGCCAAATGGGTGTGTTCCTGGTGGTGGAAAATGAAACATAATAAAGTTGTATTTGGTTGCCTCACCAAGCTGGTTCGTTGTTTTTCCGCAGACGTTTCATTACCCTGCTGGGTAACATCATCAGTGCAGTCTCCGATGAAGCGCCGTTGTGTTTTCCTGCTGGGTTTTTAAACTCTGCCGTCCGTTGAGCTGGATTGCCTCATTTCCGGTTTTCCTTTGCGGTGGAGTGTATATGGGCTCGAGCTCTACGTGCTTGTTGATCAACATCCATAACCCGAGCTATAAATCTACTCTAAAACCTTAAACATCATAAAGCGTTTTCACAAAGATGTCTTTGTTCTGTCTCACTATATTTGTTTTAAAAAAAAGTAACCATGGGTGACTTTGGCGAAAAAGAACAAAAACAAAACACGCTGGATTTAATTGCAGGAAATTCTGAAGTCTGCCAGGACTTCCTAGGTGCCATATTTAAGAGGCACTTGGACAACACTTCATTCCCTAAGACGCAGGAGCATGACCACGACTCCAGTCATCATTTTCCCCCCTGTCTGGAGATATTAGGGATTAGGCAAAAAGGCAGCATCCCACTTTAGTGACATCTTCCTAACATTCTCCTGAATGCTGTACTGGAGGGAAGGGAGGCTCTTTTCCTTAATGTGGCAACGAGAGGCAACCCCCAACTGATTGATTTAGGCAGCCTGGATCCTGGCTTCAGGACCACACATCTGCAGTGGACTATCAGGGTATATATATTACTGTTAAATCAATGCTACTTGCTTCTATGAATGTGAGTTAATATGGTAAGGTTGCCACCACACAGGACTGTCACGCAGGAGGTTGGGATCCTCGTCAAGTGCCTCATGTACAATGTCTGCCACTTCATTGCAGCTGCTGATGTAGCTGGAATCACAGTGATATGTCCTCACACGCATCCACTGAGGTTTACACTTCAATCTTAACAGGAGGTAAACAATCAGAAGCTCTCGCGCCATCGGGTCACTGGGCTTTCCTCACAACAGAGAGAATGAGCACATCTGACAGCTTTTCATCATGGACTTGCATGAGTCAAAGCCACAAACGCAATTGCCTTTTGAGTTGAACTGCTGTTTCAGCTTGGCCCCACTTGCCTATGCTGGTCATGTTTACTGGTGTCAGCTAGTGTGGCTGTCTTACTTGTGTTGGTCCATTGGCCTGACTGAGCTTCCCCACCTCCCCACCCCAACACAATACAAAGGCTGTAATTTCACTTCTCTTGGCTATGTATCAGTTTCTCTCCACAAGACTTAGCCAGTTTTCTATTGTACCAAAGCCCATTAACTAGCTTCCTATGGTGACATTCTTGTCTGATTCTAGCTCTATTTGCCCAGTCACCA
Organism: Ginglymostoma cirratum; assembly: GCA_024137785.1. NCBI lineage: Eukaryota > Metazoa > Chordata > Chondrichthyes > Orectolobiformes > Ginglymostomatidae > Ginglymostoma > Ginglymostoma cirratum. The sequence goes on along the minus strand of JAHRHZ010000008.1, from coordinate 5,680,096 downwards.
TAGCCAGAATAGTACCCCCACCCCACTGCCAGGATACCATGGAATGGATTGGCGTCTCTGGTGCCAGCACCTCCTCTAAACAGAGGGTGGTGGTGGAGGGTTGGTTTTTGGAGTGGAGCCCTGGGACGGTGTGGCACAACGTTTGGTGCTGGGTCCACTGCTTTTTGTAATTTATATAAATGATTTGGATGTGAATATAAGAGGAACGATTAGTAAGTTTGCAGATGACACCCCAGAATTGGTGGTTTAGTGGACAGTGAAGAAGGTTATCTTGGAGTAAAACAGGAGATTTAGGAGGGGTAGGAGTGAGTGAAGAAATATGCTGCATGTGGTAGTGAGAGTGGCAGAGCATGGATCATGGATCAACCGAGGAGTTGCAGATGGAGTTTAATTTAGATAGATATGAAGTGTTGCATTTTGGTAAGGCAAATCAAGGTAGGACTTATATAGTTAATGGTATGGTCCTGCGTAGTGTTAGCAAGCAAAGCAACCTTAAGATGCTGGTTCATAGTTCCTTGAAGCTGGAGTTGCAGGTAGACAGGATAGTGAAGAAGGCATTTGGTACGTTTGCCTTCATTGGTCAGTGCATTGAATATAGGAGTTGGGATGTCATGTTGCAGCTGTACAGGACATTGGTTAGGCATTCAATTCTGGTCTCCCTACGACAGGAAAGATGTTGTTATCAGAAAAGATTTACAAGGATGTTGCCGGGATTGAAGGGTTTGATATATAGGGAGAGGTTGAATAGGCTGAGGTTATTTTCCCTGAAGCATTGGAGACCTTATAGAAGTTTATAAAATCATGAGGGGCATGGATAGGGTGCATAGGCAAGGTCTTTTTCCCAGGATAGGAGTCCAAAGCTCAAGGGCATAAGTTTAAGGTGAGAGTCCAAAACTCAAGGGCATAAGTTTAAGGTGAGAAGGGAAAGATTTAAAAAGGACCTAAGGGACAACATTTTCTTGCGGGGGGTGGTGCGTGTGTAGAATGAGCTGCCAGAGGAAGTGGTGGAGGATGGTACAATAACAACATTTAAGAGGCATCTGGATGAGTACCTGAATAGGATGGGTTTAAGAGGGATGTAGGCCAAATGCTGGTAAATGGGACTAGATTAATTTCGGTTATCGAGTTGACATGGACAAGTTGGACCAACGGGTTTGTTTCTATGCTGTACATCTCTATGACTCTATGAATCTAAGAGGCTGGATCTCACCTAGTCCAGTACCGTCAGGATTGAGTTGCTCTATCTGCTTCCTGTTATTTGTCATGGGAAATAAGGGGAGTGTGGCATCCTTCTGGGTGGTAAGGTGGGTGCAGTAACAGTGATTGAGTGCGAGGTAGTAGAGAGCAGATGGTGATACATGCCATACTGGAGTCCTACAGTGCTGGGCGTTCCTTCAGATGACTGGGACTGTGCTGATCCAGGTGGGAACCTCAGGCCAGGTTGGCAGGGTATGGTCCTCTGCCAGGCCTGGGACTGGGGACATTCTTCCTTTGTTGCATTCCTGTCCACCAGGACTTCCTGTGCAGGATAAATATCATGTTCTACCACTCTCACTACCGCATGCAGCATATTTCTTGACTGACTCCCACCCCTCCTAAACCTCCACACTGCTAACCATCTCACTCCGTATGGCCTAATCGCTCACTTGGGACACCTTTTCCCCAACCTGCACCTGCACCAGCACCAGCACAAACAGCTGTGCAACCCACATTCATGGCAGCACGGTGGCTCAGTGGTTAGCGCTATGACTCACAGTGCCAGGATTCGATCCAGCCTTGAGTGATTGTCTGTGTGAAGTTTGCATGTCCTCCTAGTGTCTGTGTGGGTTTCCTCCGGGTGCTCCGGTTTCCTCCTATAGCCCAATGATGCACAGGTAAGGTGGATTGGCCATGCTAAATTGCCCATTGTGTCTAGGGATGTGCAGACTAGGTGGATTAATCATGGGAAATATGGTGTTATGGTGATAGGTTAGGGGGCTGCGTCTGGGTGGAATGATCTTCAGAGGGTTGGTGTGGACTTGTTGGGCTGAATGGTCTGCTCCCACACTGTGGGGATTCTCTCACCAAGATGGATGGTGTTTTGCCTAACTTTTGGCTCATCAAGCAGCTAACTGACCATGCCCAAGTCCCTAGACTGGCATCAGAGACTGTCCTGGACTTACAGAATTAACTGTCGTTCTTGATTGACAAGGTTGCACTTGTGAATGCCGTTCCAGTCGGTCAGGGTGCCAAGGAGTATTCATGGCATTGGCAATGAATGCAAAGCAGCTCTCTGACATGAGGGTCAGGAGACCTGACCCACCTGGAAGGCTCTGAGAACTGCATTGTGAATCTTTAGCCAGTTGTGGAGAAACTGATTCATTTTTCTGTCCCGCTCATTTAAATTTCCTTTAATTTGTTCGTAGGATATGGCATCACTTGCTAGGCTGGAATTTAAAACCCCCCGGAGAAGTGGTGGTGAGTTGCCTTCTTGAGCTGCTACAGTCGGGGATTTAGGAGTTGTGCTGTTAGGGAGTTCCAGTATAGTTTGCAGATGACTCTAAGATTGGTAGTGTAGTGAACGGTGAAGAAAGTCAAAAAGGATTACAAAGAGATCTTGATCAATTGGGTTAATGGGCTGAAGAGTGACAGGTGGAGTTTAATTTGGATAAATGTGAGGTATTGCATTTTGATTAAACAAAGGCAAGCCTCATATGTAGGCCTTTGGACAGTGTTGTAGAACAGAGAGACCTTGAGATTCAGATGCATAATTCTTTGAAGTTTGCATCACTTGTAGATAGGGTGGTTAAGTGGATGTTTAGCACACTTGCCTTCATTGCTCAGATCTTTGAGTATAGGAGTTGGGTCGATATGTTGAGGTTGTACAGAATGTTGTAAGGCCTCCTCTGAAGCACTGTTTCCAGTTCTGGTCTCTCTGTTATAGGAAGGATATTATTAAAATGGAGGGGCTTCAGGACAGATTTGCCAGGATGTTGCTGGGAATGGAGGGTTTGAGTTGTAAAGAGGGGCGAGATAGACTAGGGCTTCTTTCACTAGAGGGTAGGAGGTTGAGAATTGACCTTATAGAGGTTGGAGTTGTTGGTTGGTTCGCCGAGCTAACTGGTTTTCATGCAACATTTCATCTCCCTTCTAGGTGACACTGTCAGTGCTCTGTTTGTACCGTAGCGGTATGTAGATGGTGTCTATTTCAACATGTTTGTTAATTGCATCGGTGGTTGAAAACCAGGCCTCCACGAATTCTCGTGCTTGTCTTTATCTTGCTTGTCCTACCACTGTAACTTTGTCCCAGTCAAACTGATGTCCTTCTATGTTGGAATGTACTGAAATGAGGGAGAGATGCTTGTGCCGTTTTGCTGCGAGTTGGTGTTCGTGTATCCTGGTGGTGAGTTTCCTGCCCATCTGTCCTATGTAATGTTGCTCGCAATTGCTGCGTGGTATTTTGTATATCACATTTGTCCTGCTCTTTGTGGGCAACAAAACGTTTGCATGAAAACCAGCCAGCTCGGCGAAACAACCAACGCAACCCGAGGTACAGGTCTTCGTTAAAACATTAGATCTTATAGAGGTTTATAAAATCATGAGGAGTATAAATAAGGTGAATGGCAGGTGTCTTTTCCCTAGGGTGGGGGATTTCAAGACTAGGGGGCATATATTTTAAGGTGAGAGGAGAAACATTTAAAAAAGACACGAGGGACAATTCGTTTTTACAGAGCGTGGTTTGTGTGTGGAATGAATGTCCAGAGGAAGTGGTGAATGCTGGTAGAGTTACAATGTTTAAAAGACATTTTGCTAAGTGCAAGAGTGGGAAATATTTAGAGGGATATGAGTCAAACGCAGGCAGGTAAGTCTAGTTTAGATTGGGATTATGGTTGGCATGGGTGTTTGAACCGCAGGGTCTGTTTCCATGCTGTACGACTCTATGACTCCATGACCCCAATCCCCATTCTAAAGGCTCTGGATGGTCCCATAAAGACCGCCCACTACTACAGTTCCAATTGTTCACGCTTAAAATCCTGGTGAGGAACCTTTTAAGAAACAAGTTTGATCACTTCAGCCTTAACAATCTCCTAAACTGTTAAATAAAAAGGACCAGGGTCGGAAAGCTGTGCTTTATGCAGATTCAGAATGACAGATTCGTTCATGTATCAGCCCCAGCAGGAGTGTCTCAGTCTCTGTGCTGTTAAGTAATATGACTCTGCAGTGTAACAAAATTACATTTCAGTCCTTTTGTTCCAAAGTTGCTTCATATAAGTTGTTCGAAAATTCATCGACTGAGCTTTTGTTACTTTGCTTCATTCAAATGAATGGAGAAATTCACATGTCACTGCACAAATCAATTTTCAATGAAAAGGAGTGCGCTGGATACAGGAGCAAGCACTGCAGAAGCCATATGTTATCAACAGGGAGTGCCCAATCGTCTGTTCAATGAAGCATTTAACTGGCTCTATCTGCCCTCCCAAGTCGATGTTGTAGCTTCCACTCCACTATTTGTAAAGAAGAACTGGCAACTTATCTCCAGTGTCCTGGCCACCATTTACCATAGAATCCCTACAGTGTGGAAACAGGCCATTCAGCCCATTGAGTCCACACTGGCCCTCCAAGGAGCATCCCATCCAAACCCACCCCCCTACCCTATCTCTATAATCCTGTATTTCCCATGGCTCACTCATCTAGCCTGCACATCCCTGGACATTATGGGCAATTTAGCATGGCCGATCCACCTAATATTCATATCTTCAGACTGTGGATGCGGAGCGACCGGAGAAAACTCTTACGGACACAGGGAGAATGTGCAAACTCCACACAGACAGTTGCCTGAGGTTGGAATCAAGCCTGCGTTCCCGGTGCTGTGAGCCAGCAGTGCTAACCACTGATCCACTGTGCTGACCATTATCACTCAGTCAACATTGGAAAAAAAAAGTTGCCTACTTATCATGATATTGTTGTTTATGTGAGCTGGTTGTACACAAAATTGGCCACCACTTTTTCAACAGTGACTGTAAAATACTTCGTAATCTCCTGTGGTCTTGAAAGGTGCTATATGAATGTAGGACTTCTTTTCTTCTGTAGCTGTTGTGAACTGGGCAGCTATAGGAGCTGAAGCAACGACCCATGCTATTGAGTTTCAACTACCAGTAATTGACAAATTTAATGGAGAATGTATTGTATGGGTTTGGCAGCTGATGTGGAGCCACACACGATCCATGATGGAATGTTACTTATTTCATAAACCAGTAATCTGGAACCCTAGCCAATGGTCATAGAGTTATAGAGTCGTACACTCTTCAGTCAAACTTGACCATGCCAACCAGGTATCCGAAATTAATCTAGTCCCGTTTGCCAGCATTTGGCCCACATCCCTCTAAACCCTTCCTATTCATATACCCACCCAGATGCCTTTTAAATGTTGTAATTGTATCAGCCTCCACCACTTCCTCTAGCAGCTCACTACATACACACACCCTCTGCATAAGAAAGTTGCCCCTTACTTCCAATTAAATATTTCTCCTTTCACCTTAAACCTATGCCCTCTGGTTGTGGACTCCTCTACCCTTGGAAAAAGACCTTGGCTATTCAACCTATCCATGATTTTATAAACCTCTGTAAGGACCCCTCAGCCTCCAACGCTCCAGGGAAAATAGCCTCAGCCTATTCAGCTTCTCCCTGTCGCTCACACCCTCCAATCCCAGCAACATCCTTGTAAAAGGAGAAAATTACTGCAGCTGCTGGAATCTGAGTCTAGATGACTCTTCTTCAGATCTTTGTCTGATGAAGAGTCATCTAGCATCGAAATATTAGCTTGCTGTCTCTCCACTAATGCTGCCTGACCCACTGTGATTTCCAGTTTTTTTTGTTTTCAGAACATCCTTGTGAATCTTTTGTGAACTCTTTCAAGTTTGACGACATCTTACCTATATGAGGAAGACCAGAATTGAATGCATTATTCCAAAATGTCTTGGCCACATTAGTTCAAGTCACTGTACAACAGCTGGGACATTTGGTTCAGTAACATCCTTCGAAGAAAAGAAATCTGATGTCCTTACCCAGTTGGCCAAAAAGTGACTCCAGCCCTGTGGTTGGCTCTTAACTGCGCTCTGAAATACCACTCAAACAGCTATGAAAATCTGGAACTCCCTACCAAGCAGTGCTGTAGGACCCACCTTCATCAGGTGGACTGCAGTGATCCAAGAGTATTTAAGGACAAGCAATAAAGACCAATCTTATCAAAATGAAAAACTAAATAAAAACCAAAAGAACTGCAAATGCTGTAAATCAGGAACAAAAACAAAGTTGCTGAAAAAGATCAGCAGATCTTGAGTGTAGAGTTTGACTCTACCCAAACAAACCAAAGACATCACTTACTTGAACCAGACTATATTTACATGAACTTGAAGCACCAGGAGGGTCCAATAATTTAACGGATTCCCTTCATTGGACCAGTGGTTCCCAACCTTTTCGATATCCAAGTACAATTAAATGAGACAAACAATTCCACTGCACACCAACTTTCTGTTCAGCTGTCTTGGTTGCATTTCTTTTACTCATGGGATGTGGGCATCACTGGGTAGGCCAGCATTTATTGCCTGTCCCTAGTTGTCCTTGAGAAGGTGGTGATGAGCTGCCTTAATGAACTGCCTTCAGACCATAGGCTGTGGATAGACCCACAATGCTATTAGGGAGAGAATTCCAAGAACTTGACTCAATGATGGTGAAGGAATGGCAATATATTTCCAAGTCAGGATGATTGGTGGCTTGAAGCGGAAATTTCAGGTGGTGGTGCCCCCGTGTATCTGCTGCCATTGTCCTTCTAGATGGTGGTGGTCATGGGTTGGGAAGGTGCTGTCTAAGGATCTTGAATGAATGAATGACTTAGCTTTACTGTCACATGTACTCACATGACTACAGTGAAAAATTTACAAATCACCACTAAAGGTGCCATCTTAGATACAAAAGTACCTAGGCACAGATTCTTGAGTACAAATTCTTTGGAAAAAACGTTAGAAAAATAAAGAAATAAAAATTCTAGCATTACAGAGCTTCAAAAGTACAAAATCTCCAATTGCACAACTCTGAAAGCTTATACATCTTGCGGTCAATAGGAGTGCTGAAGGCCAGGAGATACCGCCTCTAATAAAAGGCGCCAAGATTCAGGAAGATATTTGGAAACACAGATATGGCCTCAGCACTCAGATAATGTGACATTGCTTCCTGAAGATTTCACAGTATTAAATTCTCATTTATTTATTTTCATTGGATTCCACCAAGTGCCATGGTGGAATTTGACCCCAGGTCCCCAGAACATTACACAGATCTCTGAATTAATAATCTAGACATAATGCCACTAGGCCAGTGTCTTCCCACAACCTGCTACATCTTGAGAGTGAGTAGGAACCAAATGTGTGCTTCAATGTTAGGCATTGGTGGGTCAGTCTTGATGATGATGCCTCCACAACTATATAGATCACAAATTAAGAATGGCTGCTTGGAGAGCTGCGACATCCATGGAACTGGCTCCCCGACTTTACCCTGCACTCACTGACAATCCTCTCCCTCCCTCAATACTACCGCATCAAATTTGAAGACCACCCTAACCATCTGGTTCTCCCTGTGCTGCTGGCTGAGCAGCGGCAGGGAAAGCATTAAAACAGCCACTGAGGGAAGCATTTAAAGCTTAGGTTTTGTTTTTTAGTGTAAAAGGGACATGTGACTTCAATTAGGTGGCCTAGCAACTGAAAATGGATGTAATTTGTTTTAAAAAGGTGCTGAGACCACCCAGGGTGCCTGTGGATGCGTTGAGTCAGAAATACTAGGATAGTGGTCAGCCTAAGTAATTGTGTTCGCAATCATAGAATCCCTACAGTGTGGAAACAGGCCTTTCGGCCCAACAAGCCCACACTGACCTTCAGCGCAACCCACCCAGAACCATCCCCCTATAACCCACCTAATCTACACATCCCTGAACACTATGGGCAATTTAGCATGGCCAATCCACCTAACTTGCACACCTTTGGACTATGGGAGGAAACCGGAGCACCCGGAGGAAAACCATGCAGACAAGGGGAGAATGAGGGTGGAATAAAACCTGGGTCCCCGGCGCTGTGAGCCACCATGACGCCCTGTAACATTCCTGTAACAATCCTGTAACGTTCCAACACACACCCTCTCGTCAGTGAACAGAACTGAGCATCCAAATTTCCTTCCCTCACTGTGACTAAAACATTATGGGGATAAGGCAGGAACAGGATACTGATTGTGGATGATCAGCCATGATCATAACGAATGGTGGTGCTGGCTTGAAGGGCCGAATGGCCTACTCCTGCACCTATTGTCTATTGTCTATTGTCTATTGTCTATTTCACGCTGATGGGACCCAGTTCCTCCAGGGATAGACCAGCGACCTGAGAGATGCTTTTCCCTAGAAAACACTCCATCAGAGAATAGCTGGCCATGCATTGTACTTGGAAATGGATCGTGTTCTGTGTGTCTCTTTGTGAGTAAGTCCTCTGGTCAATTGTTCACCAAATTGTTCATAAAGTAGCAATTAGAAATGCAGCTACATGGAGAGGTCCTGAATGAAGGCCATTTGGCCCTCTTAAGTCGCTCCTATCCCCTCCTTCTCATCACTGTGACTAATTGTTAATGGGCACTGGTATAGTGTAGCCTGCCATTTCATAGCAGATTTCCCACTGTAATGATGGAAAGTAATCGCACTGCACTAATCCAGTAACAATAAGCTTCAGGCTTACGTCAACAGAGAGAGTGAAATGACAAGCCACGTTTTTTGTACCCCTCCAAATATTTAATGGCAGGAGTTTTAAATGCCTTGACAGCTCCCTTTGTCAGCTCTGTTGACAATTTCTTTCAACAACTAATTTGATGCTGTTTAGGGGATTGGCGTATGAGAAGAGATTGAGTAGACTGGGACTACACTCATTGGAATTTGGAAGAATGAGAACAATGAAACTGATAGAAACATATAAAATTATGAAGGGAATAGTTAAGATAGAAGCAGGGAGGTTGTTTCTACTGGCGGGTGAAACTGGAATTAGGGGGCATAGCCTCAAAATAAGGGGAAGCAGAATTAGGACTGAGTTGAGGAAGAACTTCTTCACCCAAAGCGTTGTGAATCTGTGGAATTCCCTGCCCAATGAAGAAGTTGAGGCTACCTCCTTGAATATTTTCAAGGCAAAGGTAGACAGATCTTTGAACAGCAAAGGAATTAAGGCTTATGATGAGTGGGTGGGTAAGTGGAGCTGCGTCCTCGAAAGGATCAACCATGATCTTATTAAATGGCGGAGCAGGCTCGAGAGACCGGATGGCCTACTCCTGCTCCTATTTCTTATGTTCTTGTGACATTTGCTTTTGACGGTTTCATTGAGTTTATGCTTATTGATGCCCACTTTTAATATTCACAAGGAGCATCTGACATCTTCCCCAGCCCCCTCCTCAAGAAGGTGTCCCAGGATCACAAACAAGGGTAACTTCAACCTTTCCAAAGGGGTGCAGTATCTATCCAAACAATCCACAAAGATTGCTCTCACCAAGGTCACCTAAACTAAGGCTAGATTTGCAATTACGATATTTTGGATTATTTGAATTTAACTTCCTCAGCTGCCATGCTGGGATTTTAACCCATGTTGCCAAAACACTAGCGCCCAATCATTAGAGTGCTGATCTAGTGATATTGCCACAACACAGCCATTTCATCTCACAGAAGCCCAAGCTAAAAGCCTTTGCGTTACTCCATTGTTTCCATGTAATTCAGATGTCACCATCATCAATGATTAGCTGTGTGTGGCTCTAAAGCTACATTGCCCCCAGAATTTCAATGCCTTGCTTGTTTCTATGTGACCAGATCAGGATGCAGTGTTCAATGGGAAACCCACCCAGAGCTTTATGGAGCTTAATCACCTCTTCTGCTCCCATTTGTTCAATTGTTTTTGGAGGATAATTTTATCTTAACGCAACAAGCGATTATGATTTGAAATGCACAGCTTGAAAGGGTAGTGGCCACACATTCAATAATAACTTTCGAAAGGAAATTGGACAACTACTTGAAGAGGAGGAAGGAAAATATGGGGTACGGAAAACAAGCAAGGGAACTAATTGATTGCTGGCTCAGAGAGGCAAGGGACCCAGAGATGACCAAATGACTTCCTTCTGTGTACAATAGATCAGCTCTGGGTTGTTGATAGAAAGTTAGCCCACACCCACAACAATGAACATCTTCCTTAAGTACTGCAGAAGGGTCACTGCTTTCTCTCCACAGATGCTGCCAGACCCCCTGAATTTCTCCAGCAATTTCTGTTTTGTTTCAAATTTCCAGCATCCGCAGTTCTTTTGTCTTATTTTACCTTCATTAAATATAGAGACTATATACAGAAGTTGCTAAGAGAGAGCATCTTTGGAACAGAGACCCCAGTTCCATGTAATCAAGCCACAGCTCCTTATGTACCTTAGCTAATGTGAACAAGTGGCCAACAGCCTAAGCAACTAGGCCCAACATAAAATTGGCTAAACAGTTTCTGCAAGCAAGGCCTGATGGATAGCAAAGAGGCCAAGTTTAAAAGGTCAAAAGTAAACAAGGAGCAGCCCAGACCGGTATTACATATTGAACAATAGAAGAGTCGTTATGAACCGAAACCCATTAAGAGGTACCCAGCCAGAACAGTAGGGAGAGCCATGATGTTTGTTTATTCCCCAGTTTTAGCCAGACGCCTTGACGCCATGGAGTAATCACATCTTGGAAAGCAGATGGGTACACCTAGGATGATCTGGCCTAACCTCATTGATCGCTGTGACTTCTGCTCTGTGACCTATTGACTGATGTCAGAGAACATTCCAGAAGGACTCAGAAAGAGGGGATAAGAAGGGACAGCTGGTAGCCATTCCCTCAGCAAAGAGTCAGCTGGTGAGAGAGCCACTTTCATACGAAGAAGACGCTGAGTGTCCTGTCAATGGAGCTCAGTGAATAGGATCCAGCAGCCCAGTCAAGTTCACCAGAGTGGTTGGTACATGTGTTTTTAAGGTAGACAGCCTTGTTTGGGAAAAGTTAACTTAATTTGTGTAAGAGTTGCTTCTTTAACATGGGACCGTTTTAACAAAACTAAGTTTGAACTGCAGTCCTTTGTTTGTCTCATACAGTAGGAGCACTTGGGTAAATGTGTTTTATGAGTAATAAACCTGGAGCCCTAACACTTCCTTTCCTGGAGTAATAAAACACTCCAGGAAAGGAAGTGTTAGGGCTCCAGGTTTGTCTGATTCTGATCACCAGGCTTGCTGTATCCTTTTTTTCTTAATTATTATTTTCTAACATCAAAATACATCTTACTGTCTTTTGGCGGCTTCAGGGGGGGAAGGAGTTTCCAAAAGGTTGCTGCAGCTGAGGGTGCCATGTGAATCCGACAGTTCCTCGTGGCCACTGTGGTTGCGTCCTGGTGAGGCCTACATCATGGAGGGCTGCTGCAGCGGCGGCATTGGCAATGAGGTGGGCCTGGGATTATAATGACCCAGGATTCCTTACCATGACCTCTTTAGTGTCTTCGGTAGCATTGTGGGTTTGGCTCAGCCTGGAATTTCTTTTGGCAGCTTCAGTGTCGACTTCACGGTGGCCCAGGATGCCTTGCGGCGGCTGCAGTGTCAGGTTTCCTTGACCTCAGGATTCCTGGAGCCGTGAACTGAACCAAGAGAGAAAAGAAAATTGGGTGGGACAGTGGTTACTACCGCTGCCTGACAGCACCAGGGACCTGGGTTCAATTCCACTCTCGGGCACTTGTCTGCGTGGAGTTTGCACATTCTCCCCGTGCCTGCATGAATTTCCTCCCGCAGTCCAATGATGTGCAGGTTAGGAGGATTGGCTGCACTAAATTGCCCATAGTATTCAGGAATGTGTAGATTGGGGGATTGGGTCTGGGTGGGCTGCTCTGAGGGTTGGCGTGGCCTTGTTAGGCTGAAGGGCCTGTTTCCACACTGTAGGGATTCTATGAAGATAAGACCATAAGACCATAAGACATAGGAGTGGAAGTAAGGCCATTCAGCCCATCAAGTCCACTCCGCCATTTAATCATGGCTGATGGGCATTTCAACTCCACATACCCACACTCTCCCCGTAGCCCTCGATTCCTTGCGAGATCAAGAATTTATCAATCTCTGCCTTGAAGACATTCAACTTCCCGGCCTCCACTGCGCTCCGTGGCAATGAATTCCACAGGCCCACCACTCTCTGGCTGAAGAAATGTCTCCTCATTTCCGTTCTAAATTGACCCCCTCTAATTCTAAGGTTGTGCCCACGGGTCCTAGTATCCCCACCTAATGGAAACAACTTCCCAGCGTCCACCCTTTCTAAGCCATGCATTATCTTGTAAGTTTCTATTAGATCTCCCCTCAACCTTCTAAACTCTAATGAATACAATCCCAGAATCCTCAGCCGTTCATCGTATGTTAGGCCTACCATTCCAGGGATCATCCGTGTGAATCTCCGCTGGACACGCTCCAGTGCCAGTATGTCCTTCCTGAGGTGTGGGGCCCAAAATTGGGCACAGTATTCTAAATGGGGCCTAACTAGAGCTTTATAAAGTCTCAGAAGCACATCGCTGCTTTTATATTCCAACCCTCTTGAGATAAATGACAACATTCCATTCGCTTTCTTAATCACTGACTCAACCTGCAAGTTAACCTTTAGAGAATCCTGTACTAGCACTCCCAGATCCCTTTGTACTTCGGCTTTACGAATTTTCTCACCGTTCAGAAAATAGTCCATGCAGATGGACTTTATCTTAATTTTTTTCTTTTTTAAATATATAAAAAATTTGTTATTAAAATGGCACCGAAGTATGGTGACTTAAACACTTTTCACTGTATTTGTTTGTAAAAATATAAATGACAAGAATTCTATTCTAATGAACTGCTCAAAGCATCTGTACAGAATATGTCACAGGCAACATTATCATCAGAATAATGACACAGTTAATCCTTTACTGTGATTCAATGATTCTACATCCCAGGGGTTTTGTTGACCACTGAATTTAATTGGTTGGGCATGTTTCATGTGAGATCGACCAGTAAGGCACTGTCTCTGGGATCCAACTATGACCGCAGTAAGTGAATGTCTTCTGTCCCTTCCGAATGGGGAGAGCTGGCTTTGAAATTGTTATGTTCCATGACTACCAGGATGCCAGAAGGATCTTACTTTGTTTATTAATTCCAAGCATGCTCATCTCTGAGTCAGAAGGTTGTGAGCTCAATCCTTCCTCCATAAGCGAAGCCCGACACTGAGAGGTTGATTTGTCCTGGCTGGGGATTTGTGAAGACAGGGGCACAGTCTCGGGTTAACGGGTCAATTAAGGGCCACAGCATCTACTTCTGCTCTGATTTCCCAGGTTGTTGGTGTCACTTGGACCTGTGCCCACTTACAGGGAGCACCTTTGGAAAAAGAGTAGCATTTCATATGTCCTGCCTCCAGATAGAAATGTACAGTGGCTGACAATGTGTTTCTAATACACACAAATTCCCAAATTATCATCAAACTCTTCCTACTATTTCCTGCAGCCCTTTCCTGTCTTTTCCCTTGTGTGTGAGTAAATGCAAGCCAAGAAAAGCAAGCAAGTTATTCTCTCATCGTAGAATTGTAGGAACTAACAGCACAGATGCAGGCCATTCAGCCCATCATTCCAGATTGTCCAGCAATAAGAAAGATATCGTGAAATATGCAAGGGTGCAGAAAAGATTTACATGGATGTTACCAGGTTTGGAGAGTTTGAGTTATAGCAAGAACCTGTATAGGCTGGGGCTATATTCCCTGGAGTGTTAGGGACTGAGGTTTATAAACCTTGTAGAGGTTTATAAAATCATGAGGGGCATGGATAGGGTGGATAGTCAAGGTCCTTTCCCCAGGGTAGGGGATGGTTTAAGGTGAGAGGGGAAAAATTTAGAAGGGACCTGAGGGGCAATTTTCTCACGCAGAGGGTGGTGAACTGCCAATGGAAGTGGTGGAGGCTGGTACAATTACAACATTTAAAAGGCATCTGGATGGCGATATGAATAGGAAGGGTTTGGAGGGATATGGACCAAATGCTGTTAAATGGGACCAGATTGACTTAGGATATCTGGTCGGTGTGGACGAGTTGGACTGAAGGGTCTGTTTCTGCACTGTACAGCTTTATGAGTCTATGATTCTAAATAGCCATCCTGAACTTAATCCCGCCTTCAGGCTCTCAAACCATAGCCCTTCAAGATTGCAGCACATTTAGTGCATATCCAAGTACTTTTTAAATATGATGAGAATATCATTCCAGGTAGTGAATTCCAGGTCACCACTTCTGGTTGAAAGAAATTTTCCTTCAATTCCCCTCTGAATCTTGCATCTCTTGCCTTAAATCTATGTCTCTGGTTCCAACAAAAGCCAACCTAGTCTGTGGAATCTTTCCTTGTAACTAAAATTCTCTAGTGCAGGCACCATCCTTGTAAATCTCCTCTCTAGTCTCTCAAGGATAATCATATCCCATCTGGACTACAGTGGCCAGACCTTTGCTGAACAGAAATTCAGTGGTTAAACAGTTGGAACTCTACTGAGGAACGGTCACCGGACATGAAGTGTTAACTCTGATTTCTTTTTACAGATGCTGCCAGACCTGTTGAGCTTTTCCAGAAACTTCTGTTTTTGTTTCGGATTTACAGCATCCACAGTTCTTTCAGTTTTTATTTAGTATGGGACTTTACTCACTGGAGTTTAGAAGAATTAGAGCTGATCTCATTGAAAATATTAAGGGGCTTGGCAGGGTAAATGCTGAGATATTTCCCCTCACGGGAGAGTCTAGGACCAGAGGACATAGTCTCAGAATGAAGAGCCACCAATTTAAGACTGAGATGAGGAAGACTCTCTTTTCTCAGGGGCTTGTGAGTCTTTGGAAGTCTTTACCACGGAGAACTGTGGGGGAGGAGTCCTTATGTATGTTTAAAGCTGAGATAGGTCTTGATCAGTTGTGGAATCAAGGGTTAATGAGAAAATGGAGTAAAGTGGATAGGAGAAATGGCGGATCAACTATGATCCTTTTGAATGGCAGAGCAGGCTTGAAGGGCTGAATGGCCTAATCATCTTCCTGTTTCTTACGGTCTTATTTGGGGAAAGAGATGAATCCTCATCGACCACAAAGTAGTGCGGCCTAGATTTCACAAAGGATCCTGTAGTTTGATAGCCCCTGGTTTGGTGGTTTAGTGAAATATACAGCTTGGGCCTGTTCTGCTCCATCAACCATCAGTTTTCCTCATTCACCTTCTTGCTGGCAGTTCTAGAATCAGAACTAGCTCAATGCCTTTGCATGCCTGCCGCGGCAAGCAGATCTGCCACCACAGTATGCCAAGCTTGTCTGTTTTGTGGCATCTTCTCATACCCATTGTCTGCCACCGCACTTGTGATGTCTGTCAGCCAATTTCCCTTTCTGCTGTCTTCTGCCATACTAGCGTGAGTCTGAAGGCCAAATTTGCCAATGTTCCTTGAACCAAAGCCAACCCTACTGGAAGAGTAACATGGGAAATGACTAGGAATGGGGATGTCTTACTGTAGTTGTACGAGGTCTTGGTGAGATCGCACCTATAGTATTGTGTCCAGCTTTAATCTCCCTACCTAAAATAGGATATACTTACCTTAGAGAAAGTGCCGCAGAAGTTCATACATTGATACGGTGATGGCAAGACTGTCTGATGAGGAGAGACTTGTTTGATAGGGCCTGTCTTCACTAGAGTTCAGAAAAATGAGCAGGGCTCTGATTGGAATGTATAAAAATCCAATACTGTTAGACAGAATAGATACAGGAGGACAGTTCTCCCGGTTGGGGAGTCTAGAATCAGGGGTCACAGGCTCCAAGTAGGCCATTTAGGACCAAGATGAAAAAACATTTCTTCACTCAGAGGGTGGTCAAACTGTTTGAATTCACTATCATGGAAGGCTGTGGAGACCAGGTCACTGGGTATATTCAAGGAAGCGATTGATAACGGTTTTAATTTTTAAAGGCAATAAGGGGTCTGGGGAAAATGCCGGGAATAGAGCATTGAGGTAGAGAATCAGCCATGATCATATTGAACAGTGAAGCGGGGTCAAAGGGCTGAATGGCCTACCCCAACCATTAGGTTTTAGGCTCCTATTACCTCAACTTTAATGTTGTGACCTTCCTGGTTGCTGACCTCACTCTCACCAATTGCTCACATTGGCACATGGGTAACACTGGACTGTAACTTGGGCCAGAATTTCAGCTCTCCCTTTGCTCAGGAGCAGAGAGCCATTGCGGAGCATATTAGGCAAAAGCAGCCAACACTACATACCAGGGATTTCCCCAGTTCTCATGACGAGTGCTTGCCTCCATGATGAGGCCATTGGATTAGACATGGTGGCAGTAGAGCTTTGCTGTTTACTGAAAATCTGACTCTGATTTCCCAAAAAAAGAAGAGACAATAAACCTGATCCCAGATGAGTCAGGAGAAAGAACTTTGTTTGTGATAATTAAATGGATTGAATAGACCATGGAAAACTGTCAGTGAGGCAATGGTTGGATAGAGTTCAAAGCTGCAGTCAGTCACAGGGCTTCCACATCACAGATAGTTACCAGATATAGAGGAATGCCAGGACTGGTCAACATTTCTAAATCCATAGGGTCCTGTTGATAAATTGTTGATGATTTAAGACTTACGTGGCTTAGAATTTTTTTGATTTAATTTGATTTATTATCATCACATGTACCTAGGTACAGTGAAAAGCTTTGTTTTGCGTACAAAGTGGTAATAGAACAGATCAAGGAATACAATGCCATGGCTGCAGAGAAGCTGCACAGACAGCAATGCCAATATTAAATTTAAAATTTGACAATCCATTCAGAAGTTTAATAACAGTGGGGAAGAAGCTGTTCTTGAATCTGTTGGTATGTATGTTTAAGCTTTTGTACCTTTCTGCCTGATGGAAGAGATTATAAACAGGGTTGGAGGACTCTTTGGTTAAGTTGGAAGAAGTGTAGATGGATGGAAGAGATAACACATTGTGGAGCTGGATGAACACAGCAGGCCAAGCAGCATCAGAGGAGCAGGAAGGCTGACGTTTCAGGCCTTGACCCTTCTGCTCGGCCTGCTATGTTCATCCAGCTGTACACCTTGTGTCCTTAGACTCTCCAGCTCCTGCTGTCTCAATGGATGGAAGGTTGGCTTGCATGATGAACTGCGCTGTGTTCACAACTCTCTGTAGTTTCTTATGGTCCTGGGCAGAGCAGTGTGCCACAACCAATTTGCAGGCACCTCAAGTAGGATGGTTTGGAAACTTGCTCTTTATGAGGTGGAGATTCACTATTTGCAATTTTGGGAATAGCCAAAATCATTGATGCCTATGTCTGAAATCATACTGCCACATGACCCTCTCCACTCCAATTTCAATGGCATGTGTGTAGCCATTTTCTGATATATCATCGAATCCCTACAGTGTGGAAACAGGCCCTTTGGCCCAACAAGTCCACACTGAACCACAGAGCATCCCACCCAGATCCATCCCCATGGAGCCCACCTAGTCTACACATCCCTGAACATTGTGGCAATTTACCATGGCCAATCCACCTAACCTGTACATCTTTGGACTGTGGGAGGAAACCCACACAGACAGTCACCTGAGGGTGGAATTGAACCCAGGTCCCTGGCACTGTGAGGCAGCAGTGCTAACCAATGAGCCACCGTACCACCCTACACATTGCTGCTGTGTTTAAGAGTCTCGAAGCCCTGAGATTGCCCAGTCAACAGTTAAATATTTTTTAATTAGCCTAAACAAGACGAACAGGCTTGATACAAGGAGAGTCTAAAACTAGGAATGACAAATATAAAGAATTTAGTAAATCCAATTGGGAATTCAGGAGAAATCTCTTTATACCATGGATTGAATGTGAAACTCGCCATTGCATGAAGTGGCTGAGGGAAATTTCACAGACGCACTTAAAGGAAAATGAGGTAAATGACAAGGGCGAAAAGAATTGAAAATTATTTTGATAAGATTTGATACATTTAATAGACTAGAGGACACCTGTGTGAAATAAAAATATAGGCACAGACAAACTGGGCTGAATGGCCTCCTGCAATGCTATAAATACCGAGCATTAAGAAGAGAATAATTCACTCCCATCTGGTATGAGGTGTGTGTAATGCTGATTTTGATGTAACAGTGTTAATGAGCTAATAAGAAAATCACAAAACTATGTCGTGAAGAAAATATGCGCAAAAATAAAATTATTCCAATTGTTTCACTGCCAATGAGCAAGGTGGGTTGTTGCGTAACAAGAACTAAAAACAGGAAACCCGTTTGCTGAAAGTCCAGTGAGTGAACAATTTGTGTTTGTTTAAATTTTAAACAGGAAGTGGAATGTTTTTAATACGAATTACAGTTTTTGTGTTTATTCATTGCACATGCTGAATTTGATTAAATGCACTCTAGAGTTGAATCGTGTTCCAGATATTTCCAGCTTTTTCCATATCTGTTTCTGAATTCTTGTCAGAGAATTCCGCAAACAATTGTTCCCAGCTTTCTTCCGTTTTTCTCATAGAATCTCTTCAGTGTGGAAGCAGGCCATGTGGCCCATCAAGTCCGCACCTACCCTCTGAAGAGAATCCCACCCAGATCAACCCCATCGCCATAACCCTGCATTTACATGGCTAATCTACCTAACCCACATAAGTATGGTCACTATGGGGCAATTTAGCACGGCCAATCCACCTAACCTGCATATCTTTGGACTGTGGGAGGAAACCGGAGCACCCACAGGAAACCCTTGCAGACACGGGGAGAATGTGCAAACTGTTGCCCAAGGGTGGAATGAAAGTCGGGTCCCTTGTGATGTGAGGCAGCAGTGCTAACCACTGAGCCACCGTGCCACCATTTTTCTTACCATTAGAACCAGCTCCATTCTGCAGTTGTGATTTGTCTCCCTCTCTCCATCCCACACTTTGAGAAAGATTTCTCTCTCTCATTCTCTCTCATACTCTGTCTCTCTCTCTCTCTCTCTCTCTCTGTCTGTCTGTCTCTGTTCCACACTGTGGGAATAATCACTCAGTCTCTCTCTCTTTCTCTCTCTCTCTTTCTCTCTCTCTCTTTTCATACCAATCTCACATTGTGGAAATGATCAGTCTCAGTCTCTCTTAATCTCTCTCCCTCTCTAGTCCACAGTGTGGAAATGATCAGTCTCTCTGTCTCTCTCCCCGCCCCCTCCAACTGTGTTCCACACTGTAGGATAATTGCTTACTGTCTTTCTCTCTCTCTCTCTATCCCACAATATGGGAATGTCTTGTCTCCTTCTCTATTCCCTAGTGTGGGAACAATTTCTCTCTCGCTCTATCTCTCCGTTCCACACTGTAGGAATGATTGTTACTCTCTCTCCATTCTGCAATATGGGAATTTCTCTCTCTATCTCTCTCCGTCTCCCTCTCTATTCCACACTGAGAATAATCTCTTATTTCCTCTCACTCTCATCCCATGTTTAAGATGTGATCTGCCCCCCTCTCTATCTCATCCTATGGGAATAATCTCCGTCTCTTTTTCTTTCACTCTAACTCTGTTCCACACTGCGGGAATAAGTGCTCTCTCTCTCTCTTTATCCCACTCTGGGAATAACCTCTCATTCTCTCTCACTCTCCATCCCAGGCTGCAGATGTAACCTCCCTCTCTATGGGACCAAATGATCCCTTCTCGCTGTGAACGTTGAGGGAGGGGGAACCAGAGCGAGAGGGATGGAAGGTGAAGAACGCTCGTGGACTGCAGTCAGTTGTTGTTTCCTTGCCATTGCCCCCAGTGAAAATTAGAGCCACAATTCAGAACAACAATTAACTCCAGGTGCTTCCTGTTCAGGCAAAACCTCATCACCTTCCGGGCTTGGGGAGGAGCACCAAAACCCCTTTCATCAATGCACATCCGTATATATACAGGATATTCTAAGCCTGCAGATCTGATGATTTGCTTTGTTTCCAAATGGCACAACTGAACTGAAAAGGAACTGCAATCCACTTTAAACAAAAGTTTCCTTGTTTGTGAAACAGGCTCAGTGAGTGTGCGGAGTACTACGGGAACAAAAGAAGATTGTGAGGATGGTGTCCAATTTCAAGGTTTACAATTGTGAGGACATGTTTGGATATGTTACAGGATCAGATATCTGGGACAGAGCCAGTGTACCTCAGGATGGTACAAAAACAAAGTTGCTGGAAAAGCTCAGCAGGTCTGGCAGCATCTGTGAAGGATAGTGTCAGCCACACAAGAGTGTACCTCGGATTGGTGTCCCACAGCCAGTGTACCTCAGGATGGCGTCCCACAGCCAGTGTACCTCAGGATGGTGTCCCATAGCCAGTGTACCTCAGGTTGGTGTCAGACACACAGCCAGTGTGCCTCAGGTTGGTGTCCCGCAGCCTGTGTACCTCAGGTTGGTGTCAGACACACAACCAGTGTACCTGAGGATGGTGTCCGACAGCCAGTGTACCTCAGGATGGTGTTCCACAGCCTGTGTACCTCAGGTTGGTGTCCCACAGCCTGTGTACCTCAGGTTGGTGTCCCACAGCCTGTATACCTCAGGTTGGTGTCCCGCAGCCTGTGTACCTCAGGTTGGTGTCAGACACACAACCAGTGTACCTGAGGATGGTGTCCGACAGCTAGTGTACCTCAGGGTGGTGTCCCACAGCCAGTGTACCTCAGAATGGTGTCCGACAGCCGGTGTACCTCAGAATGGTGTCCCACAGCCAGTGTACCTCAGAATGGTGTCCCACAGCCAGTGTACCTCAGGGTGGTGTCCGACAGCCAGTGTACCTCAGGATGGTGTCCCACAGCCAGTGTACCTCAGAATGGTGTCCGACAGCCAGTGTACCTCAGGGTGGTGTCTGACAGCCAGTGTACCTCAGGATGGTGTCCCACAGCCAGTTTACCTCAAGATAGTGTCAGACACACGGACACTGTGCCTCAGGATGTTGTCTGGGACGCAGCCAGTTAGTTTAAAAAGTTTAAGAAAATGATCAGTTTAAAAAAAAATCCTTTCCTTGAGGATGCCTTTCTATCAGGCCATATGAATTTGTGTTTTAAGCAAAGCCAATTTAAGTTAATAAAAGTTTGAGTTTGTGAAATAAAATAATAAGTCAATTCACATCCACACAAATTAGGAATACTGTAAGATGTGAGTTCAAAATAAGATAAAAGTTGAGTAGGTTGGAAAGTTAATTCTTGTATAGTCAGTTTCACATAGAGTCATAGAGTTACAGAGCATGGAAGCAGACCCTTCAGTCCAACTCATCCAAGCCAACCAGGTATCCTAAATAAATCTAGTCCAATTTGCCAGCACTTGGACGATATCCCTCTAAACCCTTCCTATTCCTATGCCCATCCAGGTGCCTTTTAAATGGTGTGATTGCACCTGCCTCCACCAGATTAATGGTTTTGTAGATTCGTTACAACTCTTGTCAATGTTACTTTTGACAGTGGTTAGCTTCTAGCACTCTGAGTGAGAGTGACCTTTCACACGAAATGCCGGGGTGACTAACAGATGGTTATTTGCCTGTGACCTTCACATTACACTGATGCTTGAACCCAGGCTAATAAAAATGAGTACATGAGTCCATTGGCACATACAAACACCTCAGTTCCTTCACACACCTTCCACTAGTACACACACCGTGAGGTGACAGTTACTTTAAAACATCTTTTTTAAATCTTTCTGGAAGGGTAAAATAAATAAAAATGTTTGCAAGAGGTGGCTTTACACTGTGAATAGAGAAAGTAGCAATTTTCTCATTGTGCCTTTCTGTTACATTTCTCTCTGTATGACTGGTGATGGGATAGTGTAGGGGGATTGGCTTAGATTAGTTCACAGGTTGGCGCAACATCGAGGGCCGAAGGGCCTGTTCTGCGCTGTATTGTTCTATGTTCTATGTTCTAATGTTCCCTGATGCTCTACAGGTGCAACATTCCACGCATCCCATACAGCACTTTGCCAGACAGTGACTGATTTCACAATCACAGTGTATTTTTGTCAGTGGTAGATGTCTTTATTTTTAGAAAAAACACATTATGCAATCAAAATGTCCAAAGTTCTTTGGTGCTCTGATCCGTTATCATCACCAGAGGCTGAATTAAATGAAATTCAGTCTCATTTCATTAAAAAGGTGAAAAAGGATTAACTGTGTAAAACAACAAACGTACTCACAGACATTCTCTTCACTTCAGTCAATATTACCTTGTCAGCTCTAATCGGGTCTCTCTAGGTTCTGAACAGAGATTCTTCAGCCATGTTTGACTTCCCAGCAGTGATTTATAAGTGGTGTGTATGACCGAATAAGCTTACATTCCAAGTCTTCAAATTGTCCATAAAAATTAATAGGTGTGGTCAGTATAGACTGTGGTCTCTCTGCAAACATTTCAGACATATATCTTGAAGTGTTTGAGAGCCAATATTAAGCTGATGGGTTCCTTCTCTACTGGGGAGTACCATCTACGATGTTTGTTTCGTTATTCTTGAGAAGTACTAATTATCTTCTCTATTCTGAGCTTGCCATCGTGAAGGGGGACAACCCTTACCCCAATGTCACTTACATCAGTGACTAAGCTCCTTCTAAAGTTTGGAGCTGCAAGCATAGGCTGACTCGTCCCAATGGCCTTCAGCTTTGCAATGGCTGCTTCGGATTTCTTGCAGAGAGTTCGGTGGTAGAGGCAGCAACGGCGACAGAGTGTGGCAATGCCAGGGGCCCAGCGTGAGCCCACAGGGTGGTCGGTGGCGAAATGGCTGGCAAGCCCGGGTGAGACCTTGCCCAGCGCAGGTGAAAGTGTGCGCAGCCTGGGGCCCTCATGGAGAAAGCTAAGCGTTGAGTGACTGCAGACACATGGCTTAAGAAGGACTGTAATGTTTAACTTCTAACTTTATTTCTTTATTTTTTTCTACTTTATGCCAAAAAGAACTGCAGTGATGAACTTTTTAACTTATTTCTTTACTTTCTATTTTTGTACCTAAGATTTTGTACCTCAGTACCTTTGTAGCTAAGATGGCACCAGGAATGGCGACATTGTTCACTTTTCACTGTACTCCTGTACTTGAGTTCACGTTACAATAAAACCTAATGCTAAATCTAAATCTGAATCGAAACCTTTGTTTTTTCCCGTAATAGGACTGTCAGGGGTGCAGCTACTACACTGATGTTTGAGATGAACTTTCATTAGAGACCAATCATCTCCAAGAGATTTACAATTCCCTATTTTGTTGTGGGAATGGGGAATTGCGCTGATGCTTTTACCTTTGTGGCCCTGGGCATTAGTCATCCTTGACCCATGTGTGTCCTAGATGGGAGTGCAAGGCCTTTAGGGAACTTGGCCCTTGCAAGATTGACCAGTAGATCGGCTTACTGCGTTTTCTGGAAGAGGGCTTCAAGTTGCTCAAAGTGCATTTCTCAGGTATTGTCGTGGAACATCTAGGTACGCTACGCAAGTAGATAAGCCTGCTGCGAGCTGGTTCTTCAGCCTTTGAAAGGTGGCTCAGGAATTTCAGAATCCGAATAGCATGACTCAAGCACTGGCGTGACCCATTCGGAATTACAAAGATGGTGATATCCTTTGGGCAGGCAGTCACGGGAATCAGCCAGTATCCTTTGAGTAAATCTATCTTGGTAAATAAAGGCAGCTTTACCTATGCAGTCTGTGCAACCTTCCAGCTGTGATATCGGGTAGGATTCAGCCCTGACTGCTGCATTAATTTTTCAGCTGTCAATGCAGATCCTTGTGAAACTGTTAAGCTTGGGCATGAACACAGCTGGGAAGCTCTGGCCACACCTGGAATAACTCCACAGAGACTGGTATCCGATCACCAAGTCATTCTTCATTTACACGTGGAGAGTCCTTGACACTGATCCGGCTCGCTCCTAGCCAGCTCTCAGAATGAACAGAACCCCTGACACCCCTATTTTCATCTGTCAGCCAGGGCTCCCTGATTGGCCCCAATTAACAGCCCAGGTCAGGCTGGCAGTTTCCATTCCTAAAGGAAATTAGTCACCCAAATGAGCTTTGCCTTGACAATGGTTTCGCAGTCATCATTAGATTTTTAATGTCAGATTTTGTTTGTTGAGTTCAAACTTCACCATCTGGCCATGGTGGGATTGGAACTTGCATCCCCAGACAACAACCTGAGATTCTGGATTAATAGTTGAGCAATAATACCACTAGACCAACGCCATCCCCTGCTGTTTCTAGAAGGATCCTGTGTCATTAAATGAAAAGAGAAAGTGCCATGGAAACCTAAGAGGTCATCTTTGGAGACAAACAGAGTTAACATAAGGGGTTGATGAACCTTCATTAGGGCTGACAATCCTAGTGACAACCACAAGTGTTTCTGACCATTTCCAACTTTAACTCTAGAGTTGTGGTTGTGGCAGATGAAGAACAGAAGATGCCGCATACAGCTGCTTCCCAACAGCAATCATATAGGAGAATGCTCTCTGAATGGCTCCTGTGCAGTGCTTTCTGTGATAACCCACATTTTGGGAAAAAAATCTATATTTTCCTTGTGTGATGTCCCTTCACGAAGAAAGAGGGCTAAGGAGTTTTTTTGAATGAGGGATAATTACTCTCCTGACTGTGATATTAATAGGTTCCCAAAAATAGTCCGTATGACCTGGGTCTGCCATAGAGTAGGACAGCAAAATGCAAAGGATAAATCAAAAGCAAATTGCAGGGGTGTGGCACCAGCCTTTTAATTTCGCAGTTCAAAACCTTTGGAATTTCTGCAAACAGAAACTAACAAGGCTGTCTGCAGATGGAACAGATTTCTGTTTGCCAGATAGATGCTTGAACGTATACTAATTTTTAAAAATTTATACTTTTTGTGGAATGTGGGTGTTACTGGCTGGCCAGCATTTCTTGCCCATCCCTAGTTGCCCTCGAGAAGGTGGCGACGAGCTGCCTTCTTGAACCTCTGCAGTCCACCTGCTGTGGTTTGACCCACAATGCCCTTAGGGAGGGAATTCCAGGATTTTGATCCAGCAACAGTGAAGGAACGGCAATATATTTCCAAGTCAGGATGGTGAGTCACATGGAGGGGAACTTGAAGGTGGTGGTGTTCCCCAAGACTACTGCCCTTGTCCTTCTAGGTGGAAGTGATCGCAGGGTTTGGAAGGTGCTGTCTGAGGATCTTTGGTGAATTTTTGCAGTGCATCTTTCAGATGGTACACACTGCTGCTACTGAGCGTCAGTGGTGGAGAGAGTGGATGCTTGTGGATGCAGTGCCAATCAAGCGGCTGCTTTGTCCTGGATGGTGTCAAGCTTCTTGAGTGTCGTTGGGCTGCACTCATCCAGGCAAGTGGGGAGTATTCCATCACACTCCTGACTTGTGCCTTGTGGATGGTGGACAGACTTTAAGGAGTCTGGAGGTGAGTTACTCGCTAGAGTAATCTTAGCCTCTGGCCTGCTCTTGTAGCCACCCTGTTTATGTGGTGAGTCCAGTTGAGTTTCTGTTCAATGGTAATCTCCAGGGTGTTGATAGTGGGGAATGATTCAGTGATGGTAACACCATTGAACGTCAAGGGGAGTTGGTTAGCTTGTCTCTTGTTGGAGATGGTTGTAGCCTGGCATTTGTGTGGAGAGAATGTTACTTGCCATTTGTCAGCCCAAGCCTGAATATTGTTGAGGTAGTTGGAAAGGACAGAAATGCAAAGACTGGAAGAGGGATTGCTGCAGTAGAATGCTGCCAGAGCTACCAGACTGTTTAAAGTGGTCAGAGAATCTGTGCCATCAGGACTGAATGAGGGGAGTTCAAAGGCCGCATCTGTGGTAAAAAAGACGAGTTAACATTTCAGGGAAATGACCTTTCATCTGAACTGAAGAAAGAAAGATATGTAAGACTTTTTAAGCCAGACAAAAATCAAAAGGCAAGCTCCAAGGTGGGGTGGAGAGATAAACAGGAGTGTGTGGAACTCTGGTGTCATTTGGCCAAATGTTTGTGGAACTGTAATGAATGAAAGGAGGAAAATGTATTTTATTATGGAGATGACAAAGAGAGTAGGACAGGAAATAGAAAAAGGAGAAACTGCCTTTAGGGTATTGCAAATTAAATCACACCGTAAAGTAGTTTGTGACCCAAATTTGGGAATTAAGGCAGTAGTTGTCTGTGAAATGAATCCAAGGGATTGGAAGCCCAAGGATAGCTCCGCAACATGGTACCTGCAGGCCCCTCTCACACATCCCTCATCTTCCATACAGCCATGGCCCCGTTGAAGAAACAAAAGCCTAGTCTAGTTGCACAGGGAACCTGATCATTAAATAGAAATTGTAAATATTTCTTTCATGGGATGTGGGTGTTGTCAGCTGTTAATTGTCCATTCCTAATTGCCCTTTAGAAGGTAGTGATAGCCTTGCCAGTGATGCCCACATTGCATGAAAGAATAGATTGCAAAAGTAAACGTTTGTACTACCTTGTGACATGCAGGTTTGGAACCTGGTAAGTGAAAGGGATAGAGCATCCAACACCAAAAACAGGTCCTGAAAGAATCGTTGCAATTTACAGCTGAAAAGGAGGCCATTCAGCCCATTATAGCGCCACCATTCCTTGGGAAAGCAATCTATTTATCTCTCCTTTCCCTTTCTGCCCTAAAGCAAACAACACCGATTTCTTTCCACAAAGCTGTGCTCCCTCAGATCTGTCACCAATTTGGTCAATATCTTTTGTATCTTCTTCAGGGCTTTGACATCCTTCCCAAAATGCAGAGCTCAGTAATGGGCATAATACTTCGACTGAGGCTTAAGCAGTGCTTCATAATTATCTGGAAGCTCTTGGAACTGAGGTCATGTTTTAAGATATAACATTGATTTGTCTGTCCCTTTGAAAGGTGGTGATTGACTGCTTGTCTCGTTTTATGTACACTTGACTGCCTTAATTGCTTTTCAACTTCAAATTGTCCAAAAGTAGGATGCCATAAAAGTAGGAAAACCAGGAATCTATCCAACAGGAGTTTCAGAAAGAACTTAAGCAATGTTTACCATGATTACAGTTGAGTTGAAGGACAATGATGCATTAACTGAAAGTGAGATAAGCACATTAAGGAGAAAGGAAGAGACAATTCTGGAGCTAGGGTAGGAGGAGAGTTGTGTGGAGCATTACATGAAGTTGATGGACAGAATGGCCTGTTTCCATAGATTTTGCAGATTTTAAATGATAGGAAAATCGGGTGAATTGAAGCATCCAATCTTGCTGCTGAATGTTCCTCTGACTCAATCCAGGTAACAAAATATTTCACCAGTAAAAGACAGGAAAAAACTCCATTAAATGTCCCAAACTGTGTGAGTTCTTATCTGAGAAATGGGCTTTGAAAGGTCTTAAATCACATCAGAGTTTGAAAGATATCTGCAGTTACAGTGCTGTTTTAGATTAGTAATTGTTAATATTTGGAAAGAGAGTTGTTCTAATGTTCTGTATCTCCAGTAGAATGCTCTACAGGTAAAGCAAAAACCAGTAAATTCCTACCCATAATGGAGCCTTGTAAAGTGGCTCTGTCAAACAATCCAGTCACTCTGACTCTCCTACATTATATCCATCAGTCTGCAGCTATGTTGCTTCTAGAGCCAATCCAAATGCCTTTCAAAATCACTAACCATCCCTTCTTTCACCACTCACATTGCCAATGAGTTCAAGTGCAGTTTACATGGAGTCATAGAGTAACACAGCATGGAAACAGACCCTTTGGTCCAACCAGTCCATGTGGAACATAAATCCCAAACTAAAATTGCCCCTCCTGTCTGCTACTGGCCCATATCCCTCCAAAACTGTCCTGTCCATGTACTTATCTGTAACTGTGCCCATATCCAGCACTTCCTCAAGAAGTTCATTCCACTCACAAATCACTCGCTGTGTAAAAAATTTGCCCGTCATGTATTTTTCAAATCTCTCTCCTCTCACCCTAAAAAAGTCCCCCCTCATCTTGAAATCCCCCATCCTAGGGAAAAGACATCTACCATTACCCTTTTCAATACCCCTCATGATTTTATAAACCTCTGTAAGGTCATCTCTCAACCTCCTATGCTCCAGTGAAAAAAGTCCCAGCCTATCCAGCCATTCATTGTAACTCAAACATTCCATACCCTGCAACATCCTGGTAAATCTCTTCTGAACCCTCGCCAGCTTAATAATATCCTTCCTATAACGGGGAGATCAGAACTGGACACAGTACTTCAGAAGAGGTCTCAACAATGTCCTGTACAACCTCTAAATGACTTTCCAACTCCTATACACAGAGGGCTGAGCAATGAAAGCAGGCATGCTAAACAGCTTCTTAACCACCCTGTCTATGTGTCATTCTGACATATCGTCAGAAAGCAGACTTCCATGGTAAACAGTAGGAGGGATGAAATGAGAGAAAACATGGCATTCCACAAACACGGTGAGCCATTCATTTTTCAACATGAGAACACCTCAGACAGATCCAGGTGTCAGATTGGGTCTAGACTCAGCCCTATCTGATCAGATGTTTGGAATCTGGCTGAGTCAGTGATAAGAGATAAGAAATGTAAGTGATACAGGAACAACCAATTCAGATGAGAGAACGTAGTGGTACACTTTGATCTGTTTCTTCCATCAAGATACCTTTTGAGTGTTGACAGTGCTTGGCGCCACAGACCTATGCACTTGACGTGAAAGAAAATAGGAAAGATTTGAACATTTATGGGGCAATGGTTTGCATTTTTTGAAGAACAGCCATGTTTGCAAGACTTGAGTCAGTGTTATTTGTGGGATCTTGCTGAGCAAAACTGCCTGCCAAATGTCCTGACATGTAAACGTGGCCACAATTACACAACAGGAAATTTGGCAGGCTGTCAGTGCTCAGCAAGATCCCACAAATAACACTGGCTCAAATCACGTCCTCATTTAGTCTTGTCGGTGAAAAGGATCGGGACCTCTCCAGCGCCGATCCTAGTTTTTACCCACCCCATCCTGATTCCACACTACCTCATCCCTTACCCCCTCCACACCACCACTGCTCTCTTCCACCATCCCCTCCCACCCACTTAGGCCACATAAGAACCTGGTTAGTGCTCTTGCCTTTATGGGTCGGCGCATTGAGTATAGGAGTCAGGAGGTCATGCTGTGGCTATATAGGGCATTGGTTCGGCCACTTTTGGAATACTGCATTCATTTCTGGTCTCCTTGCTCTAGGAAAGATGTTGTGAAACTTGAAAGGTTTTAGAAAATATTTACAAAGAATTTGCCATGATTGGAGGGTTTGATTTTTAGGGAGAGGCTGAATAGGCTGGGGCTATTTTCCCTGGAGTGTCGGAGGATGAGAGGTAATCTTATAGAGGTTTATAAAATTGAGGGGTACGGATTGGGTGAATAGTCAAGGTCTTTTCCCCAAGGTAGTGGTATCCAAAACTGGAGGGCATAGGTTTAAAGAGAAAGGGTAAAGATGCAGAAGTGATCTAAGTGGCAAAGTTTTCACGCAGAGGGTGGTGATGTATGGAGTGAGCTGCCCGAGGAATTGGTGGAGGCTGGTACAATTACAACATTTAAAAGGCATCTGGAAGGGTATATGAATAGGAAGGATTTAGAGGGATATGGGCCAATTGCTGGCAAATAGGACTAGGTCAGTTTAGGATATCTGGTTGGCATGGACAAGTTGGACCAAAAGGTCTATTTACATATTGTACATCTCTTTGACTCTGTGAGTCTATCCCAACCCTGAAATTTGCCCATGCTCAATTTAAAGCAACACACAGTGCAATGCAGTGGTGTCAGCAAATGCAGCCTTTTCCTTATTCATTCATGGGATAAGGGCATAACTCGCCAGGCCGGCATTTATTAGCCATCCCTAATTGCCCAGAGAGCAGTTAAGAGTGACCCACATTGCTGTGGGTCTGGAGTCACATGTAGACCAGAACAAGTAAGGACGGCAGATTTCCTTCCCTTAAGGGTATTGATGAACAAGGTGGAAGTTTAAGTAACCACTCAAATAGCTTTTCCTTCATTCCTCATTTTTTAAGATTGAATTCAAATTTTACCATCTGTCATGGTGTGTTTCAAACTCATATCCTTGAAAAATTAGCCTGGGGTTTGGCATTATAAGATCAGTTACATGAGCACATTTGTTCATGGTGTCAAGCATTGAATTTTTGAGAGTGTCTCAGAGTCCAACCAGTCCATGCCGACCATAATCCTAAACTAAACTGGTTCCACCTGTCTGCTCTTGGCCCATATCTCTCCAAACATTTCTTATTTGTTATATTTGCATCCACTACTTCCACTGGAAGTTCATTTCATACATGCACCACTCTCTGTATAGAGAAATTGCACCTCTCCCCCATTTTTTAAAAAATCTTTCTCCTTTCATCTTAAAAATATGCCCCAAGTCTTGAAATCCCCCATCTTAGGGAAAAGACATCTACCATTAACACTTCCTATACCCCTCATGATTTTATAAACCTCCATGAGGTCACCTCTCAACCTCTTATGCTCCAGTGAAAAAAGTCCCAGCCTATCCAACCTCTAATTCTAACTCAGGCCCCCCATTCCCAGCAACATCCTGGCAAATCTCTTCTGAACCCTCTTGAGCTTAATGATATGCTTCCTATAACAGGATGACCAGAACTGAACTCAGAACTCCAAAAGAGGCCTCGCCAATGTCCCATATGACCTAAACATTACGTCCCAACTCCTTTACTCAAAAGTCTGAGCAATGAAGGCAAGCAGGCCAAATGCCTTCTTAACCACCTATATGTGGTGCAAACCCTAAAGAATTATGTACGGGGACCCCGAGGTCTCTCTGTTCTACAACATTACCCAAGGGCCTACTTTTATTGTATAAGTCCAGAAGGCTGCAGATATTTCCCCTGTCGGCCTTAGAGTGCAGGTGGCATCTTGCTTTTCCTCCTCTTTTGATGGTGCAATGTTCTGTCAGAATTGGCACCCTCTGTTCTTCATTCAAGTCTCTCTGTGGAGGCGTGCTTGAATACAAACAGCCTTCTGATTCAGTGGCAAGAGCATTATTCGCTGAGCCAAGGAAGAGACTGCCAAAACATTACAGTGTAGATTTTCCAACCTAGATGTAGCTGGCAATCTCAGTGCAAATGTTGTGCTCAATTTTCAAATTGAATTTAATGTCCATGTATCCACTCAAACTAATTTACAAGATCATAAATGTAAGATCTTCCATGAACCAATGCCTTCAGGCATTGTGTTAAATGTAATTTTTTTTTAACTTGTTCTAAAGTAAATCGTTTGCTCTATTTAAAAGTGATAAACTGCAGTAGTTTTATTAATAAAATGAAAAGTGGATGTCTCATCTACCACCTGATATTAAAAATTTTCTGAATCATTTGCTAGTTTCATTAAGGTGACCTGCGGTCAGTTTCTTAGCGAATTAATTATCATTTAATACTTAAAACCTATAAACTGAGTGCCCTTATGGCTAATATTACATTTTGAGAGCTTTCTCAAAGGGCTTCAAACAGATACACATGGCTGTAGTGATTGATTTGGTCTAGAGGCGTTTCCCGCTTTGTGGACTGGTCCAAGTTCCAGCCCAAGAGATTACGAAAGGTTGATTTCACCGTAGAGCCATGATATCAACATCAAAGGATACTGTTAGACAAGATCCTGGGCAAGCTTCCTCAATTTGTTCTGGCTCCCAGACCTCAAAATCATTAAGGTCCCAGATGAGCTGGATCCTCTTGGTTATTTGCCCATCCCATGGGAGCAGATGTAGGCCATTTGGCCCTTCGGGTCTGCTCCCTCTTTCAACATGGTCATGGCTACTCTTTTTTTCTCTATTCATTTTGTGGGATGTGGACATCGCTGGCTGGCCAGCATTTCTTGCCCATCCCTAGCTGTCCTTAAGAAGGTGGTGGTGAGCTAATTTCTTGAACTGCTGCAGTCCTCCTGCTGTGGGTTGACCCACAATGCTATTGGGAAGGGAATTCCAGGATTTTGATCCAGCGACAGTGAAAGAACGGCGATATATTTCCAAGTCAGGATGGTGAGTGACTTGGAGGGGCACTTGGAGGTGGTGGTGTTCCCATATGTCTGATGCCTTTGTCCTTCTAGATGGAAGTGGTTGTAGGTTTGGAAGGTGCTGTCTGAGGATCTTTGGTGAATTTCTGCAGTGCATCTTGTAGATGATACACACTGCTGCCACTGAGCATCGGTGGTGGAGGGAGTGGATGCTTGTGGATGTGGTGCCAATCAAGCGGCTGCTTTGTCCTGGATGGTGTCAAGCTTCTTAAGTGTTGGGCCTGCACTCATCCAGGCAAGTGGGGAGTATTCCATCACACTCCTGAGTTGTGCCTTGTAGATGGTGGACAGGCTTTGAGGAGTCAGGAGATGAGTTACTCGCCACACTATTCCCAGCTTTTGGCCTGTTCTTGTAGCCACTCCATTAATGTAGTGATCCCAGTTGAGTTTCTGGTCAATGGTAATCCCCAGGATATTGATAGTGGGGGATTCAGTGATGGTAATGATAAATCTGATGCTCCTCAAACTCCATTTTCCTTCCTTTTCGCATTACCTTTGATTCCCTTTGCATTTTAAAAAAAACTTATCTATCTCAGCCTTGACTATACTCAATGAACCAGACTCTATACGTCACTGGGGTAAATAATGTGGAGGCAATGGTCTTGTGGTACTATCACTAAACTATTGATCCAGAGACACAGACAATGTTCTGGGGACTCAGGTTAGAATCTTGATGCGGGAGATGATGGAATTTGAATTCACCTTTAAAAAGTCTGGCATTGAGAGTCAAATGATGACCATGCATCCATTGTTGATTGTTGGAAAAACCCATCTGGTTCACTAATGTCCTTTACTGAAGTAAAGTGCCATCCTTACCTGGTCTGGCTCACAGCAATGTGGTTGACTCCTAACTGCCCTCTGGGCAATTAGGGATGGGCAGTAAATGCTGGCCTAGCCAGTGACACCCATGTGAATTTGTTAAAAAAAAATGATTCCACAGATTAACTACCACCTGAGAGAAGAAATTCTTCCTCATCTCTGTCTTAAATGGGTGACACCTCACTCTACCCTCTGGTCCCAGGGGAAACAACCTCTCTGCATCTATTCTGTCAACCCCTCTAAGAATCTTATATGCTTCAATAAGGTCACCACTAAATTGCTCCAAATTTCAATGAGTACAAACCCTGCCTATTCAGCCTCTCATCATCAGAAAATGACCCCCATACCAAGAATCTTCTCTGGACTGCCTCCCATGGCAGTCCACCTTTCCTTAGATAACGGGACCAAAAGTGGTCACAGGATTCCAGGTGTAGTCTGACTCATCCCTTTTACATTTTTAGGAAGACTCCTGTATTTTTATAATCCACTTCCTTTAAAACAAAGAACAGTTTTTCATTTGCCTCCCTATTGCCTGCGGAATTCTTGCGGTAGCTTTTAGTGACACATGCACAGGAAGTTCAAAGTCCCTCTGTGCTACAGCTTACTGCAGTCTTTGTCCATTTAAATAATATTCAACTTTTCTATTCGTCCTGCCAAAGTACAACAAGCTCTTATTTTCACACATTACATTCTGTCTGCCAAGTTTGTGCCTACTTGCTTAACCTATTATATCCCTCCTGTGTCATCCTCACCACTCACCTTCCTTTGTAATTTTGCATCATCTTAAATTTTGTGTCAATTTAAAAATGAAGCCATTCCCTTTTTCCTTTTCCCTTTCTCCTAGGCCAAATGTGTTAAAAAGGTCCAATTTAACTGGGCTTTTTTGAACTAACATAATAAATACAAGAAGGAATAGTAACACAATAAACATATACATTGAGTAGAAATGAGAGAGGAGCCTCCCCCAAAAATTAAGATCAGTCTTTGGACTGGTCATTAAGTGCTGATAAGACAATGATGCAGTGATAATTGAGTTGTACTGATGTTGGCAGTTGAGCCGTCGATTTTGACATTCTTAGTTTTGCAGCATTGTAGAATTTTTGTTGTTTAGCATTGACTGAATTCCGGCATTCAAAGTGAGAGAGATCACCTTTGTCTTTATTTTACCTGCAATGCAGGAGTGTTCAAAACGGATGCTCTTGAAAGCTCTAGCCCTTGCCGCTCTAGTCTACACATTAGGCTGTCCAGACCTAAACACACACAGTATTGCAGCTATAGCAACTGTTGACTGTCATAAAAGCCATCTGGTTCGCTATACTCCTCAAGGAAGCAAAATCTGTTGTCCTTATTTGGTCTGACGTACTTGTGAGTCTAGACCCACAGCAGTGTGGTTGACTCTTAACTGCCTTCTGGCAATTAAGGATGAGAAATAAATGCTAGCCTAGCAAAAGCCACATCCCATGTGGAAAAAAAAACTTATATCAGTGTCTTCTCTATGAAAGTTGGTAAGATTAGCTTCATTCCAAGATACTTAATGGTAAATATCTTTGTAACTAATCCAGGATCGGCAGCTAAAATTGTGTTGGAAAACATACTCGAATGGATTGAGTACCTTGTTTAGTCAAAAGAAGATGAAATCATTTCTGATGTGACATTACAACAAATTAAGGTCTAAATATGTATTATGATAGTAACAATTAACCTTGTTAAATGTTGTTTCTTTCATTTTTAAATCTTATGTCACATGATGTGTCTGGTTCAGTTCAGTTTCTGGTCAATAGTAACTATTAACTTCCTGGGGGTTACCGACAACCTGAACTGGACCAGCCATATAATTATCTGGCTACGAGAGTAGTTCAGAAGCTAGGAAGTCTGCAGTGAGTAACTCACCTCCAGTCTCTCAATGCTTGTTCACCACCTACAAGGCACAAGTCAGGAGTGTGATGGATGGGTGCAGCTCTGACAACACCCAAGTGTCTTGACACAATCCACAAGATAGCCCACTTGATTGGTATTCCCATGCACTGTCTTCAACATTCAGTCCCTTCACTGCTGACACAGTGGCAATGTGGTTTAATGCTGCACTATGAAATTGGTCAGACTGGTCAGGAAGAAGGCAAAATCAAGATCTGCCTTCAGGCTTAGACTTCAAAGTAACAAGACTTACTACACATCAATACTAAGCACTGCTGTACCTACAGTCATAGAGCTGTACATCATGGAAACAGACCCTTCAGTCCAATTCGTCCATTCCCGACCAGATATCCTAAATTAATCTCATCCCATTTGCCAGCATTTGGCCCATATACTTCTAAACCCTTCCTATTCATATACCCATTCAGATGCCTTTTAAATGTTGTAATTGTACCAGCCTCCACCACTTCCTCTGGCAGCTCATTCCATACACGCACCACCCTCTGCGTGAACAAGTTGTCCCTTAGGTCCCTTTTAGATCTTTCCCCTCTCACCTTAAACCTATGCCCCTCTAGTTTTGGACTCCCCTATCATGGGAAAAAGACATTGACTATTCGCCTTTGTGCCCCGCGTGATTTTATGAACTTCTATAAAGTCACACATCAGCCTCCAAATTCTGGGGAAAATAGGCCCAGCCTATTTGGTCTCTTCCTATAACTCAAACGCCCCAACCCTGGCAACATCCTTGCATGTTCATGTCCATGTGCTTTCAAGTCTCTTTAAAGTTCTCGTCTAGTGTACTGTAGCTCATTATTCTAGCATGTTTGTATTCTGCCTGCGCTGCGGTGTTTATGCTCAATGACGCGCAGCTCAATGACATCATTGCAATGCTCCTCCAGGGTCCTGAAGCCATTAGACTATCGTGTGCACCATCCTCAAGACTGAAGCAAGTCACACAGGCTGCTTCCACTATCAGCTAGAAGGCCAAGGGAAGCAGTTGTATGGGATTCCCACCACCTGCATGTTCCCCACAGAGCCCATATATCATCCTGCCTTGGTACTGTATTGCCATGCCTTCACTATTGCTGGGTCAAATCCTGAAATTCCTTTCTTAAAAGCAATTTGCATGTCCTTATATTCATAGGACTGCAACAGAACAAAAAGGCAAATAACTCACTACTGTCGCAATGATGGATCAGAACCCCAAAGCATTGGATATTTTTAACCTTTAATTCCAAAACATATATGTATAAAAGCTGGAGATAACAAAAAAAACTGCAGATTCAAAATCAGTGCTGTCTGTCAAAGTCCTTTGGGGGGAACACATGGAATGTTGCATCTGTTAGGATGTTGGGGAAACTTTAAGCAGAGAGAAATGTAAACAGGAGATGATAGCAAAGAAGCTGACTATTGTCTTCCTCTCGGCAGGAAGCTACACTTTACAAACAATTTTTACATGCTCCCCTTCCAGAAAAACAAATAACCTGGCTGTAATGCTGGTTTATGTGTGCTGGTTGAAGGTGTGGTGGTGAATTGAGTTACACAAAGGTTCGAGCACCAGTGTGCTTTGAAGATCAGAGCTGAAGAACAAGCCAGTAGTCACCCCTGCATTGCGTATAAAAGGATTCTCTTGCTCTGAGTGCTAGATGCCAACTAACCAGCAGACTAAAACAGGACAACAGAAGGGTTTGCTTGCTCTAAGTGTCGCCATCCAACCAATGTTAAAAGAAAACAGAACAAAAGGGTTGCAACTAATTAGCACAAGTCAAATATTCCAACTGTACAACTATTGGTGTTTCAGCTATTTACCCATCATGGACAATGCAAAGGCATTGACCCATGTATCTTTTAATATTTATGTTATTTCGGACTCACTTCTTATTCCTAATGTATGTGTGTTTGTTGCGTTATTAATTCTTCTCATGTTTGGTAACGAATAAATCACTCTTTCGTTAACACAAGAAAGCCTGGCTAAATTGACTTTTTAAATCATAAATTCATTTAGTGACCCACAAGGGAAGGATGCTTTGCAAATTGTACAGTTGAGGGGGCTGGTGACAAAGAAGAGGGAGCTGCTTTTATCCCTCTTTACCCAAGGGCTGATTGATTTGGGGTATTCTGTCTGGAGCCATAGGAACTGAGGGAACTGCACTCAGAATCCGCTCATCACACCATCACCAGGGCGATCAGAGAAGAGCAATAGATGCTAACATGAACAACTTCGTCTAAAAAAATTTACAATAAATGTCCTCTCTCTTTCAGTGTCTTTGCAATAATCATGTTCTCACAGTCTTGTGATGTGGTTTGTGTTATTTTAACATTCATGGAGTTACATGACTTGGTGTCAGTGTGTAAGAACTGACTCTAACATTTTTGCCTGAGGTTACGGTTGCAAACACCTGCCTCACCTGTACACAGCTGAGAAAACTGGCAGGGTTCCACCCCATTGTGCTTCCAGCTAGACAATCAGGTGCATGTGTTACTGCCTACTGTTTCAGGCACGATTTTGGAACTCATGCTTTTACATTTCCAGCCCGTGTTCTCTGTTGAGCGTTGGGTGTGCATCAGAAACAAGCTGCTCTTTCTCCATCACCAGACAAAGGCAGGTCAGCCAGTTCTTGCCACCAGTTGGCAGAAGAAGTCAGGAGGTTGCGGGGGCAGAGAGGCAGCGATTACAATCTGTCCCTCAATGTCAGCAAAATGAAGGATCTGGTCATCGACTTCAGGAAAGTGTAGTGGGGGACATGTCCCTGTCTGTACCAATGGTGCTGAGCTGGTGATGGTCTAGAGCTTCAAGTTCCTAGGAGTAAATATTACCAACAATCTGTTCTGGTCCACCCATGCTGCCACTATGGTCAAGAAAGCATGCCAACACCTCTACTTCCTCAGGAGGCTAAGGAAACTCAGCATGTCCACCATGACCCTTACCGATTTCTAGAGATACACCATAAAAAGTAGCCTATCCAGATGCATCATAGCTTAGTATGGCAACTGCTCTGCCCAAGACCGCAAGAAATTACACAGTGTTGTGAACACAGCCCAGTCCATCACGGAAACCAGCCTTCCCTCCATTGACTCCGTTTATACTTCCCTCTGCCTCGGGAAAGCACCCAACATAATCAAACACCCCTCCCACCCTGTTTATACTCTCTTCCATTGGGCAGAAGATACAATGTTTGAAAACGCGTACCAACAGATTCAATAACAGATTCTTCCTCACTGTTATCAGACTTTTGAACAGACCTCTCACGTATTAGAGTTGATCTTTCTCTGCACCTTCTCTGTAGCTGTATCACTATGTTCTGCATTCTGTTCTATTGCCCTGGTGTATTTGTGTGGGGTGTGATTTGCCTGGATAGCACGCAAAACAACACTTTTCACCATATCTCGGTTCATGCGACAGTAATAAACCAGAACAAAACAAAATCAGGGAGGGTGAATGAAAGACAACATACAGCAGATGAAGACCATTAGACATGAGTCAGGGAGATTAGTGAAGCAAGAGAGAAAGCATGAAAGGAAGAGGAATTTTTTTTACCAACCACTGTGATATTAAACAGAGTGAGTGTGGGGCATGGGTGTAAGTGACCATGGTGAGCTCATGATTAGGACAGGCTGTGCGCGAGGCTCCAAGATTCCCTGTACTCACTTGTCATGGACTCAATAATGAAACGGGCAGAGACTGCAGGGCTTTTTGGGAGGCAAGGTGGCCAGGGTGAATTTAAATGAGGCCCAGATTCTAAGATTAGCTGTAGCCTCAATCTGCCAGGGCCAGGAGCAGGAAGCTTAATACCACAGGAGCAGTTTGATCATAGAGTCCCTACAGTGTGGAAACAGGCCATTCAGCCCATCGAGTCCACACCAACCCTTCGAAGAGCTTCCAAACCTGACTCACTCCCTACCCTATCCCTGTAACTCTGCATTTCACATGGCCAGTCCACTTAACCTGTACTTCTTTGGACTGTAGGAGGAAACCAGAGCACCCATAGGAAATTCACACAGACACATGGAGAATGTGCAATTCCCACACGGTCTCCCAAGACGGGAATCAAACCCAGGTTCTGGGAGCTGTGACACAACAGTGCTAACCACTGAGCCACTGTGCTGCCTATATGTTAGGCTTTGATGCCTAACCTTGTCAGGACTTGTTGCTGCCATTCCCATGAAGGCAAAGAGTTAGTGAGCAACTTTGTCTCTTCAAGTCATTCACTGTCAGATAGTTGGTTAAGGTCAAGCAAACACAAGATTGACTCTGACGCTATAACTTACCAGAGCATCTGAATTACATTGAATCTGTGGCAGTGTCACTCATGCTGCCACAGCAGAATGTTATTCCTGGCAAAGTGCCCAGGAACATCTCCCCTGCTTCAGATTCTCTTTCTTCCTCCAGTTTACGAATTCGTAAAACCAAAATGTCGTGCCCTCATCTCTATTTCTGGGCTTACCTCATGGCCTTCTAATCCTGGTCATGTCCTGCGCCAATGGCCATAAGCTACACAGCAAATGGAGAATTATCAATGCAGGGCATCATTCAGATATGCCAACTTTCCAGGCATCATTCTCCTTTAGATATAAGTTCGAAGGGTGATAAATGATGACTTTCTGATGAAGGAGGAATTATCTTGTCCAATTCTTCAAAGAGAACAATGGGGATGTGAGAATGACATCAGCTGGGCCCAGAATTGTTCTGTATGAGGATCCTGGGTCAACTAAGGCCAAAAGGGATCATCAGCCCCTCATCTCAATCAAACTTCTATATTTCTCCTTCAATCCACTAAGAATCGCTGCTTGGCTGAAGGATGGGAGCAGGAATGTGGACGGCATGTGGCTTGTGGAAGCAACCCTTATCCAGCAGGAGAAAAACAGCAAAAAATTGCAAATGGTACAAACTGGCCCAACTTGTGTGCTTCATAATGGAGCTCCACTGTGACCAGTACATTCATTTCCAAGCCTTACAGCATTTTATTTCCAGTTTACATTCCCCAATCCAAAGGAATTATGTTAAGTGATAAAAGGGAGAGGGGATGCAGAGTTGATGATAATCAGGCAGGATGTAACATGATGGATATCCTGGTCCATGAGAAGCACAAG
Organism: Ginglymostoma cirratum; assembly: GCA_024137785.1. Classification (NCBI taxonomy): domain Eukaryota; kingdom Metazoa; phylum Chordata; class Chondrichthyes; order Orectolobiformes; family Ginglymostomatidae; genus Ginglymostoma; species Ginglymostoma cirratum. Next base: position 5,640,248 of record JAHRHZ010000008.1, on the reverse strand, counting down.
CCTATGATTTACCAAATGGGGCCACTTTAGACCCTGGTTGTTGATCCTAGCTGACCTGATGGGGACGTTACCACCAATCCCGCACCCAGACCCTAAAACCACAGAGCAAGTCCCAATGATCTAATCAGAGCCCAGCATCCATTTTAAGTGATGGACCCCTTGAGCTAGGGGGCCAGGTGTCCTTGTTGCTTGTCATGTAAAGTTATCGTCAGGAGCAGGAGTTGGTAAGTCCCATTTTAATTGGCCCCACCTTGGCTTGCGGTAGTCATAGATTCATAGATTCGCACAGAGCAGAAAAGACCCTCTAGCCCATCAAGTCTGAACTGAGATAAAAGAGATAAAACCCTTCGGGTTTAGGCCCGAAACGTCAAGTTTTCCTGCTCCTATGATGCTGCTTGACCTGCTGTGTTCATCCAGCCCCATGCTTGTTAAGTCTGAACTGACATAACTACCACTAATTGCACACTAATCCCAATTTTCTGCACTTGTCCCATATCCCTAAATATTACGATCTGAAGTATTCATCCAAATACTTTTCAAAGGTTGTAAGGTTTCCAGCCTCCACTACCTTCCCAGGTAATGCATACCAGATTTCCACCACTCACTGAGTGAAAGAGTTTTTTCTCAAACCTGAATCTACGGCCCTTTACCCTTAAACTATACTATTTCATGATTGATCTCTCAACCAAGGGTAACAGCTGCTGTCTATTCATCCTGCCCATACCCCTCATAATCTTATATATCTCCATCATGTCACCCCTCAGTCTTCTCTGGTGTAATGAAAACAATCCAAGCCTATCCAGTTTCCCCTTATGGCTCAATTTCTCCATCCCTGGCAACATCCCTGGTGAACCTCTTCAGTACCCCCTCTAGTGCTATCACATCCTTCCTGTGGTGAGGTGACCAGAACTGCACACAGTACTCCAGTGGCCTAGCCAACGCTCTGTACAACTCCAACATTACATCCTTGCTCTTGTCCTCTATGCCATGACTGATGAAAGTAAGTGTTCCCATATGCATTCTTAGGCATGGAGAGTTAAAATTAAGGTCACAATAATACTAAGAAAAATCTCTTTCAAGGTATGGAAGCTCTGATGACAATATGGCAATCAGCTGGTCGGCCCAAGGCCTGATATAGACAATGGACCAATAATACACCGTAGTTCTCTCTCAACACAATTGTTGCCTTCACCCTTAATGGCAACTGGGTGAGCTGAATGTACTACAGCAGTGGTTCATTACAGGAATGAAATGGATCCTCTAAATAGCCATTAACATTTGCACAAGACTGCTTTCCACTCCCAACACAGTTCCAACCTGTTGAATTACTGAGAATATATAGCTTTCCATGAACAATAATTTGGAGATTTATGCTGCTGTCAGTTTTGGGCCTACTTACAATCTTACAATAGGCCTTTCTATACGCGGCCCAGCTGGCTGTCACTGAATTAATCATCAAAACGATTTCCCAAATATGGGAGAGAGCTCCAACAGCGGACTCAAAAAGACAACAGGAATCTGCTCCCAATATGATGCCTGTTATGGACTGAAAAGTTTATACTTTTACAGCTTCCACATGTCCCCTTCCCTTGGCCTCAGCAATGGCAGAGTTCCAGCTTAGCCTGTTGGAAAGTAGGCAGTGTGTAAAATTTTTAGCTGGGCCTCAAGTAAGCTGTTGCTAGTGGAAACAGATGAGGCTCCTGTAGAAATCTTACTCCACCATTAAAGAATGTATTCAAGGTCATTACTCCATGGCAGCTGAGAAACACAGGAGTTCAATGAGTTCAGGGATAAAAGAACCATCTCGGAAAAGGAACCACGTTTAACACCAACATATTTGACGGATGACAAATCCCTTGGGCTCGGTATTGCAAGCTCTGCTGTGCTCAGTGGCGTATCAGGGAGTACAGGCAAAAACAATTCATTGCTTTTGAAGAGAATTTTATGTGAAGGGTTGTAAATATGTGCAGCAGAGCTCTGATACTCCAATACTGCACTCACGTTAACTCTCAACAAGCCAGAGTGGGCTCAGTTCAGTATTTACATGGATAGGCCCACTTACTGAGTGGGTTGAACTTCAGTTCAACTAAAACAAGCCCATTAAACAAAACTGGGTCTCAATGAACTCCTAAAGCAACATCCCAAAAGGAATGTTTGTATTACTGACCTGTTTTACTATCTCTTAGGCTGTATGTAAAGGGTGATGAATCATACTTAGTATATTGATAATATCACGGAGTCTGAAGGATGATGTGTAATTAATGCATCACTTCAGGCTGTTAAAGCTGTGGATGTGTCTCTCTCTCTCTCTCACACACACACGGACAGACATGTGCACACATACACACACAGACACACACACATAGACATACACAGAAACAGCCATGCGCACAGACAGACAGAAACACACAACACACATACAGATTCAGACACACGCATACACAGAGACACAGACACATACACAGACAGACACACACACAGGCACACACACATACAACACACAGACCCATACAACAGACATAGACAGACACAGAGACAGACTGACAGACAATCACACAGTCATACAAACGCAAACACACATACATACACAAGTGCACATATTTCCCCCACGCACACATGCACACACACGTATCCCTGCTAAACACACATATATACATGCCCTCTCTCTCACACACACAAACACGCACACAAAAACACATACTCTCCTCACACACACACACACATGCCCACAGACACTTACATGCACACAAACAAACACATATACACAGCTCAAGCTCAGGGCTCAGGACGATAGAGTTAAATTACTGAAATCACAGGAACAACGTGTAGAAAGTGATCGACCGAAAGTAAACACAAAGGGGCCACAGTTTAGCTCTGTTTGCAGTCCAGACAATTCTCAACGTGATTTTCCACATTTCAGCAGAGTACTTGAGCAATAAATGCACATTCCCCTCTCTTTCTGACAGTTGAGACAGTCTGACAGTTCATCTTGTTGAAGTTCAACTGAGTTGTGCTTTCCCCAGGACTCAGGTCACAAGAAGAGTACAAAGTCTGGATTAATTTCATACACACACTCCTGAATGAATAAAACACGCACACACATACATACACATACACACGCTCATACATGCAAATGCACACTCACACATATATATATTCACACACACACACACACACACACACACATGTGAACACATACCCACTCATTCATACACACACATGCACACTCATAACAGCCCAGACAGCCAGGGATCAGGGGTAGCCCCCATCCCCTGAATGAATAAAACTAAACCATACATATGCATTCCAAAAGACAGACACATACACAAATACATGGACACACCCACATGTACATAACACACAAATAAACACACACATGCACAGTCACATACATACATAAACAGTCATATATACATACACATTCATACATACACAAACGTATATATATATGACCAGACATACATATAGAAACACACATATGCACAAACACACGCACACTCTCATGCATACACAAACATATGTACACACAGATATACACATGCACATGCAAATATGCACACACTTGTTCCGCACAGAAATGACAAGAATGAAATATTGAAGCAATTGTGTTTCAATTTTTTGAAAGATCCATCTCTGCACAGAAGCCATACAGGAGCATACAGAATCGCTGTATGGGATAAATATGATTTACAGAAAAAGCTTGGAGTATATCAGAACATTACAGTGATGGGTGTGGGATATATCAGTGTTACAGTGAGGGATGTGGGGTAAATCAGAGATTATTACAGCAAAACATCTATGGTATATCAAAAATGTTACAGTGAGGGGTGTGGTGTATGTCAGAAAGTGTTACAGCGAAGATGTGGAGTAAAAACAGGGGTATTGCAGAGAAGGTGGAACAAAGGAAAATAGTACGTTAATGGATGTTGCCAATAACAGATTCTTAAAGTGAGAGGTATACCAGTGTGTTATAATGAGGGGAGAAGTACATTTATGAATTATTATGAATTGATATGTGTTTTCCGGAGTGGGAGGTATTGAAAACCTGGACATTAAAATGAGGAGCATACAATGGGTTTTTGTTACAACAGGGCTATTTCAATGTGGTGGTTGGTTTGTGACATATTGCAATAAATGTGGTTTTTCAGTAGATTCATGTGTCATGGTGGAAGAGGTGTGGTAAAGCACTTTGTTATGGCAAGGTTGGTATTAGGCTGTGGACGTGATATATCAGAGCACTGTGGATTTGTGTGTTATTGACATGGGCGTGGTAGATCACTCCATTATGGTGAGTATGGATAACATTGTTCTGGTGAACAATTCAGGTGGCACGGTGGCTCAGTGGTTAGCACTGCAGCCTCACAGCGCCAGGGTCTGGGTGGGGTGCTCCAAGGGTCGGTGTGGACTTGTTGGGCCAAAGGGCCTGTTTCCACACTGTAGGGATTCTATGATCTATGGTGATGATTATGTTTCAAATACTCTGGCAGTGAAGCAGTTAACAGAATGGTTTGAAAAGTCGCTTTCAGACTTTTTATAACGACCATACTATTCTCCTCAAAGTCCCTTCTGGGAGATAGATTTTGGCGCTTGGTTCGTGTGTCAAAAGATTTTATGACTTGCCCGATAGGAACTCCAGTCAGAGCAGGAACAATAGCGTTCATTGCAGCTCCCGGTCTGTAATGTTTCTCTGTCACGTAAACTCATTTCCGCCGCACCCTGGACTGGTGAGGGTGGATTTGATTTCCTTAAAGAGTTGACAGCTTCAGTGACCTTCGGCTGAATTTAAAATGCTTCCCCCTCCCCTTTACTTGGCCTCAGTTGACAAGCAGGTGGCAGAAGCCACAAAATTGAATGCGATACCACTGGCACCATTTTACTGGCACCTATCTGCCCACTAGGCCCTCATCACAACTTTACCAGCAGGCAGCAAAAGGCCACCCACCTCAAAAACAGACAAATGAATGGTCTTTTTTAAACTTTATTCTTTTTTATGAATTGTGGGTACCGCTGGCAAGGCCAGCATTTGTTGCCCCTCCCTAATTGCTCTTGAAATGAGACATTTTTTCAGATGGTTCAGAGGGCAGCTCAGAGTCTATCATGTTGTCATGGGTCTGGAGTCACATATAGGTCAGACCAGATAAGGACAGCAGACTTCTTTCCCTAAAGGATTTTTGAGAGCCAGAATGTCAGTGAATCTCACATCACTCAATGACAGTCTCATGGTTACCGTGACTGAGACTAGCTTTCTGTTCCAGATTCATTCGTTGAATTTAAACTCCAGCAGCTGCTAAGGCAGGATCTGAACCCACGCCCCTCGAGCATCTGCCTGGGCCCTGGATTATTAGTCCAGTTAGCGTTACCGTAATACCACCATCTCTCTGCTACATCCTTCCAATGAGGTGTGTGGACCAGTTGTGCAACCTGGAGGTATTTACTGCCTTGATTTATGGCTGGGAATGGGGAGGAATACCTCCTTTATGGTCATCCATTGCCCATGAGAGGTCACCCCTCCTGAGATTTTCCCACTGCTGTACTTCCCCTCCACTTTGTGTCTCCAACCTATCTCAAATCTAAACCCCCTCCCCCAGTGCTGGGGCCGGCGGGCCTGACCATCGAAAGACCCCAGACTTACCTTAAAGTTGGGCTCCATCGCTAAATGCCTTTAGTGCATTCAAGGTATTACAGTCAGGGTGGAGTAAACAAGAATCTTTACAGTCATAGAGTCATACAGCATGGAAACAGAGCCTTTGGTCCAACCAGTCCATGTCAGCCATAATTCGAAACTAAACTAGTCCCACCTGCATACACTTGGCCCATATCCCTCCAAACATTTCTTATTCATGAATTTATCCAGATATCTTTTCAATGTTGTAACTATATCCGCATCCATCACTTTCACTGGAAGTTCATTCCACTCACAAACCACCGTCTGTGTAAAAAAAATTGCCCCATGTCTTTTCTAAATCTTTCTCCTCTCGCCTTAAAAATATGCCCCCTAGTCTTGAAATCCCCCACCCTAGGGAAAAGACACCTGCCATTCACCTTATCTATGTTTAGGAGTGGGAGTCATTGGACACCTGGATGTTACAGTGAGGCATTGGCATACATGCTCCTGGGACCAGAGACCAGGAGGTGGAATATCCTCTCCGGGCAGGGATCAAACTACCTCAGACCAGTCAATGACTCAATGCTTATAAAAGTGTTCATGGGGCTAGAAGCCCAAGGTAAGCTTACTCCTGAATTTTATGAACCCACAGCATACCCAACAATAAGATCACCCTCTTCCATCAGGCAGAAGATACAAAAGTTTGAAAACACATAACAATGGATTCAAGAACGGCTTCTTCCCAGCTAGCTCTCAGACTTAAGAATAGACCTCTCATTATTTTAAAGTTGAACTTCCTTGCACCTTCTCTGTAGCTGTAACACTATATTCTGTATTCTTTATATTACCCTGATGTACCCTTATGTAAGGTATAATTTGTCTGGATAGCACTCAAACAATACTTTTCACTGTATCTCGGTACATGTGACAATAATAAATTGAATCAAAATCAAGGAGAGGGAACATGAGTGAAACACTAGTGTAGGTGTCTTTGCCAGTTCAAGTTGATTGTGAGGGGAGGTTACCATCACCAGTGATTGCAGTCTATAAGCCAATGCTGTGTATAGGAGACTCAAGTTGTTCAGTGCCAAAAATCATGTTTAAACCCGTACTCGATATATAAGTCGACAATCAACACCTCACACTGTTCTGGTAAGACATGCCAGATATGCATTTGGAGTCAGCCTTATTTTTCACCTTATAAACCCCTTTATAAACCAATACCAGGATCAAACAGTCAATTCAGGCTGTGGCTGCAAGAGGTTGCGTAGAGTTTGAAGACAGATCCACCCAGACTGGACAGGGTCCTCAGGCAAAATGAATGAAGAATGAAACTGCTTTCAAACTAAGTCTCACCACAAGGAAGAGTTCATTGGATGTGTCTGGGATAATTTCCAAAAACAATATACTCTGGAGCCAATCAGGATCAGACTATTTTGGATCTGGTAATGTGTAATGGGGGAGGTTGAATAAATGAGGTCTGGGTTAAAGATCCCCAAAGTAGCAACCATAACATGATAGAATTTAGCATTCAGTTTGAGAGTGAGAAACTTGGGTCAGAAACAACTGCACTACACTTAAATAAGAACAATTACAATGGAATGAGGACAAAGGAAAACAGGGAAAGAGGTTTAGCAGGTTGAGGATCAATACAGATTTTTAAGAAAGTAGTTCATGACTCACACCAAAAATTTATCCGAGCAAGGAAAGAGGATTCTAGGAAGGGGATAAACTAACCATGGTTAACCATGAAAGTTAATGATAATATTCAATTCACAGACAAAATATAGAACATGGCAAAAATTATTGGTAAGCTAGAGGATTGAGGAAGTTTTAAAAACCAACAAAAGATTATCAAAACATAATAAAGAGGGAGAAAACAAACTTTGAAGGTAAACTAGTAAATAATATCAAAATGAACGGCAAGAGCTTCTTTGACTATATAAAAAGAGAAGCTCTAAGGAATAAGACTAGGTAAATAATAATGGCGACCAGAAAATGACAGAGGAACTGAAAAATACTTTGTATCAGTCTTCAATGTAGAAGACACTAATAGCCTTCCAAAAATATTAAATAAATACAAGGCAAAAGGTGAAGGCAAAAAGAAACCAATAACTATCACTACAGAAAAGTAACAAAGAAATGGATGGCATTTAAAGACCAATCTGCCCCCTCATAAGATCAAATGTACTGTGAGAATAGAAACCAGCCACTGGCTTGATCTTGAGAAGCCTGGATCAGAATGGCACCTCCAAATTGGTCAGAGTGTTATCATCGTAACCAGAAATGCAATGCATATGTATACACTTCAGTGATACAAATCCAAAAAGATTTCACACCAACCGTTAGTTGCTGTAGCCACTATATGGAGCTGAAATGTCTGGTATTGTGGCAGAAGATCTAAATTGTTCGGAGCATGCCGAAAGTCTTTAATGCCAATATTTTGCAGCTACCAAAATGCTTTGGTTATGGTTAAAATTAGGTTTGTAGGGTTCATTCATTCGATGTAATGTGTCATTGAAATATAGGTGTTATATTCTTTTCCACATTTCAAAATGGCGTCAATCACCACCCATTTCAAACTTGGCATTTTGAAAGGCATTTTTGAGGCTTCAATGTTTAATTTATATGCCGCAGTAATTAGAAATAGCCTCAAGACTCTCACCTTGAGGGGCATCTCAAGTCCTATTTCCACTTTCCCAAAGCTTCACAAATGAGTGTGTTTAGTAATGTTTAATAAATAATAAAATGAACTAAGGAAATGGAAATAAGTCCTGGTGCCTGAAAGGGACAATGAAAAATTGGTGATGCGCCATTGGATGTTTGAGATGGATGAAAGAGTGTAGAGATTGGTTCAATAAGCAATGATATTGTGTGAAGGTTAATCCTTTCTAGCAAAAGAAATATCAGAGAGGAGACTAGAAGAGCCTCTTGGGCTTGGCCTGGTAGTTCTTTAACAATCAACAGTGATAGAGGCATTGAGCAGTGTCACAATTCAGCTTCTCAACATGGGAACAGGCCCATAGCAATCAGCCTTTTGTGTAAGACCTTGCCTCACCCTCTCCTCTTTGAGTAAGGCCATGGCTCACCCTCTGAGCTTAAGACTGCTGCTTCATTCAGGCAGAGTTGGATCTCCTATTGTGACTTGCAGGTGAGAAATTAGAAGTGAAGGCAGAGTTATTAAGCAAAAAGGGACGGATGGTTTAAAGCAGGATCAGCAATTGGATCAAGGAATATGAGAACAAGCAGTACACCAATATTGAAGCACACTCGCACATCCGTCACGAGTCTCTCACACAAAGAGGCTAATTTGACATCTGAGATAACAAGCATGGGGCTGGATGAACACAGCAGGTCAAGCAGCATCACAGGAGCAGGAAAACTTGACGTTTCGGGCCTAGACCCTCC